>VXBC01007699.1:55927-128071 GCA_013399945.1 Ploceus nigricollis
CCTAACTGAGCAAATATTTTCAGAGCCTGAAAAGGTGGCCAGATTTGAATAGTTTAATGATATGGGAACAGGATTTTCCTTCTGCACGGTTTGTCTCTCTGCTAAAAATTCAGTCTCTGCTTCCGAGCAGGAAAGTTTTAGATAAGACTGTCCCAAATGTTTACATGCAAAAAGCATTGTTTCATCAGACTTCTTTCCAATAAAACAGCTCAGCTGCTTTTCTCAAGATAAAGAAAAGTCAACCAATGCCCAAAACTAAACATCCCATTTGGAAATTTTCTGTTGTTACTCTGAGAGACATTTAGGTGCAAGGTAAAACTGGATGCTGAATAGAAAATCCTAACTATGCTTAACTACAGGCATCAATAATTATGAAGCCAATGTAAAAAACTTCCTCTGGGTCAGATACAAATTTTTAGATCACATTTGGATACTCCAGTAACTGTTACTCCAGTAACATGCAAAAATTGCAAATGTGCCAGATTTCCTCCTACTTTTTTTCACCAAAAAAACCTTCCAGTTATCTGCCCTGCAAGGCTTCTGAAAGATTTCATTTCCTCTTGAATTTAGCTTGGTTTAAAGCCTCAAAGCCCAGCCATGGATCAAGCCAGGAGACAGCCTGGAGTTCTTACTGGTGTGCTGGACTTCCAGCAGCACATCCACAACTCTGCTGTCCTCAGGCTGCTCAGGCCACCATTTCCCACTTTAGCTTTTCCAAACACTCACAAAACATGGATGAGTTGAAGCCTGACCTTTTCTTTGCCCCTTTTTCCTCTGACCTTGCATAACTCTTCCCCAGCCAAACAAAATCTGCTTCCTTTGTAAGTGGTATTTAAGATGATTCGCTTTCGTGGCATACCTACACTCCAGATAAAAAGATAAACTAACATTAATTAATTAATTTGCTTTGCATTCTTCTCCTATGTTATTCTTTTGGTATTTCCTCCCTTTTAGCTGGGAGTGAGGTACTAAGGGGTAATCCTGTAAAGTCTTGCATTTCCCAGTTCTCTTTATTTCAGGGGGTTTATAACTCTTTCAGGAGCTTGACTCAAGTCTGGATTCAGTCACTGGATTACAGAATATTCTTCAAAAGATAACCGTGAAAATCTCATTACTTCAAACTCTTATGAATGAGACATTAGGAAATACACCACGAGAAGCAATTGCATGTTATTATTTAAATGGCCTAGAGATAGATCCTCTTTTTCTTTAATAGCATCTTTGACCTCCCTTCTTCCTGTAGTCAAGCCACCCAAAAATTACATTTTGTAACATACATTTGTACATGGAGCTGTCATTTGGTTATTTCTTTTCCAAGTGAAAACTACTTTGCTCCTCTTTTTTTCCCCACTAGCGAATAGAAAATTGAGCTTCCAGGAATGTAATGTGCAAACTTCAGTGTTACATCCTGCAAAATTGAGATTGCTTAATGGAACCAGAAAAGAAAGATTTTTTTTTTTTTATTATGATCAAACTTAAACAATTTTAGATAGTCTTTTGTGGTCTAGTGAATGCAGGGAACTAAATCCAGATTGAATGCCAGAAGCAACAATTACAGTTCTTTTTCTCCTAATTGAATTCTTTGATGATTTTCTCAATTGACTTCAGAAGCCCAAGTACTCAGTCTCCAAAATTCAGATACTTGGGACATTAAAATTATTAATTTACAGGAATATTACAAGCATATTTATGATATTCATGCCAACTGAAATTTGTGACATGGTATACAGTAGATTTTCTTCCCTTAGAAAAATAAAGAAACGGTGGAGCTGGGATTTTAGGTTTTTTCCTACTTTTTTCACCCTCAGACTAGTAAGAGATAATAAAAATTATCCTTAGAGGAAAAAAATTGGCAAATTTCTGTAATTTTTGTGAATTTTTCAAAAATTATCCATGAATTAAAAATTGCCCACTGCGTTGGAAAATATTTCTGCAAGCTTACCCACACTGGCTGTTTCCATCTGCACTCAGTAGAAAATAATCAGTTCACAGAAAAATTCAGTGGGAAATTTTATTAAAACTAGAAGATTGGTGTTTGGCAACAAACAGAAAATGAAACTTCAGCAGCTCATGGAAAGCTGCTGCTTGTGCAGCAGAGCTTCAAGGGAGCAGTGCTATGTGTGCAGCATAACTGGATGGGGCTGTGCAGCTGATTTTTAACAGGAGGCTGCAGGGTGCAAACACCCAGCTCTGATAGAAATGTGCTCTGTGTTACCAGAATAAAGAAGATTTTGAGAAGATTTGAAGCCAAGCAACCTGCCTGCTGTACTGGATACAGGAGCGTGGGGTGTCTGAGACCAGCGTGAGGAAACAGCCCAGGCACTGCATTTGCTTGGTAGCTTTAATTAGACATTCTCCTCTCTCTGTTCTCAGGCAGGATTCTCATCCTTCAAACACATTTTAAAAATTCATAATGTTTACAGCTTGTTCTCATAGCAAGCCATTTGATTTTTTTTTTTTATTTAGCTTAAATTTTTATGGTCTTTCTGGAAAAAAAATTATGTTCTGTCTTACATCCCTTTCTGCCTGGTCTTTCTTAGTCAAAGTTTTTTTGGTCAATTTTATATATGTCATAGAAAGTCAAATATCCTTTGTAACATTTTCCTTCTCTCCTTCCTTTAGAACATCTTTATGCCTCAAAGAGTTTGACCCTTTATTTCTTCTTAAAGAATCTCAACCTTATGTTTCTACTGAATCACTGGTGCACTCACTTTACTGAATAACTTGCTTCCCCTGTTATGCCTTCCTTATTTCTGTACATAATTTGTATTAAAATGTGGCAGTTCAGTTTTGTTAACATGAAAAAATAAGGATTGTGCTGCTTAAATTCCTTTAAGGAGGGAAACTGGGGCTGCCACTGTATCTCCCCAGCTGCAGTTTCAGTGACTTAAATGCTTGCCCATTCTTCATGTGAGTTCCCAAGCATGGCTTTTTGGTGCTTCAAGCACTTTTCTTACATAAGAATTTTGTGGAATATTAAGTTTTTTTTTAAATTTGTTTTGGAGAAGTAAATAGTAAAATTAAAGAAAGAAGATGCAATGAAAATGATTTTCTATAAAATGAGAGTGTAGTAGAAGCAGATGGAAATATAAAAACATTCTGGCTTTGATTGCGTGATAATATATAACCTCTTCCTTTAAGAGTTGTAGAAGATTATGAAGCTGAAGCACAGAAAAAAGAATATCAAAAGCTGCAATTAGAAAGGACTGATGCTTCAGCTAACTTCAGAAGAAATACTTTCCAGGGTTAGACCCAGTTTAGCAAAAGAAGAATAGTGAGTATAGCTTTTCAAAGTGTTCTTCTACTTCCCAAAGCTTCTCTTTTCCTGATCATGTGTAACTGTTGAGGTAGCAAGGCAGGCCCTTTTCTGTTGAAACATTTCCATGCCAAGGGATGGTGTACTTCTTTTTCTATCTTCCCTCCCCCCATTTTCAAATTTTTAAATTTTTTTTTGTATTGTGAAAGAGTAGCCTGTTGGAAATGTAAGGCTTGAGACCACAATCTGCTGTTATAAAAACGTAAGCAATTTTCAATACAACTGAGCTATCAGTAAATTAATCACCTAATAGGCTATTAACTAAGTATATTTATTTTTCCATGTTAATGTTATTAATTTCCAAAACACAAGATCATAATGGGAAACATCAATCCCTGTGGAAAGGCAGACTAAGAGCCAGCTGGTGTGATAACACTGCAGCTGATGTATTCCTGCAACCTGTGAGACTTCCTAACTAAGCTTCTTAATTGTTCCTGGAGGTTTATTCAATCTTGTAATTTTGTATTTTTGTGAGGGGTGTCTGGAAAGGAGGGTGGTGCCAATGCAGAACAAAGAGTGCAGAAGAATAGTGTGTGTGGAGAGGATAATGGTGATTCCTTGTGTTCCACTGATGATTGGGAGTGACAAAAGCAAGGACAGCCTTGCTGCTTGCCTGATCCCTGGGAATAAGGAAGTGTGCTGATTTCCAGAAGACTCGTTGAGTCTTGAGCCAGTAAAGTGCATTATTTCTTGCATTAAATCTCCTAATGACAAGCAAAACCACAGCACCTTTTAATTGCAAAATTTAATTGCTGCCTGTGATCTGGCCCTTTGCTCCCAGGCAGCGTGGCTGGAGTTATCCTGTGGGATTGAGCTGTGTGTGACCTTGGCTCAGGTGCCCTTTTTCCAGCTGTCCCACGCTCCACCTTCATCCAGGATTCCTTCTTAGAAACAACTCACTCTACAAACTGCTTCTTTTGATGTTTATTTCTTCCCTCCATCCCAATCAGTTTCAAAATTAAAGTCTCTTGTTACTGCTAATGTGCCCATTTCAACATCTTAATTTCTCTAATAATTTCTACAGATTTTGAGGCAAACAGGCAGTTTATAGTAATTCCTGTTAGCAACACATTCGACTTTCTCACCCCAAAAATTCAGCCTCAAAATAATTTACCTCTCTAAAACTTATTTAAAAGTGTACCTCAGGTAGGTGCTTAATTCTGATTCTGTTACATTCAATAACAGCTACTTATACAAATTCAGTTACCCTTAGAGTTTAAACATTCAATTAACCACAAGATTGATATGTGAAATATTTACTTGCATAATCATTGGATTTCAAAATGCCTTACAGAGGGGGCTGTGAGGCATTTCCTGTTTATGGATGGGGAAGTGAGGTGATTCACTGATTAAATCAACCTGTGAAGCACTGGCAGAGCTGGGAGCAGACTGAGCCTTGCCAAGCCCCATCTGTTGCTCTGATGGTGACAACAAGCTCATTTCAGCTGAAGTCTTGCCTCAAATAATTACTTATGCAATGCTAGGAATACTTCAGACAACTGCATGTAATGAATAATATACATATATAATATTTAATGTTATATCTGTAATGATTATTCAAGAATTACTCATGTATATGCTAGGAAATTTTATATATCACATGGGTTCTACACAATAATATTTTTTGAAAATAGGATTATTATGCATTTACTCTAATAATTTACATAATTTACTTTTATTTGTTTAAAATAATTTCTTGAGGGTCTACATCCCGTGTAGGAAAAATAATATTGAAAAATAAGATTTCTTTATCTCAAAACTCTTGGCAGAGTCAGGGGACTTCATTAGCTCGTGGAACTCGTTTTGGTGTCAGAGGAATGGTGTCAACTTCCACTGAATTATAGAGAACTCATAAGTGTGGTATAAATGAAATTAGAACTGGGTGAGAAAATATGACTTCATCATAAATCAAGTGATATTTCAGGTGAGACAAAAAATACATGTACAGGCAGAATTATGTAATTGAGTCACATTCAGAAATATTAAAAAGCTTCAAAGTGAAGAATTGTTTCCTCTGGTGAGCTCCTTTCCAGCATTAAGAACATGTGTAATATTGATGCATTGCCCCAGTCACCTGGAAGACTTCTTATTGCTGGAGTAAACAAAGTCACTTTAATATTTTTGAACGTTTCTCTGCATTATAAGGAGCATCATGGGAGCTTATTAAGTTCATTAGAATACTGAAGAAATGTTAACAGCAGTTCTAAGTGCTTTTTTACTCCAAGAAAAGTTTTTGTTTTGTTTTTTTTTTTTTTTAATTTTGAGAAGGAAAATACAGGCAGTGAGCATTGGAAAAAGATCCATGCTGGATAGAATGAGGAGAAAAAAATGCAGCCACTCTTGCTGTTAGCACTTGTGGAATCCTTTAGGGAACCTTTTGAGTTTAGGGAAACTGTGTATTTTCACTCTTAAAGCTTCATTTCTTTTTTTGCATCCTGTGAAGAAACATCTAGCAAGAGATAAAACACTAAAATAAAGTTTTGGTAACAAGACACAGCTTTGAAATACCTCAGCAGAGAGATTGTTGAGGTGTCTGGGGCATCTGTTGCTCTGACAATCTGTATTATATACAAACAAAATATATACCTTAAAAAACTGTGCCTCACTCCTCCCCCAAGAGCACTGCCTGCAGCTGATGCTTCAGACAGTGAGGCTGCAAAAAGTTCCACTGGTCCAGAGCACCGTCTGATTTTATTCTGCACTGGGATGCCAGATGAAAGCCTGACCATGTGGATGCACAGAAAGCCTTCAGGTAAGAGAAAGGACCCCCTGGAACCAGCCTGGATGTGAGAAGCAGGGGTAAGGTCTGAGTCAGAGATGATGCACGTGGGCTGGGCATGTGAGGATACTGCTTGTGTCTGTGGTGGATGTAAGGGTCCTCTGGGACTCAGCTGGAAGCTTCCTGGCCTTTGGATGACTTCCTGGCTTGTGGAGGATGCTGAAAGAGAGTGCCTGGGCAGATCTGCCTGAGCTGGAAAGCAGGTCTGTGAAGCATCAGCCTGAGGGCAGTGACAGAGTTTGTGGTTTTGATGGCATTATCCAAATAAATAGTAAGACAGGAGTAAAAAGGGTGAGAATGGATGCAGCTCTGTGGAACCACCTAGGAAGCTGGAAGAAGGGTAGAAATGTTCATTAAAATGTAAAGAAGGAGAAGGAATGAAAACTGGGAGGTGACAGAGAGAGTCAAAGACAAGAATTCAAGTGACAGGCTGGTTGCAGGACAGAGATTCACAAATGAAGAATGGAAGTTAAATCAGGATTTCAGAGACTACATTAAGGCTAAGTTAATGACACCTAAGAGCTAGATTGAACTGTCTCTAGTTTGAGATATGAAAAGGACAACTCTAATCAACTGTTGTAGGCAAGAACTTCAACAAACTGAGAAAGATGATCAGCTGAGAATCAATGGGACCAGTGAAAGTGAAACTCTCACAGGTTTGTACAGGGGGACACCACAGCTCCATGGCAATGGCCAGAGGAAAAGGAGAGAGAAGGAAGTGCAGACATTTGGAGGGAGACCAAAAGCTGGGATGGGCAAGCAGAAGAGAAGATTAACAGATAACTAATTATGTACCTCTGGCATGGAAAAAGGAGAGGCTTGAGCCTGGCTCTGCAAAGTGAAATATGATGCCAGCAGGGCTGTAAGAATCCCTTCTTCTCCCAGTTCCTTCTGCCTGCTAAGGGACATTTTACAATTTTGTAGTCAATAGCGGGGCCCAAAGGTGAGGACTCTGCTGTGAACAAAGAAGGGTCAATGCAATACACTGAATATAGAGTGACAACAGTAGAACACTGCAGCAGGAGCAGTATGGGAGCAGACCACAGTCAGGTGATGCAGAGTTCATCACTGCTTGGTTCATGAAGAAACTTATCCATTGTGGTGGCCTACAGATACAGAGGGTAGGATTTCACCCTCTGATATTTTCTTCAGTTCACCCTCAATTTCTGAACCGATGTTGTGGCTTTTAACTGTGAAACCCAGAAGTGGCTGGGGTCAGGATCCTGCCAAACACCCATTTTCTCCTTGGGTACCCAGTATTTCCAGTCCCTGCAAGAGATTTCAAGGTAGCAATTACACTGGCCCTCTTTCATTTTATTTTATTTTGTTTGCTTGGGGTTTTTTTTTGGCTTTGTGCCTGTTGTGAGGAGATATGAAGCAGACTAAGATCTGCCCTGTTATGCCTAACTAGAAAGGAAATCTTTCTCATCCTTATGTAAGTGTTTTGAGTCCTTGTCGAAATGATGTATTCCCAAATGGCACTGGTGTTAATGTGAATATTGAATTATGAATAGATTTTTATGACACATATATCAGAGTTTTGAAGATCACAAGGGAAAAAAATTTCTACTGACTGCAATTTGATGAAAAGCACACAAAGCCCAAAATAGCTGTTGATTTCAGGCGCTGTTGCAGTTACAGGTATAAGAAAAAAACAAATAGGTAAAGCAACATTTTTCTTTCATTTCATGTGTATGTACTAGTTCCACTGTGAGATTTAAACAGCAGTGATTAACCCTCAAAATAAATAGTTTTCAGAATTTGAAAAAAAAAAGTCCTTTGGAAACCTCTAATTTGATCATTGATTTTGGCTGACTGTAGGAGAAATTTTGGAGCAGTAGATTTACAAGTCTGTGATGCAGAGTTTAAACAAAGCCCTATTGATGGTGTTAAGGCTTTTATTTCTTTGTCTGCAAAATGGCACAGAACAAATTGAAGGGTGCCTTCACAGTAAGACATTTTGCTCTTTGATTTCAGCTTTGATTCTCTTCAAACATGCAGCATTAGCACTTTTATTTAGATGTTCTCAGTATGAACAGAAAATAGGTGAATTCAGAGGGGTCCTATGAAAGAAGACAGTGCATATGGGAGAAGGATGTTTTCATTATTTATTCTCAGTTTGGCTTCCTGAACATTGAAATGTTAGTGCTCTTGAAAGATAAGTTTTTCTAGCAGAAACTGGTGTAAAAATGACATGATGTAGTAATTACTAATGGAACACAATCCTGGGATGTATTAATGGAAGTTTCTGTCAGTAAAAGGCAGTAAGTTTTTTGGGTGTACTTGTTCTTTGTTGTCTCCTTGCCTCAGTTTTCTTATCTGTAAGATGGGGATAACTGGTTTTTTTGGGATTCTTGAGTAATGCACTATAAAAAAGCACATTTTTATATTTATCTTTCAATCATGGGCTTAAAATTCCTTGAAACAGTCATAAAGAAAACCATTTTAATTTCCCTTTGACTTTTCATTCAAAGCAAAATAGTCATTCAAAAGATGGTAGTATATGTGGTCAGCTAAGTTCCCTCTCTAGCCTGCATAATTAATTTCTAGACTAGCTGAGTCAACCATTTATAAGAGTCTTTAAAGTTCTTGGTAATAAGCCAGGAAGTCAGTCTGCAGAAAGGTCAAGACCACCAAAACATGATCTTTCTGTGAGAATGTTGCTGCTCTTGATAAATCTCTTTTCATTTGTAATTTATTGTTTGCACTCTCTGTGCCTCTCCAATGCCAAGGCTTCTCATGTGCCTGGGATAAGTTGTTTTTTCTTAAGCTGAGTCTGCAAACTCAAGTGCCAGTGGTAAGTTTGGGTAATAAAGGAATTGGGACAAGTTGGTTTGATCTCACAAATTCCCTGAATATCTGCAGAACAAATAAACTGCCACCAGCAGATCTGTCTGTCGGGGTTGGTAAATGATGCAGAATCTCTTACCTGTGACTGCAGAAATGGTGCCTGTGATGGTCCAGTCTCAGAGGTGGTTTGAGCCCTGGGTTGCCATGGAAGATTCAGGAAATCAGCAGAACCCATGTGCTGCCCCAATACTCTACTGTATAAAATAATGCTGTTGAACTCTTGTCCTTGCATGCATTTTTATTTGATTTTATATTTCCTAACACACTGACAGCACATAACAAATAACAGCCAAGTAATACCTGTGGAGGTATTATTTTTTATTAGTATAAATAAATACATTCAATCAGGCATAATAGTTTCATTTATTTGAGAGACTAAGATTTATTGCTTTATTTTTTGGTCATTTAAGTAAATAAATAATATTCTGTGTGGCTCATAATCTTCTATGAATCATTTCTTTATTTTCCTTCATTCTAGCAATTTATAAATGCATTAAGTACAATCCCATATTTAAATAACATTAAAATGGTGGCACAAGTTAAAGCTGTAAAAGAAGTACTGGCTGCCAAGATAAATGTGAATGTCCTAATTCTAATTATTTATGCTGCAGTCTAAATGCTGAACATATTTTTGTAATGAATATGTTTGCAAATTTCCAGTGGGATTTAAATGTTTTCCAAGTACAAATTTACTGGGGAAAAGAAAATACACGATGACTATAATTTGACTATAATAATGCTCCTCTGCTGACACAAACAGCTACACAAACTTTAAAAGTATGTTATTTTATCAGAACACATTGAAGCAGTGCAGCACAATGGGTGGTGGTGTTTTGGTAAGATAATCACCCCCTGAGGTGTACTGAGGCACAGTGTGGCTGATTACCCCTAATCCTATTGGGATGTAATTATTTCATGGTAACGATATTCTTGGAAGTGCCTTATTGCTGTTATCAAATTTCTTTTAGCTTTGTATCTAAACACATTAAACAATGACTTTGTCAACTTCGAGGTCCATTGAGATTAAACTATCTTTTCACAACGTTTAATTGGCAGTTGAAATATTTTTTTCAAGTCTGGTTTTGATTTCCTTGTAAAACTCCAGCAGAATTGCAAGCAGAAGAGTAGAAGATTGTAATCCATCTCAATGAAGCTTCAAAGCACAAAGAGTTTTATAAAATTAGAAAAGCAGACCTGTTGGCTAGCAGGGATTCCTAGAAAATTAACAATATTAGGAATTTAAATAATATAAACTTATATTTGAATTATTTTTACATTACACTCCAATTTTATTTAAATGATATAAAGTTAGGGAGGCATTGAAGTCACATCAGGCTCTGTAAGCCTCCAGTGCAGGGTAAGATATTTCAGTGAGTCTGACCTATGGGTGCCCCCCAGGAGGGGTAGGCTGGAGGTCCATTTCTCTTTTTATCTTCAGTCTTCATCTATCATCAAATCAAGATATTATATATATATTATATATATATATATTAAATATTCAAGGAATATTTGATGTTATATCTGATTTATGTGGTCAGAAGTTATACTTAGATCACAGGGCAGAGGTTTCACAGCTAAGCTCTTTTGCTTGAACTATGCAAGAGTATTTCATGGCTCTCCTCCAGCATCCTCCTCCCTGTCCTGTCCAGAGAAATCAAGACACAGGAAGAAGACACCTCTGACCCCAGTGATGAACCAAAAAAGTGGGTTGAGGAGAACCCTGTCATACATCTCAGCCAAAGACACTGCAGCTCAGAAGTCTCTCTTGGTAGTTTGTAGAACTGAAAAATGGATCTAGGAACTAGAGTGGCTTGAGCTGAATTTTCTGTTTTAGTGTAGGAGAGGGAGAAATGCAAGAAATTTTTCAGTGGATAAAGGTGTGTTGTTAAGTCATCTCATTTTGAAACTATTGAGCCCTTCCTGGAGATGAAGAATTATTCTGCTAAATCCTCAGAGCCCTATTAACTTGAGCAAGGATAAAGAGTTGAAGAGTCTCTTTGGGACAGAAGAGATTATAGAATGGAACAGGAAGATTCCAAAGCAAAACCCCCTAGAAACAGTTTTGGGGAAAGGCTTAGAGTAAGATTCATATCTTTTTGTTGCATAATTTATGAAAGAAAGACTCCAGAAAACTGAAAAAGTTGGACCACTGTTTATATACTGTGTTCAAAGCAGATTTAGGATCTTTTCCCAGCATGATAGCAAAAATTCAGGAGGCTTATTTTTGTTTATAATTAGTGTATAAGTGGATGTTGGCTCTCAGGGATGATCTTATTATAAAGAAAGGAGGAAAGGACCAGCAAGATGTAATGTTTTCTGGACCTCTGCCCATTCCACAAATCACATTCTCCTCCAGGCTTTCTCAGCAGATCATCTTTGTTCTCTACTGAATGGAGTACTCAAAGATGAGTTGTGTTCATTTGTTTTCTAAAGTAGGGCTTGTTTGCACTCTATTTGAAATAGATTTCTGTCTTATTATACTAATGCACGTTCAGCCCTAATCTAATAATCTGGTCTGGATTACTAAGTGCTAACAGAGCTGTTATCTATCAGGGTGAGTTTATCTCAGTGAAGGCAATGATTTCCAAAGGGAATAAGCAAGATTTCAGAGTATGAATGTGAATTATAAATGAAGACACAGGTAGCACATTTCAGTAATGAGGAGGTAAAATGATAATTGACTGGCTCAAACCTGCTGTGATCTAAAGTAGATTTTAATTGATAGAGATTTGCAAGGTGCATGACCTTTGTGCAAGTTAACAGTGTTGAGCTAAGAGGACAGGATACTTTAAAAATTATTTTTACAACAGAGGAGGTTCCAGCTTAAATGAATTCAACTCAAGTTCCACCTGGTATAGTTGAATTCTGTCTCTCTCTGGGGTTTGACTGTAATATTTTATTTTAATTCTTACCTATGAGTTTTGCATAAAGTCATTGAATTTCTCATCTGAATCATTGTAAATGGTTCTTAGAGCATATTCTAACCTCAATAAAAGCAATTTGCATGATAAAATCGATTACTAACTTTTCATAGAATCTCACATCAGGTCCAAAATCACAACTCTTGATGGCAATGATATGGCTTCTGCAGAGTAAAATGTTGAACTTTTGTTTTTGAGACTTTTTTTGGTGTGTGTCAGTAAGGTAGTGGGTCTTCTGTGATCCAATTTAGGAGTTCAGCTTTGATCTGTGAAGGTTTTGTTTGAGATATGAGACCTTGATCTCATATTTGAGTTTTGCTTTAGTGAGTTTGCTGAGTTGCTGAAAGAAGAGACTGATCAGGTTTAAATGCTGCAACAACAAATATTTGAGTAATAAAAATAAAGAATTTAATAAGAATATTTCTACTGGGAATTTAGGTTCCCATAAGTCCATTTTTTGGTGTCAGTGATAAGAAAAGAGAAAGAGTGAACAATTATTTTGGCCTCTATGTGACATCTTCTACCTGTCTTGAAGGGAGAAAAGGCTTTGTTTGCCTGAAATGTGAGTTTGTACTTCTAATGGAGAAGATGGCTTGTGATCCTCACAAATAGGTGTCTCTGCATCCAAGCTGCAAAGCTGTTGAGGGTTTCTTGCATCCACAGATGGTTTCTTGCATCCACAGATGTCACCCATAAAAAGGCAGGTCATATAGAAGAGGGTGGAGGAATGAAATCAAGGAGAGAAATATATCAGGAGGGGAGAAAAGGAAATGTTACTACTAAAAATGTATCATTTTCAGAAGTAGAACAATCTGGAGGCTGCCTTCAGAGCTGAAAATGTCACATTGCACCAGGGTTCAGAAAAGAGGATGAGTGCTCTGCAGGCTGCAGAAAGTAAGCACCTAAATTATGGGCAAGGAACAAGGTGAAGGACAAAGAAACAAGGCAAGGCAGCAGAAGACACTTTCAGTAGGGATTTGGCCAATTGAAAATTGCACTTCACCAAACACAATTGCAGGGATTTGGGGAGAGAACAGAGGGAAACACCTATCTGTTCTTTAATTTTTTTTCCCCATGTCCTTTCTGTCCCTTCAGTAGAAGAGGAAAGACAGAAGAAACCACTGAAGGTGAACGATGCTGAGCTGGGCCTGCTGCCTGTTTCGGTGGTAGATCTTTGCAGCAGATCTTATACCACTTTTCCTGGGTAAATTTCTGTGTGTTTCAAGGTGAAGCACCAAGAAAACAAACTTGCTTATGAGGAGGAATTGCAACAACAAAGAAAGCCTTTGCAGATGTTCTTCAACTTGAGTTTCAGTGAGGAAAAGTTTTAGTGGTAGGATGCAAAGGATCTCCCTTGTAGGGCAGCTTCTTGTCCTCCTTCGTACTAAGTAGGGAACATCTCCATTGTTGGAAGAGCTCAGAATTCCAGCCCTCCCATCTCTTGTCCATGAACTGCAGGGCCATAGGGCTCAGAGGAACACTCACAATATCTATGAGTTTCAAAAAGCTGACAAGTCTTGAAAACATCTTTAAAAGTCTGTATCTCTTGCAAACAAAGAGGAACAAAAGTAAATTGCCAGACCAAATAGCTCTTTTCTCCAGCTACTATGAATGCAAATGCTTAAAGGCACAAGATAGATTTACTCTTTCCTTGGTTTCCAACACCAGAGTCTGGGATTTGGCTTAGGCCAATATCTCACTTGGCCTAGCTGAAAAGCAAAGGCTTTTCATTTCTAACTGTTATTTATGATGGAGGTTCCAGCTGAAACCTTGGTCTGGGTAGGCTAAAATGCTTTTAATTTTCACTCAAAAATGCAATTTGTCTTACAAAATGGGCATAATTTAAGGTTTGAATGATTTAGTGTAGATTTTTAATAACTGTTTTCCTAGTACTAGATAGTCCCTGGGTTGTGCAGAATATTATTCTTAATGCAGGAAGGCAGAGTGGCTGCTCTGGAGAGCTTATTACCTTTGAGCAAGAGTGTTAATATGGTTTAAATCCTATCAGGGCCTGGAGGAATCCCTCATCAAACCCTCCCTCTACTAACTTCCTATTAAACTTGTTCCTCTGAGCTGTTTCTTAAAAACAAAACGAATTGTCTGTTTTACAAATGAGTTGAGCAAATGCATATTTATGAAGGACACTGGTGGTGCAGAGGCCTTGAAGACCAACGTGTGTTTTTTTGTGGGAGCAGTGTTGGAAGTGTCTGGCAAGGATGTTGCATGGTGGCTGCAGGAAAGGGAGGCTTGGTGGCTCCTGGGCAGCCTGGTGCATCAGCTGAGGAACAGGAGTGCTGGGCTTGACACTCTTGGCTGCCCTTGGAGGTGGCAGCAGAGTGAGTAGGCCAGCCAGCAGTGGAGTAATAGGTCTCTCAGAGAATTCTTGTCATCTCCTGTCTGCAGTTCATTACCATTTCTTTCTTTCTAACCTTTGGCATTCTGATCCCTGTGGCTGGCAGGTTGTGGTTCTCGTTCTATGACAATTTCAGTTCTCTCAGGGAGATGAGTGCTCTTATTTTGAGAGTGTGAGTTGGAGAAAAAGGGTGATTTACAAAGGCACAATTTTACCTGTGCCTTGCAAGCTTTTTCACCAAGTTACTGCAATTATTATTAGTCAGCCTTCAATAATCTGTGTGACACAACCTCTGTGTGTGCAGTACCTCAGATTCAGAGCCTAAACTTTGCAACCTGGGCCTTTACATCTATATCTCAATGAGCAGACCTCAAATCATCAACCATCTTACTGATGCCTAAATAGGGTACTGCAAGTGATGGATGAAATGCCTGTGATGTGCCCTGCAGGGAGAAGGGAATCCTGCTGGCTTTAGCAGCAGCTGCTGTAGAACCTCCATGTGCAGGGCAGTGTAAGTGCTCGTGCCAAAGTGATCTGCTGCATAGATGGAGAGTCAAGGCAAGGATAATTAAGAATTTCCTAACTGAAATATAATTCCCAAATGCCCCTTTTTCATTTTTACAGTAGCCTTATAGAGAATCCCAACTGAATTCCAAGTTGTTTATTTGGGTTTGTGATTACCTTTAATTTATGACTAAATTAGATGTGGACTTGTTATTTACTCTTCTTACTCCTAATCTCTTCTCTCTTCAAAACCAGACTCTCCCAAATGAAAGTGAGACTGTGAACTTTAAAAAATGTGCTCCTTTTCCAATCTCTAATGCCCTTTAATTCTTTTCAAGGTAATTTTCATCCTCGTAGCTCACCTGACTCATCACTGTCTTTGCCCCTTTATATCTTTGTCTGCTATTTTCACACTTCATTTTCTATTCTTTCATTCCCCTTTTTTTTCCCCTCAAGCCTCTGACATCCTTTGCCCAATTTCTTCCTTAAGTGTTTCTCATAAGGCTAGCAGTGAGGATCCTTAATCAGGCCTGATGCACGAGGCTGGCACTGTGTCCTGCCCTGAGCTGCAAGGCTCAGGAGGCTGGAGCACAGATCAATAGACCATGCAGAGGATGCTCCTCATTCCCCCCCTGCTCTCTCCTTGGGCTGAGCTGATATTTAAGAAACTCAATCTCACAGCACAAACCAAATGAGATTGTTTTCATTAACCCAGGAAGATCTGAGCAGTGAGACTTTATATCAGATATGAGCTGAGGACCAGGTCCTTAGGCAGAATTAACCAAAATGCTGCTCTGGTGGGAGGGAGGGAGATGGCTCTGATTCCCCACAGCAGCAGATGTGGAATGCCACGGTTCTGTTTTGGCTTTTACTTTTCCAGGCACCTCACAATGCCAGTGTTTTATTATTTAAAGACAGAACACTAGCAAGGAATATAAAAAACCTCTACCACCACACTGAATATTAAGCTTATGAGGCCAATATAAGGAAAACAGTAGCAGAGCAAAAAATGAGGTAAAAAGATTTCCAGTGACGTTCCAAAGAAGGACCAAATCAAGAAATGAATATTTGTACTCCAAATAGTAAATGCAAAATGTTTTTGGTCAGCAACAAAAGTTACAGCAAATTTTTAAATTCCTGTAGCACATATAAGAGACAAAAATTGGTTTATTTCTGTTCCATTTTGGATTGGGTAGAGAGGTAAACTGGAAATCTTGACCTGCTTTATGTTCTTTAGAGACTGAGCTGAGTGCTTGTTTCTGTCAGGCTCTGTCTGGTTCTGTCAAAATTGTGGAAACAAAGAAAATATCTTTCTTTTATGTGCAATGTTCTTAGCTGGGTTCCTTGGATTTTTACTGTGAAATCTTTATTCTTCTTCTGCTACTGTTATTTCAAAGTTATTTCTTCCTGAGGAAAATGTGATGGAGGAGCTGGCTAGGCTGTCTTTGTAGATTAACTATTTGCAGGTAGGATTCTGACTGCATCTCACCTTTTCTCTTTATGTTAATTTGAATGAATTTCTCCTAGAGATAAAACCATTGCAAAGGTATTGCAGGTACTGAAATCTTCACTATTTAGAAGCCCAAGGAAGGAAACACCCATTTTGAACTGGCTTTTATGGGTGTGTGTGAGTTTGGGTGCTGGCAAGGGAGCAAGGTGTTTTGCATCCATGGTATTTTGGTATGCTGGTGTATCTCTGGAGAAGCTGGAGGTGGTAGCACAGACAGTGGATCTTCAGCCCCTGGGGTTGCCATTTTCTTATTTTAGAGTATTATTGTGGTCAAAATTGGATGAATAGTTGACTTGCAGAATGTCAGGATTCAAGTATTGTAGGCACACAGTTTGTGGTGATTGGGAGTGGCTGAGCCTCATCCCCAGTGGGTACAGCTGTGAGCAGCAGGTGAGCAGCATTAAAGGTAATGAGATGAGGGGCACTGACCAACCACCAAAGGGAACAGAGGGCGCACAGGTGCAATGCATGAACATGAGGGTATAAAAGGCTGGGCTAGAGAACAGGAAGGGCAGATGCCTGCAGCCTTCTGGAGTGTCGTGGTGTTGCTCTCTGTGGGCAGATGCCTGAAGCCAGCTGATGAGGTATGGTGTTATTCTCTTTGGGGATGCTTAAAAATTGTATGGTGATACTCTGTGTGTTGTGGCCATCTCAACTGTGACAAAGTATGGCTTTGAGTTTTCTCAAGTAAAGGAAATTGTGCCCCAAATATCTGGGACAGCTCTAAAAATGTCTTTTTTAAACAAATGCTATGGGGTCATGAGCCGTTGCAGGTATGTTAGCTGGCAATATGTATTTTTTTGCTTTTTACAATGATGATAACTGAAAATGTCACTGCCATTATACAGTATGTTTTATGCTCTTTGTTGAATGCCCTTAAGCTTCCTGTCCTGCTAAACAGAACTGTAAATTACTGGTCCTGGGTGATCTTCCCTCAGTGGTTTGATATTTGTGTTTTTAATTGTCAAACCAATTACTGGAGCTTTCTGCTAGAGATGCTAATATTGCTTTGTGCTTAGCCAGGGGAAAAATAATAATCATCTCCTAAGAAGTCATGTTTTGAAATATGGGAATATAAAAATACATATTTAAAACTCAGGGAAAAATGTGAAAATATTGGTTTTATTTGGCAACTCTTGTATACTTTAATCACAGCAGAATTAATATTGTTTTTAATTTCTGTAAGTCTCAGTGTGGTGGTGGAATGTTTTGAAGGAGCTTGTAAAAGCTTTGGTAAATGTAACAGCCTGTGTTGAAAATCATTCTTGAGTTTCTTACAAACAGGGTCAGTGTAGGTTTACATCGTGTCAATGGGATCCATTTTGTGCTGGGCTAGGAGGTCTTTTAGCAGACTTTCCCTTGTACTTAAACTCTGATTCTAAAGGCCAGGGGCCCTTTTAAAGGCCCACTGTAAAGGTGAGCATTTACACTGATTGCAAAGAACTACTTTTGATCACAAACCTCACCTCTGCAGAGGAGTGGAAGGACAGGGGCCTGGAAAGGCAGGAGCTTGAGGAATGTGAGCCAATTCTTTCAATCAGAGCTACACGGTAGATTTTTTTTTTTTGTTTCTTTTTCCTGTCTGCTAAGGTTTAAATAGAAACTTCCCTGAGAAACTTGTATGTGAAAAGGAAAGCTGTGTTCTTCCTTCATTAATGTGCTGCTTTTTTGTTAAAATATGCAGAATTGTTTTCTTTAGCACTCAGTGTTTTCAGTTGGTATGTACAGAGAGGAAGTAATGGGCTGGGCTCCCTTGCAATAAACTGCTTGGTGTGAATGGATCTGTCCAATCATGTGTAATCCAACCAGACAATAACAATGACATAGTGACAAGAAGGATTCTAATGGGGCATAGCCATGGTTTGGACAGTTAGGGGGTTGTTTGGGGGTGAGTCACAATACTCTGTGATACAGACACATGCTCTGATCTTACCCACATATTTCACTCTCAGCTCTTAAATAGTGTGACCTAGGCATGGAGTAAATCCTTTTTAATGATTGATGCTTACCTGTCCCACCCAGGGCCTCCTGCAGGCTGCCTCTCTCTTCTGAAATGTCCACTTCCCCACTCAGTGTGGTGTCCTTAGAAAATGTCAGGGTACACTTGATCTCACCTTCCATATCACTTATGGAGATATGGAACAGCATATTGTCTATAAATAATGAATAAATGCTGACTATTTATACACCTTACTCAAGTATTTTAAATTGACAATGTGACTGTATGTTTATTGATAAATCCCTGTGTTTTCCTGCTGATAGCTCTCTGCTGAGCTGCTTTATCTGTGATGCTCTTTATCAGCTCTTTGCCAGCTGAAATCTTTGCAGAGATACTGAATGAGCACAGCGCAGGTGACCTCTGGGCTGAAGCTCCCTCTTGGATTTGGAGCTGGGGTGGGCATCCACCCTGGCAGATGGATCTCACTGCACTTTCACAGAATCCTGCTTCTTCAAGTGTCTTGTCATGCCCTGGGAGCTGTGGCCTCCAGGGCAAACTGGTTCAAGTGCCACTGAGGGCACTGGAGTGGGTTTTTTTAGTCAATGCTTTATCCGTGACAAAGAGGAAATTTGGGTCTCTTAGCCTGGAAAAGATGGGGAGTTTGAATGAGATCAACCTCACAACCCCATTGCTCAAACTCTGAGTGTCTGTTCTGGGGGAGAGATTCCAGGAGAGGGATCCACATCTGGGTCTGTGTGAGCTCAGTAATGAGGGGCACAAGCCCAAAGAAAGCAGTGCAGGCAATCACAGCAGTGGACGTTTCAGATTCTTGCTCTGTTTCTGTCCTGGCTTTCCTGAGGAAGAGAAGGATAACTACCTTCTAATAAAAGATATCTTTTCTCCTTTATAACAGAAAATATATGTCTTAGTTTTTCATATTTTTTCATCTCTTTCACAGAAAATGGATTTTTTTTCTCAAGCCACGGCAATAATAATTACAACCAGACAAATATTTTCATCTCTCATTTGTTTGGTTCTTTTTTATTAGTAAATGCAATTTTTGTTCCCAAATACCTTTTTTTTTTTTTTTAATTGGAAAAATTCAAAGACCTGTTACAGTTTTATTTGTATCAGTTTCATATTAACTCTCCACATGGGAGAGGGAGAAGATCAAGTAATTTGTAGAATGCTCCTGGAAAGAAACATGGAGGAACTGTTTACATGCTGGCATGGAGGCCCATGCAATTAAAAATAACCATCAGTATAGAAGAAACTTTAATGCTAAGTGAGCCTGAATATTGAGATGACAGTTTTACCCACCTTTTCAGTGTTAAAGGAGGACGTCTTCCTCTTTTATGCCCTTGTGGTGAAATGTAATTAGAGAATGATATGATATAGATAGAGAATGTATGGCTGAACATTATTTTTAGACTCATAGTGCTGTAGATGTTTAAGAACAGCTTGCAAACTGATTAGTTTTAAATCCCGTAGTGTGGATAGTTCCTGTATTAAAAAAGGAACCCACCAGGTGGAAAAGATATTGCTGGAGAAATCCGCCAGCAATGGAGTATTGCTTCTCCACAGGAATAATTTTGTGGTCAGATCATTTTTAATAACTGTATTTTATAGGGTTGGGAACTATGCAGCAAAACCTTTCCTATTTTTCATTTGAAGAATGTAATTTGTTATTTTTTTTTTCATCCCATATTCTGCTAAGTGAAACTTTTGAAGTTCAGTGCATGCATTGATTGAACTGAGCAATGAGTTTCAGCCTGCTTGTGGCAGCAAGAGGAAGATTCCTACCTCGTCCCAGAAACTTCTGGAAAGACAGTGCTTCAAATTGATCTGTGATGGGATTCTGCTGCCATTGGTGAATCTGCAGCAGGAACAGGTTTGACTCAGTGGGTCAGAAACCATCACACCCCAAATCCCAGAGCTGCTGGCATGAGGAACAGCATCTTGTTCTCACATGCAGCACCACAGCCCCTCTGTGCTGGGGTTCCTCTCCCAGTTGGTGACAAAAGTTTGGCAAAACCAGTTCACTGCCCAGTCCTGCATTGTCCCCTCTCTTTTGAGTTCCAGGAGCCCAGGATGGGGCTTTTAGGGACAGCCCTGTTGGGACATTTTCCCCAGTGAGAATTTTTGTTTAGTACATCTGTGACTGAAAGAAATGTCACTGTGTCTGTTCTTACCACTCTTTTCCTGCTCAGGCTGTACTAATTTTCCCACAATGGTGCTGTGGGCAATGTCATTTTTCTCACCTTTATTCCCTGCATATATATTTGGATGTTTTCTTATTTTCAAATTCTTAAGCAAGATTTTCACTAGAAGCCTTTTTCATTGTTTCAGACATCAAAGGATTTTTTCATCTGGGGTCCCTAAAACTGGTGCTCTGGAATCTGAGAGGACAAAAATCAAGATTCTTCATGTTTTTCCATTTTCTTCTTCATTTTTTTTTCTCCCTCACCCCCTTTATTTTTTTTTCCCTCTTTTTGAGCCTTCTTCCTTCTCTGTTCTCTCTGAATACAAATAACATGTTCCTTCTAACTAATGTTTTCTGATAGTGGCATGCAATGTGTCACATCAGAGAATAATAATTTATTTAAGTATAGATTCCTAGGGAAAGTTTTTTTCCTAGAATCTCTCCTGTGGATATAACTGTTCAAGTGAAGATTATTTTAAGTGATGAACTATATCTTCATATTTATTTTGGCAGATGCCTTGGAATTCTTTAAGAACAGGACTCCGATGAAATGCCAAACTTCTCAAGGACACAAATATTTATTCAAATTTTATCTTTAAAATATCTTTATGATTGTGTCATCTCCATGAGCCAATTTCCTCAAGATTCCTCACCTTTCCTGCATCAAAACACCTTTTAGTAAACTGTACCCTCTTGATGTTCACTGGCCAGTGGCAATATCTGCCCTTTGGCTCTTGCTCTCCCATTTTCACTTGCATGGATCTACAGGGTGAGAAATCCTCCTCCATTCAAAGTTCATTTTCACATATCACAAACAGTTTAAAGTTTGTTCACTTCTTTTCTCTCCATCATTTATGAAAATTATATCAAATTGTCATTAAATGTGAGTGTGCAACCCTCAGTGAGGGTTAAACCATGACTTTGGGAGGTGCAGTATATAATTTGTGCTGTATGTAATCTGTCCCCCCAGAAATTCCAACACTTCCAGTTTTTTGGCATGTCACCTTAATCCATGGGATAATAAAATGATCTTTATGGCTTTTCTCCATTTTCTTTGCTACCATGTGTCATGAACTTGAAATTTATTCAACTACTTATAGAACTGTAGCAAAAAGGGATCTTACCTACTTTTTATTCCATTTTCCTTGTTCCTCAGCTGGAGCAAAGCCAGCTCATGTTACTGTAGCCCCTCAACTTTACCTATATAAAGGAAGGGGCTTTAAATCTCATTATATATTTAATTTCCTTGCACAATACTAAAATACAAAAAAAAATCCTCAGCTAAAAAAAAAAAACTATTTTAAACACCATATGCCTTGAAATGTTGCACAGGAGTCAGGACAGACACCTGAACTGCAGCTGTCACAAGCCACTGAGATTAAACAAGCTGATGCCTTAAAATACTTGTATAAAATACAGCCTTGCTTAGAGGTAGCAAGTGGGTGTTCAACTCCCAGCCCTGTGAGAGATGGTTTAATGATGAATTTGATACAATTTAGGAATTGCCACTCAAAAAACCCAGCAGAAGTGCATTGTCATGGCTGCATAGGGATGCTGGCACTCAGAGCACAGAGCCAATGGCCTTGAAATGGCAGAGCTGGGCTTTGTGTAACCCGGCATCCAGCCTAAACCCCAAAGGATGGGTCTGTAAATCAGCCCAGGAACACCATCAGCACAGGTTAATTAGACAAAAAGCCTTTTTTTTACACGATGAACTTTATCTTGCCTGTGTAACCTGCATCTAGATAATCCTCTTTGCTGAATAGTCATCTCCAGAGCAATTTAGCCACAACCCTGCTCACATTACTCATTGTCTTGAGGATCTCCGTGCACAGAGAGGGAAAGGACAGGGCTGGAATGTGTTGCTGCCTCTTGTCCTCCAGCCATGCCAAAGACAGAAAACAAATACACAGCACTTCTGTTCAGGGGATGCAGAAATAAAGAACAAAGAGGAAAACTACACTTCTACCTGTCTGAAAAATCTATGTTTCTCCCTGAAAATTTATGTTTCTACTGGAAATCTGTGTGAATTATATAAAATATTCTTAAGAATCAAAACACACTTGCATTTACAAAGCTCATCACAGACATGAGGCAAACCTATCCACAGGCATGAATAGCTGAAAAACTAGCTTTTCTCCCAAATAACCTGCTTCCAATTATACTTTTGGCAAACTACTAGGAGGTGATAATTCATATATAACATCCAGCAATATTTAACTATCAGGTATGTCTTTCTAATTAAGAATTCAGAAGGCATTAAAAATCATTAGAGGAATAGATGGGTAAATGTAGATGACCTCTTGTAGGTTTTCTTTTTTTTGCCATGAATGTCATCGTGAATTTGCCAATGAATTCACTTTGAAAATACTTCCACTTAGAGTTTTAAATAAATAGTAAATTCAAATAAGTTCAGACTTGTGGCTATTGGCTCTCATTTGGGATCTGAGCTCTGCAGGATGTCGTTCCATATGTGCAAGTGTAACCTGCACTGCACATCCCAAAAACATC
This sequence comes from Ploceus nigricollis, assembly GCA_013399945.1. Classification (NCBI taxonomy): domain Eukaryota; kingdom Metazoa; phylum Chordata; class Aves; order Passeriformes; family Ploceidae; genus Ploceus; species Ploceus nigricollis. The sequence goes on from VXBC01007699.1 coordinate 78,814, forward strand.
TGATTCCTTTCAGCAATATTTCCGTGTGTCAGAGCAGGTTTTTGGGATGCTGCTTCTCACAAAGGGGAGCTTTAATTAATAGGATAAAAACTCACAGGACTCGGTGTCCCAGCATGGTTCTGCTGCTCTAATACTTGGCAACCAAACTTTTATCATTGCTCGCAAATGTCTGAATGTCTCCAGGTCTGGTTTGGCTTTTTCTTGCTGAGGAACCTCACCTAATTCTCTGGTTATGCTTTGGATTAATTGACCACCTGTCTTTCTGGTCTAAATTACTGTTTCTGTTTGCAGAAGGCAATTTTCAAAATAAACAAGTAGCTTCCAGTTCCAGTTTTATGGTAATGATATCTTCAGTTCAGGAGATAATTGTTGCCCTTCCTGCCATGTGTGAAAATACCATGAATTCCAATAAATTAAATCCCTATTTTCCCAGTCTGGAGTTCAAATACTGAAAGTTCCTTTATTAAAGCCAAAGGGAAAAAATGCATCATGAAATTAAAAAAAAAACCAAAACCTAAAAATCTGCTCAAGCAGGTGACACAGTAAAATTACAGCACCATTTACTACTCCAAAATGTGTGCCACCAGACCCTGTGTCTTTGCTCTACATCTTCACAATTCTCCTTTCTGCATTATTGGTGCTCCCAGAGATATGTGCTTCCATCCTTCCAGCTAAGAGCTTAACCCTCTACATTGGCAGTGTGGGATTTCTAAAGAGGGGAAAGCTGTCCCTGAAATCTTTTATTAATATGTAGTCGTGGTAACAGACCTCTGAGAAAACAGCATGTGTTGCATCTTTGTCTAATATTGCAGGATATTGTGATGTAGAAAAAGAGTCCTGTCAATAGGTTTTTATCTGTATAGAAAATGGCATTTTGCTTGCAAGGTAATATTAGAATGCTGCATGCCTACAACTGCCAATGAACTTGCTAGCATTCAATGGAATCATAGTAATAAAAATGGGATATAAATATGGACTTTTAAAGGAAAATTGAAACTGTTTGGAAAAAAGCCCCATGACTGTAGCTAGATAATCCCCTAGAAAAACCTCTACTGTACATTTAGAGCAATAAAAAATTGTATAGAAACAGATTGAAAATTAAACTAATCTGAGATTTCTTACAGTGGTTGTCTCAAAGTAAGAATCAGTGGAAGGAATAGCACAAGCTGTGCCCCAGTGCCAGCAGGGATGTCCTTTATTCCCTGGTGAAATGCAACATCTTGCTCCTGATATGGTCAAACTGAATCAATGACTGAGTGAACGATTCATGATTATCAAGAAAGGATCTTCTGTCTGGACAGAACAGTCTGGTAGGCTGCCCTTCATTCTGGTAGATTTTTGGCATTCTCTGCAGAAGCTTGGAAGTTTGGTCTTTGGTGAAATGTGGGTTGAATTTATAGATATGCCATAAGTGGGTTGCATAGGTCAATACTTACTCTGAACCTGAACACAGGCCAGTGGGATCTCATGCTGGTTTTAGGACAGAGAATGATAGGAATTTCACAGGTTATGACACCTCTTTCTATCACTGCTCTACAGCTCTTATCTTAAGGGCCAGCAGCCTGAAGTGAGCATGTGATGAATTGCTGGTGAGGATAGGTAGAGGATGGACTGAAATTCATCTTCCCTGCCATAACTCAGACAGATGGCATCACACAGGGTCCATCTAATTGCCTGATTGCAGTGATGCCTTCTGGAGACTGTGCAATCTATATTTGAGGTGTTCCTAGAGCTCTGTGTGTCTGTGCCTGATGCATTTGTGTCTATAGAACTCAAGCCACAAAGGTTTCCAGTGGACTGAAACAGGAAAACCCAGTAAATCTGAGGGCATCTGAGAACCTCAAAGAGCAGGAACAAAGCTGCAGGGCTGGCAGAGGAAGTGTGAAGGTGACAGTCACAATGTGGAACCTCCTCAGGATTATTTGACATGGGTAGCTCGTTGTGTTACCAGAGCCAATAAGTCATGTGAACACAACCAATTCCACCCTGAATAATTCCAGGCCTGACAAAGGGCAGTGGTTGTTCCTTCAGTCTAAAGGTTCTAATGAGCTTTTTGTGCATCAATATTCTTGGAAAACACCCAGAACAGTCTTGTCAAAGTGAAAATGGCATTTTATCTTTGAAATTAGGGTTAGAGAATTTCATTTCCATGAATATTCAGCACTTTTCTCACCCCGGCTCTGCTCATTGATCGTGCATGTAAAACATCAGTGGCATGCTGGGTCCTGAATTAAATTCAGTCCTTGCCATTTGCAATTCTACTCACTTTGGAGGTCACTGAATGTGGCAAGGCCGCCTTTTAGTTTTAAAAGCCGTGTAAACATCTCCCTAGCCTGCTGCTACCTATCAGCCCAGGGAGCACTGTTGGATGTCTGCTAGGAATGAAGTGCAGGCCACAGCAAATTAACTGGCTTTGAAAAAAACCCTCTGTAAATCCTTTGAACCTGATGTGCCAGTTGGATTAGCAATAGAAAACTGCAATATAAACTATCCATGTGGCTGCCACAAGGACCAGGAGACAAGGAATAACAGGGCCTTCCTAAACATGGCTGTTTACTTTCCTATCATTCTTGCTTCCAGATTTACTTCTCCAATGTTTTTCTTTTTTTTTTTTGTCTTTCAACCCCAATTTTTCTTGTCTTTGAAGTTAACCACAAAATGCACAAAATCATTCCCTGGAGACAATGATCTTTTAGACTTTGAACATATTAAAGTTAATTATTATTATAAGTAGCAATTGCCATTAATGTATAGTTATATACATATCTGAAATGTTGGGTCACACATAACATTGCAAGATAACAAAAGACTCAATTAAAACTAAGAAATTGAAATCTGTGATGTTAAATATTCTCACGTGTCCTATGCTGGGTATACCTTTGCCTAAAGATGTATTCCCTCCCTGTTATTTTTGATTATTTCTTTGGATCTTTATGGGAAAAAAGTGACAATGACAGCCAAACCCCTACAATGTTTCTTAAAGATTCACTAAATGTAATAAATTGCCTTTACTTCCATACTTGTATGACACTACATTTCCTCTGAACTGTCTCAATCTTGGTGTCAACCACAAAAAATCCTTTTTTTCCTAAGTAAAACATTCTATTGAAGCTGAATAGAACACCATAAAATTAATTTGAGATCTTCCTGGGAAAAAAACTACAGGTCCAGTGATCCAGCCAAATCAGCCATGCAAGCACTGCAGTTTCAAATTGTGTCAATGTTTGTCCTGTTCCCAGTAAGGTAAAGCATAATTACAGAAAAAATGTTGGGAGGCAAAATTCCATAGGCATGTGGAAATAGGCATAGACAATACATTTTATGTGTTACCAAATGTGCATTTAATTGACAGCAGAAGGTAATACAGGTGTGGAATGATGTGTTTCTTAGAGCACTTTAGCTTCCTCAGAATATTTTAGAATATATTGCTGCCACCATATTTTAGAGAACTATTATTTTTTCTTCTTCCCAGACCAAATATAAAATTAACCTCCTTGTTGCTTGAACCCCAAATCCCACAGCAGATGAAAGATATGCTTTGTATTAATCAGATTTAAATCTTCCTGAGGTCAAAGAGGGATTCTCAAGTGCTCAAAACTAAGCAGGCGTTAAGTGTTTTGCTGGAGTGAGTCAGAACGAGCTGCACTTTGCTGGATCATGGCCTTACTGATTCATGGTGGGATTAGTTGTCTGATTACAAGTAGCTCTTTGTGTTTTATTAAGTTAAAATCCAGGGGAAATGTTGCAGAAGCTTTCCAAAAAGATCTTTGGATATTCCTCTCTACAGATTTACGATTTTCTTCTTATTTTAATTCTTTAAAATCATTCTGATGTTTATACATTCCTTCCATGCAGGTTCTTATTGTGCTCTTTGCCCTTTGTGTGTGTTTACTGTTGCCTGTCTCCCTTTATGAATCCTAGAAAGCTAAATAGTAAAACAGGATAAACAAGCAGGAATTATGTGATAATTGAACCCATAATGTCAGTGTTATGATGCAAGTAATGCAACTCAAGGTCTCTTATCCTTCAGTAGCTAGACTGTAATTGCCTGATGATAATCATGATAACTACACTCCCTGGAGTTACTTTACTGCTGTTGAGAAATATCTTCTGGATCTCTTGCACGATCATGATGAAAACCCCCACATTCAATTATTCTACTGAAAGTTGAATGATGATGATGCATGATCCCTGACACGGTGATTTACACAAACAGAAGTTTTATTCTACAAGGAGGGATAATATTTTAAAGTAGAAGTAATTAAGTCCAATGTGGAAACCTCATTCACTGCTGAATGCGGAGTCTGCTTGTTTGCAGAGCAAGCATTTTATTACCTGCACGTTACCCACATTACACCCCTCTGCAAGTGGGGATGTAGCAATGACTGATTACATCAAGTGGCTCTTTCTGAAAAATATGGCTGTGAGGGATAATCAGTTTGGGTCTGGCACAAGGGATGGAGGGAGATTACATACTTTTAATTGTTTTGGCAAGTTTGTCATTGTGTGAATAATGGTGCCTTGTTACCCAGCACAGCTACAGCCAGGCTACAGCTCACCCACACAGCCCAAGGGGGGCTGCATTTGTCCATCACAACCTGGTTGTTCACACCACCTAAGCCAGGGACAGCTATTGGTGTGTTCTGAATATTAGTTTACTATGAAAAATAACATTTTTTGTGATGGATATCACGGTGGGTTGTGGATATTGATATTCGGTTTCTTATGCAAATTATCAGAAACATCTAAATCTTGGAAATGGGCATAAATATGCCAAAGTGTTTTTTATTGCTTCCTTGGGAGGCGAGGCGTGCTGAAATACAGATGGTGGAATGTCTAGATGTGCTTTGCAGGAGAATGAGACTTTTGTGGCCCTTGAAGAGCTTTTGCTGTAATGTTTGGTGTGTCCTTGGGGAGGACGTGCTGGAAGTGGTGATGGCAATGGCTGAAGGACATGGAGATGATCCAAGGGCTGCAGCACCCGTGCTCTGTGGAGAGAGGCTGAGACAGCTGGGGCTGCTCAGTCTGGGAAGAACTTAGAACACCTTCCAGTGCCTAAAGGGGCTACCTGAGAGCTGAAGAGAGGCTTTGGACGAGAGTCTGGAGTGACAGGACAAGAGGGAAGGGATTCAAACTGATGACGGCAGGTTTAGATTGGATATTGGGAGGAAATCCTTCCCTGTGAGGGTCAGGCTCTGGCACAGCTTACCCAGAGAACCTGTGGCTGCCCCATCCCTGGAAGTGTCCAAGGCCAAGTTGGGCAAAGCTTAGACCAACCTGGGATAGTGGAAGGGGTTTCCTGCTGGAACAGTGTCCCTAGATGATCTTCAAGGTCCCTTCCACTCTGTGATTCCATGATTTTTTATGGTAGATGGTGGATTCGTGAAGAATGCACATTCAGATCTTTGGGAAGTCCTTGTCTTCTCTGCAGATGGTGATGATTCCAAGGACAACTGGTCAGTTGTCCTTCTTTGGAAGTCTAAGGCAGCCTCAAAGATTTTAGACCACGTATTTCTTACTCCATTTCTGTAACAGAAAATGCATTTTTAAAGCATGACAATGAGTATGTCCTACAGCTGAATTTGAAAAATAACTCCTGAAAATCACCCTGTTTTCTCTCTCCCTCTGTTTCTTTTTAAAAACCATTCATATAGAACTATGCAAATTATTTTAAATAAACCCCAGGCTGATGCCACTGTTTTAAATGTGTAGCAACACCGTGAAAGATGTCAGCATGCTGATTAATTTATTTGCAACACAAGATCAGCATTTCTCATATTTTCTCCTATTTTTTTTTTTTAATGGAAAGATTGAATCCATGAGAGAGCAGCAGACCTTGCATTCTGCTCAAGGATCCATGTCCCCCTCCTGTGTGGGGAGCAGTGGGCGGATGAGGGATACACTAATAATATTTTTCTACCGTAACCACCTCCATTTTCTTCTTCAGATGCTTTGTTTCCTGCACTAATATTCCAGTTCTCTCAACATAATGAATGAGCTTAGGGACTTGCAGGAGTTTCAGTACCATTTGTTTTTTATCCTAAAGGAAAATACAAACCCCTCTGTCAGATAGAACTCTGCATAAAAATAAGTGCTTTCTTTAATACAGAACTTGAAGGTGACCTACGGTAATAACTGGCACAAACTTTTTTAAGATGAAAGCATTCCTCCCTAGGTTTTATTTGTTCTAGATAACATTTCCTCTCATGATTTAGGGACTGTGTAATATTCAAAGCATACACATGTAAACGGGAATAGATAATTGAGCATCTTAATGGACTATCTTTTAGCTATCAAATATTGTTTGCTGATTTGCTTGCCGGGAAAATGAAATCAAACTTGGATAGAAATAGATTTCTTCATTTGACTTTTAAAATCTGAGAATGAAAGCAAGTGCTTTTTCAAATCAAAAGGTGTTAAAATCTTTTCTCCAGTCAAAAAAGATGTTTACATTTACACCTTACTAAAGAAAAGCTCAGTAAAGGAGCTATGAAAGGAATAATTTAAAAAGAGAGTAGAATCAAGAGATTCTATTTAAGGTAAGAAGCTTGTGTGTTTCTCCTGCTTGTTGCATTTTTTTCTTCTATTTCTTAATTCCATTTTATCAACAACAATTTTTATTTAAAATTTGTGTGTAAATTTCTCTGTGTAGCTTTACCTCTCTATGAGAAAGAACATGTATTTTAATATGACTCAGTGCTATTGATCAATGTTTATGCCATTAACCAAGCACTTTTATAACAACCTGTCTGTTCCAATACTGAACTAAAATATTTCTTTCTCCTTTCTATAAATTGCTCCTTTGCATCTCCAGTTTATTGAGAGAATAAGTTACTGTATTTCTTCAGTAATAAAAGTCAGCCTCCCACAGCTGGAAATCTTTGGGGAGTCAATAGCAGTTGGGGCCTGGAAAAGTGACAGAAATGCCCCAAGCAAAGACAAGAAAGGAAGATATTATCCTCCTTCCTATCCAGAGATGTCACAGTTGGATTAGGAGCTGCCTGGTCCCTTGAATTGGAATTTTCCCTCAGTTTCCATAAACTCAGGACCGAGGCCAACAGAGGCACAAAGCTCTTAACAAGCTAATTAATATTCACAAAAGTGAGTCAGGAACTGGGAAGATGAACTAATGAGAAATGATTAAGAGTTAAATATGCATGGCATGGCTTAACAACTACTAAAGCAAAGGACACAGTAGTTGCCTGCAAATACAGAATGTAAATAGAAGGGGCAGAGGAGTTGGTGAGGTTGGTTCTGGAACTAATGAAATAATATGCAGTAAAGTTGTTGTCTTTTTGCTTATTAAACTTTCCCTTAAGCTCTAATGCAATAGGGCTTACTGGAAAGAAGTGTGAGAAGGAAATTTCAGAATAATAAGATTGAGAAAAATATCAGGTTTTAATGTCACTTTCTGCATCTGAAATAATTAAAAAATGCAAGAAGGGGGACTTAGGGAGTTAGAGGGGTGTCAGTCTCACTCCAGTGCCTGAGGAAAGCACAGAGCAAGTCTCCTAGAGGGATCTGGAAAGACTGGCCAGTGGAAAGCTCACAGTGCCAGCCTGAAGGTCAGCATCCCTCTCCTGGTGGTGGCACTGGGGCAGCTGAAACCACAGGGCTGTGTCCCATCTCAGGAAATGTGCACAAACAGGAGGATTTTCTGTGGTGGGTGGGAGCACCTCCTCAGCTGTGAGGAGAGACTGGGATGCTGGCTTTGCCTAGCCTGGGGAAGAACAAGGGACATTCAAATTGGACACACAGAATCAAAAATGGCACAGTGAGCAGGGTTAAACACCAGCACAGGAGCCCATGGGGACTCGAGTGGATGCATCTCTGGGCACACTGACCTCCCTGGGAATCTGGCCCTGCTTTGAGCAGGAGGAGCTGCAGCCTGCATTTTGCTGTGATTTTTGCACTGGCCCAAGGATCTGGTTGCTGCTGAAGGAGGAAGTTCAGAGGAACGGGGTGAGCAGGGAAAGAGGGAACAATCTGATGGATTGGTTGTGTATAAAGAGAATTTCTGAGTGGAGTTGAGAAGTAGGTTGTGGTTAAAGACTGCACATATTGTAGCCAAACTCCAGTGTAGCCCAGCAGAGGTTTGAGATACCCCATGAAAGCTGGCACCTAACTGGGATGTCCTTATGGAGAAAGCAGGACCTCAGCTGGGCATTGAAGAGCCACATGATCTGATCCCACAATGCCCTCAGAAGCCATTCACAAGAGATTTTGTGTTGGTAATTGCTTTCTATATTGTTTTAACCAGATTAAAAATGCAGGTCTATTGCTAGATTTCTTTTGTATTTATTGTTCTAGTTTAGTTGACAAATTGATGCTACTATAAAGCCAATGTTCTGTTAAATCTGGTTTGCTTGAAACAATACAGGTGAGACAGCAGAATAATTGAAGTGTGCTGCCTATTATGCTGTTTAAAGTGATTCACCTGCCTTTGCACACATTCAGCAAGATTTACCTTAATCATATAATATAATAGAATATTTCAGAGCAACCTGCAGCTCTAAGATGCTGTAACTCTCTTTGGCAAGTCAAGGAAACAAAGTGCAGGCTAACAGAGTGACAGGGCATGTGCTTCCCAAGCCTGAGGGATGCCTGGAAAACACAGTCCTGGAGCCAGGCTTGCTGGGGTGGTGGCACAGCTGGGGCCTGGTGAGGTTCAGAGGTGCAAGGTGAGCCCTGAAATGGGATTCCTGAAAGCATTTAGAAAATATACCTACTTAGAAGTATGATTAGAACGTTACTGAAAATCCTGATTCAGGTTTGCTGACATAGTAAGTAGGTTTCTATCATCTCTAGAATTTAGTTTATTTCAAAATTGAGCTATACGCCCCAAACAGCTTTACTTGTGAGGATGTGAAGGAAACACAGGGTGAAAAATTGAAGATTTCAGTCCAGCCATAGATTAAATATTGTTGATTTATATTGGCAGTAGCGATTTCTGTGCTCAGAAGTTCAAGAGTTCCTTTAAATCTGTATCTTACAGTAACAATATCAGGTCAGAAAGCATCAACCTCATCTAGGATAAAAAAACACTCTTTGCTTTTCTTACAAGAAATAGTATTATTGCAAACCTGAGGTATGAAAAAACCCCATTATTGCCTCCAAGGGGGTATGCCATCTTAATAAGACTTATCTTCAAGACAAGAAAAAATGTACTTTTCAAATCCCACACGCATTATAAACCACCACTTACAAAACCTTTGTTCTAAAGTGCTGGCAATTTTACCTGGGGCAGACATTTTACTGCATATAAAAAGTCTCCACAGGATACTAGTAAATCTAAGGTGAACCATAAAGACCTATGGATTCAATGAAATTTAAAGTTTTTGTTTTTCCAAGTTTGTTGGTTTTATTCTTTTTTAAAAAAAGTAACTTCCATCATGCCAATATTATTTCAGTTTATATTTAGTATCACATTTTATGGGAGAAATGGCTGGTGGAACAAATAAATTGATGCCTCTTCAAGAAACATCATTAGTAAACATAGCACTGTGGCAATTAAAGCAAAAAGATATTTGAAGTAAACTAACAACATAACCAGCAATCTATCTGGGTCATGAGCCAGAAAAAGCCATCTGGCATTCTCAGGGATAGCATGAACAAGAGCTGCCACTTTTTATTGTGCATTGATAGGGTCTGGTAACTACTGGGTTGTTCCACCTGAATGCAAAATTGCAGAATTTGTGGGTAACATTTCTGGACACTTGACCTTTGGAGTTAGAATCTGTCTACTTTGCTCCAAAGACCTGAAAATTGAAATTCTGCAACTAAAATGCTTATTTGAGATAAAACCCCCAATCAGCTAAAGGATTGTTTGTGCACAAACAGATCTAATTCCTGGGGGGTCTGACTGAGTGTCAGACCTGGAGCTCTGCAGCAGCAGCACAGGTTTAACCATGGAGTCATGGAATGGTTTGTGTTGGAAGGAACCTTAAAGACCATCTTGTTCCAACTCATCTTCCCCCTTCCACCAGACCCTATCCAGCCTTGGGCACTTCCAGGGATGGGGCACCCTGTGCCAGGGCCTCACCTCCTCACAGGGAGCAATTTCTTCCTGATATCCAACCTGCCCCTGCCCTCTGCCAGTTTGAAGCCATTGCCCCTTGTCCTGTCACTGTCACGCCAGACCCCTGCAAAAAGGCAAAGTCAAAGCAGGCATGAGATGACAGGCTGAGCACGAGGGGGCTTTCATTGCATCCATGAGAAATTCAGCCCTGGAGGAGTTTGCAAGCTGTATCCTACACCTCCAGCAACTTGGATTTTAAATAGCCCAAAGCTTGGGCGAGAGGGTTTTTTGTGGACTTGTGGACAGGTAAAGATAATGTTTGGAAAATGAAGTTTTATGATTAGGTCCTTCTTTAACTGGGTCAAAAAACTCATGTTAGGATGACACTAATTTTGCTTTTGCTAGAATTTCATGTGTAATTGGCAAATGCCAAATGTTTTCCATGTGAAAACAAGGCCTAACTCCTAAATTACAATCCCTCAATTAACATTGCACAGGTCACTCTTTAAAACATTAGAAATATTCATGTAACTTTGTTATGGTTGAGAGCTTCCTGTGTAGTTACTGGAGGACCTATTTTTCATAACAGTGTTAAAAAAGAAGAAAATGATGGTGTCAGAAAGGTTTCCTATTCTTCCTTACCAGTCATTTTGCTGGCATGTATTTGGATGTCTCTCAGCCTTTTATACCTGGGAGCAGAGGTTATAATAATGGCTTTAAATGTGTAATCTTGTGCAATAAAACCCCTGCCATTAATGCAAGGTTAAGTACCTGATTTTTAAACCTATGAAGGTCAGGAAGGAAAGGGGATAAAATTACCAATGCAATTTAGCTTGGAAGCTTAATGTATTAAACAGAGTTTACAACTGCACACTGCAGTGGAGGAACATCTGTCACAATAGAATGAAAAACATGTTTATAATGACTTAACTGCTTCTCTGACTGGCCAGGAAGTACAGAAATCAATGCCAAGCTGAGGCAGGACCCCAGGACAGGGGAGCTGCAGGTCCTTGGGGCCATGGAATTGTCAGTCCTGCTCCCTCACCACTCCCCTCCCCAGGAGCAGGAGTTTGTACAGCCCCACAGCACCATGGAATATGGGGCTGGGCACTGGCTCAGTTATCTGGACAGAGAAGAAAAAGGCCTCTTCCATCACAGATTTTAACTTCAGGCTCTAGACCAGTGTTTTCTGGTGGGGTTCCTTGCACCATCCCGGGCAAAAGTCTGAAATAGCAATTGGAGAATGGTTACACAATACAGACCAGTTATTTGTGCAAGGTGACAGCCTGCCTTATCCCATTTTTTTACAGAATCTATAAAAACAGCAGGAAGAAAATTGCCTCCTTTTAACTTTCCTCCCTGGTTTTTTTTTACCTTTATGAAGCCTGGTTAAATCCTTTTGTCTCAGAATCCTCCTTGATAATTTAGCCATACTGAATTTAATGTCTTTTTGAACTTCATCTTGGTCAACAGCTTAATAGTCTTTAATTATGTGATGCATTTTCCCTGTTATTGGCTGTGGAATCTTATGCCAGAACTTCATACAGGAGTTTCTGAAAAGTTTTATAGTTCCTTTGCTTGCAGTGTGTCCTGCTACAGCAGTATTTAAAAACAGAGAACTAGGTGAAAATCTCCCAAAGGATTCAGTGCAGTGATTTCAGTTTGCTTTTAATTAAGTTTCCTTCTTCTTCCCTTGAAGCTGAGGCTCCTCTGAGGCTTGGCACACGCTTTGGAAACAGTCACCACAATTCTCATCAGCCCAGTGAAAACTGCATCAAGGCTCAAATCACAGCTGAGCTTTCAGAAGCTCAGGACTCATCTCCTATGGGTGAAATGAGTCAAAATTCAGCATGAATTTAGTCTTAATCAGACCTGAGTTTTCATTCCATGGACCTAATATCCCTAAAAAAAGCACAGGTAATGATGTGCTAATTTGGTGTTTATCAATTGGATGTGAGATTTTGAGGAAGCTCACCCAAGGACTCAGCTTATTGGAGGAGAGAAGCTGCAATTAAATAGAAATAATTACCTGTCCCTTGGGTGATCTTTGCAACTGCTGCTTTTCCTTTTTTTTCCCTCTTCTTTCCTTTCCATCCTGTCATCACCAGAAACAACTTGTCCTCGCCCATCTCCTTGCTCAGCCTCTTTCACACCTCTGGTTTGGTGTGTCCACCTCCTCCATCCTTACCACTGCAAATGATGGCCAGGAGGGCTGAAGCAGTGAGGAAGGATCTCTCCTCTCCTGGGTTCTTGCACACATTATATCCATGCCAGGCCATCTTTGTGCCAATTACCCCATGGCAGCTCACATATTGGTAAACAATCCTTTGGACAATCTCAAAAAAATTATTCCAGGCTACAGATGTTATTGGCTGTGCTGGATGAGTATCAGAAATAACAGGGAGGAGAACTGCTGCCAGAGTGGATTACTGTGTGCCAAAAGTGAATTTCTACTCGTGGCATAATCCACTTTGAGTTCAACATCAGGGCTGTGCTACTCCTGTGGGCTAAGGGCACAGGGGCTCCCAGGGGTTTCGTTGGTGAGGTTGATGCAGCACCAATGGGATGGTGAAGAGGGTAATCCTCAAGGAAATTGAGGATTACAGGGAAAGCAGATGTGTTCCCTGCTGATCCTCACGTGTGTGTGGTGCTTCTGGTAGCAGCAGGTAATGGTGAGATGTGCCCAGAGGATTGGTGGGACATTAAGGATTTATTCCCCACTAACCCTTTCTATGAAATTATCCTTTTAAAGGGGAGATTTTCAAAGCAAGGGGAGCTCTTTATAAGTCTTAATAATGGAAGTTACTGAAGTATAGAACATTTTAATGCCTTTGCTGAAGGTCTATGGTAAATTTGTGGCAGATTTGGGTCCTAAACACAGTCTCACACAGACTTAACAGAGTTCTTCTGACTCAGTTCTGTCTGGCAGGATCTTCCAAAAACTATGAACTGCTAACTCATTCCTACAATGTAATCTGCTCCCTTCTGTGGTAAACAAAACCATATATATTTGGAAATGGAAGAATATAATCTTCAAATAGCAAAAAAAAAAACCAAAAAACCGGAGGAGAACAGCTTAAACATCAACAAACTGATCACTTTCTGACCCTGGGTGCAAGCAAGATATTGTCAGAAAATTACTAATGCATAAAGGCCAAGTAGAAGAATGTGTCCACTTCAAGAGTATTTTCCAATAAGTCCCTTCAGCTGAGCCTTGAGCCTGATCCCTCAAAAATAAATAAATATTCAGCTACATGGAGTATTGCTTAGCTATTGCATGGGTAGGCTGTGAAGATATTACTGGTAAAACTAGTGATGGCAGTAAGAAGGAAATGAGTGTAATAACTGGGAAGAGATGGTAGTTTATGGAAAATCTGTTTATAACCTCAAGGGGCTTGTTCATAATTGTTACTGCTTTCTCCAGAATGGCTGGAGAATATATCATAGCCTACATTTTTTTAAAGTGCAGTAACTAGGATGTATTTTCCTGGTCTATCTGTGAGAGCCTTAAGATTCATAATAAAATAAACCAACCTTACTAAAGTTTAGTTACATTTGTTTATTTATTTATCCAAGGTCAGAACATTTATATTAAAATATAGGTATAAGTAGGAAAGCATCTTATAGCTGTGATGTATGTTAATAATGGAAATGCCAGCAGATTTCAGAATGCTTTTAGCACATTTCTGCCTGAATTGTTTGTCATAAGCCTGTACCTGTATAATGTGTGTCTGTTCTGTGTGTTCAACACATAGGTTGAGAATTGAGTGATAGATATTTAAGTCCATTATGGTAATGGACAGAGAGCTTCAGAAAGGGTGAAATTGAACATTATGCATTTTATTGGAGCTTTGTGAAGTTGCAGCCTTCAATTTGCTCCAAACCAGTGGAGCTAAACCAATGTTCACAAAGATGAGAAATGTTAGAGAAATAAACCTATAGCTTTTTTCTGTCTTGGAGGTTAAAATTCCCTAATCCTTTGGGATGAGAGTAAGTTTTATTACATGTGTTTTGTGATATTTCAGACTGTTGCTGCATTATATTGTTTTATTTTAGTATTGATGCTAGATGCCAGCTTCCAGGTGAAAATGTTCTGGAGGATTAGTGAATTTTATATGTCAGTGGAGTCTTCTCTTTCTGTTAATAGGTTATATTAGACATAAAACCATACTAAGCTACAATGAACTCAAGGTTTATTGATACCTCTTTTATTCAGCTCAGGTAGAAAGCAAGTGTAGCACTTAGAGAAATTAAAGGATGTGTGAACTCATTATCTATGTAAATGCCATCTAAAGTAGAATTAAAAGTGGTTTTTTATCAATTTGAAACACAGTAGAATTAAAAGAAGGAAAAAAAAAAATAATACTACTTTTTGGTAAGCTACCTCCTGAAATTTCATTTATTTAAACCTCTCTCCTTAAATTCTTGCTTTTAAACTTAAAAGAAGTAGTTTGTTACAGATCAACTTTGCATTTATTAATGATAACAATAGTGGAATAGATTGTTCAGCCTATGACAAATGATTTAGAAATAAAAGGAGGTATTTCAATGTGAATATAATCAGTAAATTGAACAAGTATTCATTATTGCAGCATGCATATCCTGTAAGGTGAACACTGAATGCTATTCTACCATGGTAACAATGACAATAGTATTTACCTTCAACATAATCTTCTACTTCTAAAATAATATGGTTGTCCAGCTACTAGAAAATACTTAGATTTTAACCAGCATAGCTCTAGAATTTAAATTTGATGAGTTTTCTATATATATTTAACTGTTTTGTTTCAAATAATAGATGAAGTTCAGTTAATGAAAATGATGTACTAAACTGGTAAAAGGCCACCTCACTCTTAAAGCTTTTCTTGCTTGTAAAATTGACTTTATTTTTAAGGGGAAAAACTTCTATCAAATATCCCAGCTAATTGGAAAACTGTACTTGTGATTTTAATGGGACAGAAAGCAGTCAAGACAGCTGAAACTCTCTAGGGGATGGTAAAAGGTAGCAAGTCCTGCTTGTGTGGAGCCCATAGCTGCACTTAAAATTCAAAAGATTAGTAGATAAGACTTTATTATTCCAGCCTGATTATCATAACTCTGTATTTTATTTATATATGTCTAAGTGATGCCTGGAGGCAATGAAGTTTGTAATGTTCCTCACCTCTTCCTTGTTTGCTTTATCTCCATTTCACTCTCATCCCCCAGTATCTCCAGCAGAGGTTATTGCCACAATCTCTTCTCATCCTGCTGATAGAGTTAGTGCCAGTTTCTTTAGCTATCAGTATTTAATCAGGGAAGGTGCCTGAGTAAAGAGAAGGAAATCTGCTCTGTGCTGAGAGGTAAGAAATGCCAGATTTGTGGCACTGTGTGCAGTCTGGGTCTGACCCCTTCCTCTGTCCATACAGTGCCCTGGATGGAGCAGGATCCTACAGAAAAGTGTCTGCTTGCAATTAAAGCCCATATCACACCATTTATGGGGGCTTTGTCAGGGTTTACAGGATAAATATCAGTCTGGCATTATCTGACAACGACAGCCTGACACAGAAATTTTAAAAGATAAATTGCCCGGTTTTAGGAGAAAAACAGCCTTTGAGCATGCTTACAGAAGATATTGCACTGGCAATCCTGATTCTCCTGGTGCCATGGCAGGAGCAGGGACATTTTCTGGCAGTCCCATGGTGTGGGTGCCTGGAGTGGGGAATAAAGGGCTTATGGGACCTGCTGCCTGCAGGGCTCTTCCCTGGCATCCAAAGGGGCTTTGCAGACACAAAATGACTCTTGTGAGGTTATTTCTGCTGTGCAACAGTGCTCCTGCATGATCCTACAGCCATCCCATGTCCCAGCCTTTGCCAGGCACAGTTTGCAGCTGTGTTCCAGGACCTTGAGAGGTTCCAGCATTTTGGGAAGTTGGACAAAAACCTAGAGATGTTTCTGCTCCCACAAGCCGTGGTCCTGGCAGCTGAGGGCTCACAGGACACAGTGAGGCTCTTCTCCCTCTGCTCCCACTAAATACATCAGACTTCTCTGATTAAGCCTCCTGTAGGACTGTGTCAGCACAAACCAGAGTTCCCATGGAAAATAACATCCCACAGCCAAATTAAGTCGTGCTGCAATGACTTGATGAAGCTGTGCCACAGAATGCTCCCTGCTTCTTTCTCTTTCCTCAGAATGCCTTCCGCTGTATGAAATCACCAGCCAAACAGGCTGCTTTGCTCAAAATAAGGCTTGGCAGCTGTAAAGATGTCAATGTTGTGGGTAGTATGTGTAAGATAGCAACAAATTCCCAGTGTGGCTCATCAGCAGCTGGGTTTTGTGTGAACGTTTCTGTCCACAGCGTTTGCTACCCATGAAAATGAGACTGCTGTCTCTTCATAAATATCCAATGGGCTGTAATGTCATCAGTCTTCCTAAAAATAAAATATTAAACACTGTAAATGGTATTTGACCTCTATTACAGTGTCTGGGGGATTAAAAATGCTCCAATTTCAGGCTGTGTGCTGTCCCACATGCCTCCAGCCTGTGCTGTGTGTGTGCAGGGGATGTGAGGAAGGAGAGCAGCCTGAGAGAGTGCTGCCTTTCCCCAGCATTTTTCTGTGCTTCCCCTCTTGTTTTAGACATTTTGCTGGAAATTTGGGAAATGTCCTACTGGGACAGCACTCCAGACAGGTTTGCTCACAACTCTTGAGCTGTGTAGTGTGGTCAGCAGCAGGAAGGGAGGGAGAGATGCCATCCAGAGGGACCCTGACAGGCTTGAGAGCAGGGCACTGTGAGCATCATGGATTTCAACAAGGCCAAGTGCAAGGTCCTGCACCTCTGTCAGGGCAATGCCAGGCACAAAGAGTGGCTGGGAGGAGGATGGATTGAGAGCAGCCCTGAGGAGAAGGGACAAGGGAGAATGGTTCTAAAGTGAAACAGGGTGGGTTTGGATTAGACATTCGGAAGAAATTCTCTGCTGTGAGGGTGGTGGGGCCCTGGCACAGGGTTCCCAGAGAAGCTGTGGCTGCCCCTGGATCCCTGGGAGTGTCCAAGGCCAGGCTCGATGGGGCTTGGAGCACCCTGGGACAGTGGAAAATGTCCCTGCCCATGGCAGGGGGTGGAACAGGATGAGCTTTACGGTCCCTCCTAACCCAAACCTTCTGTGATGCTGGGATTCTGTGACTCTCTGACTGTCAATATGGGATCAAACTGAATTCCATCAGTTTCACCTTCAATTTTTCAGAGTTAATGTCTTTGCAGGACTATTTTAAAACCTATGCTTACAGCTTCCTTCTGAGCACTGATAACATATGTTTAAAAACGAGGATGAATTTGCCATCAAGAGCTACCATATTTTTCTTTAACAGCCAATAAATAATATTTTGTGTTGCTGAATGAGTGAAGCTGAACTAGTGCCTTAAGTTATTTGAGAACACAGGATTATTATGGCCTAATGTCTGTTCTCATTTCTGTCAGAATATCCATCATACTTCTATTTTGAAACCAAAGATAAGGAGTAAGGAATATGTTCTGTCTCTAGGGCTTTGAGTTACAGTGGGAGCTGCTTAAAGAAAGGAAGGGAAAAAAGAGCAGCAGGTTGATGGTGAGGTTTTTGTCTCTATATGTACAGAGGGCACACTAACAACAACATGAATAATAGTCAAAATGAGTTTATTAAGAAGAATTCACGTCAAACAAATGGTTTTCTGTGGAAAGCTGTGTGTGCCTGGACTTCAATGCCTTTTGCAGCTGTGTCAGAATTCTTGAGTCAGCTGAGGAAACCTGGCCCAGCTGTGTTTGCAGCGGGGACAGGAGGGAGCAAACCTGAGGAGCTGCTGCTCGCTCACAGCACCCGTGTGGGCACATTTTGCCAGTGAGGTTCCACTGGCTGTGCCCTGTGTCTGCTGCCAGCCTAAAAGATTTTTTGGATATAATTCCTCTCTTTGTTATAAAGTACTGTTAATCCCTTCTTCAGCTCAAAACTAAACTTTTTTAGCTTTTTTCTGCTTATATGAGCAGTTTGTAAAAGCAGGGAAATAGCAATTGAGGTGCATTTAGTGATAATGCAAACACAAAAATAGGAAATGGGTCATTTTACCCAAGTATCAGGCTTTACATTTTGAGATCTCAGATTGGCTGAAAAAAATTATTTATTTTTTCCTCATTTTGGAGATGGATTATGCAATTTCCCCCCCTACCTTTTCATTATATATTCTGATTGCCAAATCCATTCAAAGTTTTGGTGCTCTGAGCAGGCATATTTTCTTCACTAGAAATTGTTTACCTGATTGGAAAGATAAAATGTAAATATTTTCATTGTCTTGGTGGTAATTTTATTAAATAATGATGAGACACAGGAATATTAAATTAATTTTTTGAAAATCTAACAGTCAAACTTGGTCTGATTCTGTCTCTTTGAGTTACACATTATTTTACCTATAAACTACTAATTAAAAACTAAGTGCATTGTGCTCAATAAATGTCCACTTGGATTTGTGTTCCCTAGTAGTTACTCCTATCAAAGAGAAGCAAACAATCATTTTATAATTTTTAATGGAAGTGTATTATTTAATAATGTTTTAGCTTTTGTCTTTGGTAACTCTTGCTGTAATTTTGTTAAGGTAAAGTAATCTCTGATTAGTTTGTGTGGCATATTAAACAATGACAATGTGCTTTTCAATAAAGATACACTGAGGAATGGTTTCAAATCCCAGTGCCTGCTAGATTTCTTTCTAATTTGCAAATAATTTTAGGCTTTTTTTTTGCTGTTACAGCCTAGAACTTAGTTACAAGCTCTTCTTTTCTCCAGATTTCAGTTCTGTGTGTTTTCAGTTCTTTATAGATAACCTTTTGAAATCAAAGAAATTCTTTTTTTGTGACTTCCGTGTTAGTTCACTGCAGCTCTGGAGCTGGGACATGGAATAATTCCTGAGGGAGCCTAAGGAGGAAATGTGGTTGGTTTTTGGATAGGTCAGTGCATGCGCATTGAATGTTTGCTTGATGTGATCCACCTTAAATGAAGAAAAGAGAGAATTCTGCAGATTCTTCCTGGGCCAAGAGAATCTGTAGCTGGAAATCCAGCAGAGATAAAGTGGTGTTGGAAAGCTTGTGGAGGAACTACAGGGAGCTTTGTTTGTATAAGGGCTGTGAGCTCCACCTCAAAATTAGCCAGAAAACTTTCTAAACCCCTGCCTAAATTGTTTTGCTGCTGGTTTAAGTCCTCCCCCCTCAATTCTGCTATTAATTTTGTACAACCTTTGATCAGGTAAGAACTACTCCAGCAGGGTATTACAAATCTGTGAGCACTCCTAACTTGGATAAAACCAAATGTATTTCAGGTGCCCTCTCTTAACCAGGAAAATTTAAAGCTCCTGACTACAAATCCAAGCATGAAATGATCCAAAGTGAAACTCTCTCTCATGTGGCCTTTTCTCCTTCATCTAAATTTAGCCCTCAAGTACACAGATGAATTTTGCTTTGCCCTTGCACCCAAGGACAGGACTTAGCCTAGAGCATCCAGGCAAAGCACTCTCCAGCACTCAGGCAGTAACAGATTGCAGAACTTTACTCTCAGTACAGCATTAAAATTGCAGACTAAGACTTCTTTTCATGGCGCACAAACACTGGAAGCATTTTGTGGTGTCGGGCTGCTGGCACAAAACTTTTCTTTTTAAGCACAGGGACAATTTTTCCCTTGACTATGGAATATTTATTAGTTTGCAGATTGCTAATTAACTGGGATGAGTGTACAAGTGCATTTAAGTTCATGCTATAACTTAGCTGTTAAAATGTGTTTAAAATTTGCTTTTTAAAGTTTGTTGCAGTTGAACTGTGTACTAAACAGTGGCAGCCAGGCCTTGGAAACATTTGCCTTGAGTTTGATTTGTCTGAGTTTTAGCTTTATTTTTGTGGTGCTCTGTTCCCTTAAACCAGTCATGGACTTTGAAAAAGTTATGACTTTTGAGTAGTGTTCCATATAACATGATGCACCGTGTCCAGCTGAATCTTAAAAGTGTCCAACGTTAGGGAATCCACCACTTACCTGAGGAGATTATTCAAACACATGATTGTTTTCATTGTGAAAATATTTCCTCATCTCTCTGATCAGAATCTCCCAGGATTAACTTGTCCCCATCACCTCCTGCCTTTTCTATACAGCTCCTCATAAAAGGGAATGTCCATCTTCTTTATAAGAAACACTTTAAACACTCTTCAAGTGTAAATATTCTTTCTGTTTAGACTTCAATCCTAGAACAGTTTCCTCCTATTTTATGTAAACATTCTTCACCTTTCTTTTCTAATCCAGGTAGTCTTTAATGCAATAATTTCTAATTCAGATCATATCTACCCCCAGCTTTTTTAATTGCTGCTGTAACCTTTCCCGGTTTCTTTTTTTTTATTTTTCCCCCAGACTTTGTGACCCACAAATTCACCTTGAACTTTTGTTACCTTGAGAGATTAGGCCTGGATTTCCTCTGTTTATTTTGAATTCATTCATGTTCTCCTATTCTGGTTATTTTTAAGGAAAGGCAAATCAGTGTTCTGGGATTACTTTGTAATGTTTATATATTCTTATGATGTTGTTAATTCTTCTGCTCGTTTTATTCAGATAGCACCCTACTTATTCAAGTTTTTAGTTTGTAATGTCCTGAACCTTGCATAATTTAAATAACTGATGGTTTTCCTTATTGATCTTCCCAGCTACAGTATAAAACAATTTTGTTTAGCTCATTTCTTATGTCTGGACTTGTATCTTTATTCTCGGGTGTTTCCAAGTAGAAGTTGCAAAAATAGTTTTTGTTCTGTATGAAGAAATAGTGACTAGAACCAGGTTTGAATTTCTTTTGTGTGTGAATAGAACTTTGGTAGTTTTTATCTCCTGAAGGAAATCTCTGTCTCTTGCCTTCATGAACCTCCAATCTTCTTCAGTAATTTGGTCTGGTAAAGTGACGGCAGGTCGTAGCTGTCAAGGGGAAAATGATTGCTTGGTTTATAAGGGCATAAGCTTTTAAAAGTGTTTTAATAGCAGGAGAAAGATTTTGAAATGGTCTCTGTATTAAAGGGCAAATGAACATATGAGGCTGATCGTGGCTTGTGGTATTAAACAGATAGGCTGCTTCATCCTGTGCACATTGAAATTCTATTTCAGGCCAGCAGACTTAGTTAAAAGGTGAAATAAACAGGCTTGGTAATCACAAAGGTTTGGATCTTCATTCTCTGAGACATCCACATTAGTGACAAACCCTTTGTTGACTCTCAGAAGCTTGACACAGAGTATAGGAAGGCATGCAGCTTTTGAACGGGGTAATCTGGGTTTGCTGCACCCTTATGACAAATCTGTCATACACCTGACATGGACTCCAACAGCACTGACAATCTAATAAATCAGTCATGGGTAATGCAGGCTGAAAGCTGCTTCAGGGAAAAAAAAGAAAGGAAAAAGGCAGGGACTTGAGAGCAAATCAGGAGCAGGTTCCTTTCTTCCCATGGCTGTAAGGCAAACTGATTAAAAGTCTCTGTGTCCTCTTAGTAAACTCATTGCAAGATATTCCCATCTTCCTGTTACAGCACAAATGGCAGTAAGTTGAGTGTCTAGATTGAAATTATTCCTAAACAAAGGGAAAAGAAATCTAGCCAGGTGGCAAAGAAATCATCTGGGAAATTGGCTGATTCCACCCAAAGCACTGTCATGACAGAAGAATAAAATTTCAAGAGCACAGTTAGGACAAAAGAAATGTGACAAAATTATGATCATCAGGGTAAAAGTTCTTTCTGGTTCAGACTGAGAGTTTGTCAAGCTAGGGTTTTTCCTTGGAGTCACTTTCCAGTTTTAATAGAGAGGCTTCTCCAAACCAGGTTAGCTGCAGAGTTTGGGAAGCTGTGGAGTTACCTGTCACACTGGAAAGTAATAACAGAACTGGGTCTGACACAGAGAAGAGAGGGAAAGATGTAATTCTTTGAACTCTGAAGAGGTCAACTAAGATGTCAATTTGGAACTGAGCTGCCCGGGACTCAGGCAGAGGCAGAAAAGAAAGGCAATTTTTGTCGTAGTTTAGGAGCAGAGACAGAACACATCCTCTTGGGTATGGGGGTGGGTCTGGAGGGGAGACAGGCACAGGCTGCGCTGGTGGAGCCAACTCCACCTCTGCAGGAGCTTCTGCACCTCTGCTGACAGTGCAGGGCCTGGAGCTTTTATAAAAGAACTGCACAAAGCACCTGTGTGTTCCTTTTCCTGGGAGAAACTGGCTAAAATCCCCTAAACCCCAGCAGAAATAGATGGGCAGCAATATAGAGGACAGAGGAATGTCTGTGTCCTGAAAAGCAGAGACCTTCCTGTCCAGACCTGCCCCTGAGCTCCTGTTCTCAAGCACAGTGACAACTTCTTCTGAATAAAGATCATTAATTTTGGATGTGGCAGCTCCTACCTAGAGCTCCTGAGCATGAATTAGTTTGCCCAGGTATAAACAGTAATCTTAGAGGTACATATTGTTATGCATATTTTGTGTATTCTGGTAAGTCCTGCTTCTTCCCCAAATGATATTAATGTTAAAAAATTAATTGAGCATAAAGATGTAGTATAAGGTCCACAGAGCATATCATTAGCTACAGCTTTTGTAGTTAAATAATTAAAAAGGAAATTATTTTGTGCATAATTCCATGTTCCTTTATTTATGTATATGTAGTATTGCAAAGCCTTTCTCATCTGGGATGTGGTATATGACTTGGCAGATCCTCTCAAATTGTCATCAGCTTGAAATGAGCCCCAAACTTTCCTCATTTCCACCCATCCCAGTTGTTGTGTCAGTGATCCATGGGGAACAGGGTTTTCTGGCAGGAAGGCTGAGCATTAAATACTCAGAGACCAGATCATGCTCCTCTCCCTGTGAGTGCTCTCCCTCAGCCAGAATTAGTGGCTTCTGCTGTTGTAATTATTTGTGGATAAATCAAGGAATGAGATCTGCAGGCACCCAAAATTGGGACATTTCTGATGCAAAACTGCTTATTTTAAAAAGAGTGAAGATGTTGTATTTATCTATTTTACAGGGGGAACATGCACTCCTTTAAACTTAAATGACACTTCATAACATGAGAGAAAAAAGAAAACCCTTTTAAAACTAAATGGTATTTTCTCTTATGGAATGTTGAATAACATGGCTATTTTTCCATTAAAAGTTTTTTTTTTTTAATTTTGAAGCAATTTCTACTTTTGAAATCTACACTTTGAGCTGAGGTTTTGAGGTGATGTACTCTGGTGATGCACTTATGTGCAAACATACCTATGTTCAATGGAGCTTATAACCTGTCCCATCTTCTTTGGCAAAGGTTAATAGTGGCAAAATAGGCACCCAAAAATAACTTCTTTATAAGTTTTTCAGTCTCCTGCTTTCTAGGCAGAAAAAGTGTAGGGGGGCACTTTTTGGATTGAAAACACCACAAACCCTAAGAAAATCCTAAAATAATAGAGGCAGTGACTTAATGTTTAAACATCCACATGAATGGATATTATAAGCCATGGATGAGTTAAATCTGCCAATTACTGTGCTCTTAAAAAGGTTTATATTAAGCAAAAACCCCCTCCTGCCTAATGGCTCTGTTTGCTAGTCCCATAAAAAGAGATCATGATTTATTGTACCCTATTTATTCTGGGTTTAATAGGATTTTGAAATAAGTATTCAGCAAACAAAGAATATTGGAAGTCATAATGACAATTAGAAGTTAGAACTAAGTAACTCATAACTTCAAGTAACTGTACTGAGCTGGTACAATTTTTTTAGTAGAATGCAGTTACTAAGGCTTCTGTCTTTAGCTCCTTGCTGTATTTTTGGACATATTACAGAAGCAGTGGCTTATAAGACAAGGTTTAGAAAAACAAGACTTTTTTTTTTTTTCAAGAAAATGTCCCTATTGGGTAGCTTTCCACAAGGTGTAAGCCATGTATGAAATTCTAAAGAATAATTTTTCTCTTATCCAAGAACTTGTTTAAAACATGATCAGGGAGTAAAGTAATTGTCACATCTAGGGAGTTTTTAGCAAAGCATATTGAATAATCAAAGGGAACAAATTAGTTAAGTGCTGAAGTGGCAGTGAGAAAAGGAAGAGTGTCAAATTCATCTTTCAGAAAGGAGAGTTACTGACATGGCCTGTGAGCCAAAGCAACTGCAGTTTACCCATAGTTTGGTATCAGATA
The DNA here is from genome assembly GCA_013399945.1 of Ploceus nigricollis. NCBI lineage: Eukaryota > Metazoa > Chordata > Aves > Passeriformes > Ploceidae > Ploceus > Ploceus nigricollis. The sequence goes on from VXBC01007699.1 coordinate 102,996, forward strand.
CTGGAGCTCGAGTGTTGCCATTTATTAGAAGTTGTTCCTCTTTTCTAACTGCACATGAACAATCCTCAGTGACCCCAAACCATTTTTGAATTGTCTAAAAATAGATGGGGGTGAAGGTTGTCTCAAATAGTCCCTTCTAGAAATACAGTGAGAGACTGCAAGGCATGGAAAGCTGTTTTAGATTTTCAAATCCAATCTTGGCAAGCAGTTTTGATCATTAGCATTGTCTCTGGTAGGCAGGGAGGCAAAGTAATAGAAATCTTTTTTATTGATTGGGACTGTACTTGAAGAAAGGTGTAATTGCCACCCTAAATTTAATCTTGTAGATACACATTGTGTGCCAATGTTCTCTTTTAGTATTAATGTCTTCCAGGAACTGCTAGAAAACTTCATATTAACATTGCTGATTGTGGTCTAGATCAGTGTGTATTAGTAAAATATAGGAAGGATTTTTGAAGTCTAAGTGTTTGTAGCAAACATTCAAGGAGCGTTTAGCTTAATTTGCTTTTTTAATCTTTTGCATTTGGGATACTGTTCACACTGGAGCAGCTGGTAACATAAATGAAACTTCAGAAATAAAGAATAGAAAATCATCTCTTGGAGAACAGAATACATAAATTTAAAAGCAATTTGCTATATTAGTTAAATGTGGGGGAAAAATGCTACTCTTAGAAGCAGGGCAAAAGGAAGGATGAGTGTTTCAGTGAATTATAGTAGCTACAGTTTTTCCAAGCTTTTTTAAAAAGACTTAATTTGAAGTGTTCAGGCATGTCAGAGTCAGGCTTTTTTATTATTATAAATTGACAGCAATAGTCAAAGCAAATATTGCACCTAGTTACTGTTACAGTCCCAAAGGTTCAATCAAAAAATCCTTGCTTGTATCATTGTTCCCCTAAATTTCTTCAGAAGAGTGAGGAAATATCAAAACTCCTGTATTCCTCAATCAAGGCATCCAAGATTTCAGTCTGTATTTGCCCTAAATCTTCCAGTGAGACAAACAAAAGGAGAGGGTGGATATCCAGGAGGTTTAGGATTTACCTTACTCAACCTGAGTTGTCCAAGGTGATGGTTTAGGACTCTTTTTTCTCAATTGAACTTATACTTGTTGTTTTTATTCCCTTCTTCACACTCCTTTCTCCTCTCTCCCATTTTTCCACATCAGTACCTCTGCTTGTGATAAAACATGGCCAGTGGGAGGTGAGACAATTGCAGGTTTCTGTAAATCTGAATTTTGTAGATTAAGCTGCAAATTTCTGAGCCCACCTAGACTTTCCAGTATTTTACCAAATGTATGATTAGAAGGATGGTTTTCTAAAATGCTTCCAGGGATTTAGGCTGCTTGGCTACATGGGGCTTTGTGTGTCCTTAGCATACCAATGGTTGCCTGGCTCAGGAAAAGCCTTTCTTTCCCCAGGTGTTGCAATGATGTCTCCCCAGATAAATGCTGACACATTAAGAGCTCAGAAAATGAAAACATTTGGCTTTAACAGTTACTCAGCAGAAAGACAATGGGTTTGCGTTAGTTAAACATGATCGAGGTATTATCTCTGGTAGTCACTGAAATATCTCAGTAAAAGCAGAATCTTATTCATTCATTTTTCTCTAGACTGTGGATAAACATTCATGTTTATTAAAAAAAAATCAGAAAAAAAATGAGGGAATTCATCTGTGCCATCAAATTTTAATGAAAGCAGAATAGCATGGCACTAAATTTTTATTGTAAAGTGGTCTGTACCCTTGTAAAATCTTGTCAGGAGCAGTTGTGAAGATGTCACTGCAGCCACAGATCATAAATTTGAGTCTTGCCATGGACAGATTTGAAAATAAATGTTGGTTTATTGACATAAAAGAAAGATTTTGGCTTTTTTCTTCATTCTTCTATGTGATTATATAAGGATAAAAGGGAGAGAGCTAGCAATTTCTTCACCCTGCATCTTCCCAAATGAAAAACATGCTCGGTCAGATTATCAATACCCAAAAGATTGTCTTCATTGTCCTGCTGTTCTCTTCATCCTATTGAGAGCTGCAAAAAAGAAATGAGGATTCAGCTGCTTATGGGACAACAGAAGAAACAGCCTCATGCATGGGCCATCATGCAAGAAATATTACATGCAAGTGCTCAAATTATTTATTGTAGCATTTTCTTAGGAATTTATGTAATTCTGGCAAAATCACTGTCTCCCCCTTTTTTTTTCCTCCCTACACTTTTCACTTAGCTAACCATAGGTTTTATTAACCTGGGAATGAAGAACATGTTTTTGAAAGGGCTTAAGCAGTGGAATGATGAATGGAAGTGTTCCCAAAGCATGCAGGTAAAGTGCTATCACGAGCTGAGGCTGGTTTCTGCTCCATTGCCCCAACAGGAAAATAGCAATATTGCTGCAGCGATTCCGCTTAGGCTCTATTATTTGCGGTGGCGCTTGACAGTTATGGAGTTGGAATTCAATTTCTTTCATCTAAAGCAGGTGCACCTTAAAAAAAAAAAAAATCACTCTGCCACTTCTGTATAACACATGGAGAGCGTTGGCTTCTTGCCTGAAAGCATTTCAGGGCACTTATCCCATTTTCATACAGCAGAAGTTGTCCGTGAATATCATCCCATTTTAAATACACGAGCAAATTTGCTTTATCCCAAAGCAAGATAATAGATGATATGAAAAGCTTTATTTTATGCTAGCATATACATTTAGGAACCTGTTCTGAAGGGCATTTTTATAGAAATCTCTATTACAAAGCACATAAAGAGGTTGATGTTATTTTATTATTCAGGACAAGAAGAAAGGTGTTTCTTAATCTTGATATATCTGTATTTGATATGACAGGTTAACCTTGATATTAGCATCATGTATCCAAATTTTTCTTCCCAGTTTGACTCTAAAATACCCTTCCTTACTTTTGGATAGTAAGGTATCCAGGCACTATTTGTGAATAGTACATGGTACATTTATTTTATATTAAAAGACTCCTACAAATGCCTACTGGGATTTAGACAGGTTTAGTTAAAATAAGGATTTGAGAAGAAAAAAAAGTATGTGATATCTGGAAGAGTGAGGTCAAATAAAATTTATGTGCATGTCTGTGTCATATTACATATTTCCATGTATGTATATACACATTTATGCTGAAATGTCTGCCTGGATTTTAGGTGTGCATATTTTTATGTATAAGTTTATATATGTATATAAAAATATACGTATATATATTCACAAATAGTCTGACCAGATGTGTGCAGCTCAATACTGCTTGTATTTGACTTTCCCTTTCTAATCTCCTATTACTTCCATTTACTTGTCAAATAATTTACAAAGACACAAGCTGTATTTTCAGAAAACTCCATAGATGACTGACTTGTACATTGACTGATGCTGAATGCAGCTTGGATAACTTGAGCACCCTTGATTTGTGGTTTATTATCTCTTAATGTATAAATGAACTAAGTAATAGTGGTGTGAAGGTCACTAGCTGTAGCAAAGGATTGCCTTAATATGAGAAACAGTTTATTAAAGGCACTGTGTATTTTCAGGCTGTACTGGAATCAATAGTGTGTTTAATCTTTGGGAGGTGCTCACTGGGTTCATTCCTGGGGAATAGATGGCCAGTTACTGTTCCATTCACTGCTAAATTCCAGAGTTAAAAATAACTTCTATGAGATTTACCTTTTCTTAATTATTGTTTTCTGCAACAAGCTATAGTTCTCAGTACTTTTCTGCCTTAGAATAAATATTCAAGAGAGAGACAAGTTTAGCACATTAATATTTAAACTCTTATTGGGAAAATACACCATCAGGATAGCTTGTAATGTAGTATTATGTACCATTTATATCTAACTAGATAACATTGTTTAGCTTAAATTAATTCTGTTGGCTTAATTAATGCTATTACTTTAATCCATTTAAGAAGGCAAAAGCAACAAGGAAAGCGTGATGGTATCAGTTAGGACAACAGATACAATATCAATTTCAACTTCCCACAAAATTCCCTGCTGTACAAATGATGCAGAGATTGTCTCAGTCTCTGTTGGGACTAATGCCAAAGTTTTTAACTTCCATTGGAAACGAGGTTTGTTTAGGCTGTTTTGTTTGGGTCACCCCTTGCAGACCTGAACAAAGGTGCTCTAATGGCAGGTTTGAATGTAAAACGAGCATTTGTCTTCATGTCTGCCATGGAACTTGCTAAATTATCTGGATCTCCCAGAGTCAATACAAATTAAAAATACTCACAAGGTTTCTAAGAGAGTGATTGCTATTCTAGCAAGTTCATTAGCCTTCTGAGAATGCTGTTGGCAGGCTTTGTTTAGCAGAAGTCCAAAACAAAGTAAACCAAAAATGTCACAAAATGAATTGCAAATCAATTGGCAATATAAATGTGAGAAATAGGATGTAGATGAAGAATAATTTAGGGAAATGTATATTGTTCCTCCAGGAATCTTAACTGCACGAATGGGAACAATGCTAAAGATTACAGCAGAGAATGGGGAATAACTTGATTAAACAAATATGGGCCATCCAGCTTTTCCAAATACACTGGCAAAACCAGACTCCAGGCACTATTTACTTTGTGGGGAAAAAAAAAAAACCAACCCAGTTCTTCGGTGAGGCCTTTTTTTCCCCCCAGCTCTCTGCTTCTATTCACATCAGACAATTTGACTGGATTTGTGACATTTTCAGTATTTCCACAGTAAATAATTCTTGCCCTGCAGATGCTTGGTGCAAAGAAAAGAAAAATAAAGGAGGATGGAACTAGGTGATCTTTAAGGTCCTTTCCAAGCTGAACCATTCTGTGAGTCTATGATTCTATTTCCTTAATGTTTTCAGTCTGTACTCTGAAAAAAGATGCTGAAAATTAATATTTCACTCTAATTTTATGAGAATAAGTTGAAGACTTACAATTAAGTTTAAAGGAGGAAAACAATGTCCTAAACTGGATAAGAAGCAATTATCTTGCATTCTTTTCCTCAGTTAAGTTCAGATGCAGTCACCTGGAGCATCCCTTGTCAGCTGCTGCTGAAGGGAGGGAAGAGGCTGCTCCTCTTCAATTTAATCCAGGTTTTTTGGGAAATTTTACATGTCACTGCTACTGTATTGTTTCCATTATTTGAAGATTCATAACAGAAACAGAGCAAAGCCTGAGTTTTAACTCCCATAGCAAAATGCAGTGGTAAATCCAGCAGAGAGGAGAGAAGGTTGCAGGTGACAGAGGCAAGGCTGATGTGCTCAGTGCCTCTTCTTCACTCTTCACAGAAAGGTTAAATGTGACAAAAGGTTTGACATGATCAGAATTAGCAAGGGAATATGAATGCAAGGGAGAATAGGGAAGGAACTGAGTATTTAGCTTCAGAAAAGTCAGATTTAAGGTCTGTTTACAAGGTTAAATGGCTGGGCAATAACTGGGATTTGCATTTATAGCACGCTGTCTGCTGTGTACTGACTCCCCATATGGAACATCTCAGCAAATAAGAGGGTCTTTACATGAAGCAGCTTTTCCAGGTCAAGAGAGCCTCAAGAGTTACCCCAGCATATTTAAAGATGCAGTTTCTAAACCAGCAGTGATTTGCTTTGAGAAATCCCAAAGGATATAAACAGTCCCAATAGGCACAGTACATGTCTTTAGATGAGAAAAAAAAGAAGAAAAAAAGCAAGGGAATGACAGCCAAAGATTCAGACTAAGTTGGTGTCTGGGGAGATGCTAAGATAAATTTTTAAACAATCAATTTATAAGCTCCTCAAGCCTAGTGAGGGAGGAAGTCACTCTGCCCACAAGAACAGATGTTTTTCACTTTAGGGAGACTTCTGATATGACTCAGTCATAACAGTAAGTATGATTCATAATAAATCAGTAAGGAGCAAGGCCTGTTTGAGAAAACATTAGCAAGGAATAATTTTATCTGTAGTCTGTAGATCCTGATTTTTCTGCTATACACCACTTTCCTTAATGTCTCAGGCAGTGAGATGTCACATTCTTGAACAATGTCACACTTGGAGGCAGTGCAAGCAGGCTTAGAATTAAAAATCTTTTTGATAAATGGGTGAAACAGCTTGAAATTCATAAGACAAAATTAAGTAAAGAGGATAAAGTTGGTGCTTTCAGAGGAAAAGTCAACTGCACCAATGCCAAATGGGAAGGGAAATAAGTGATAAGGTGTCAGGGCTGTGGGAAAGACAGGATTTGTGCAGGGCTGTGGCAGAAAAATGTCAATCTCTTTGTTCAAATGTACTAATCAGAGACAGGAGCCATTGGGGAGGCAGCTGCTGGGGGCTGGACTCAGCCACAACACAGCAGGCAGGACCTGGGGAAACTGGAGTTTGGACAGGGAACAGGGTTTGCAGCTTGGTTGGCTTGGCTCAGGAAAGTGGGATAAAATCAGGCAGCAGAGACTCGAGTTTCCTGCAGACATGGAAATGCTGCCACTGAGAGACCTGAGCTGACTTTTCCCTGTGCTCACCAAGGTGGCACCAAGAAATATCAATTTTACTCACAGCAGACTTTATGTTCAGTGTTAGGAAAGCCAAAGCTCTAATAATGTAGTTAAATACTTGAACAACGACTCTGATAAACCGTGAGGTTTCCATGACTGACAGGCTTGGAGAAGTTGATTAAATCTTATCCAGATTGTTCATTGCCCCCAATCCAGTCTCATAAATGAACTTTTGGGTGGCTTATCACCCCAAGTTTTTTACAGAAATGTGGGTATGTGTTCAATTTACAATAATCCATGCTAGCAAGTTACCTTTTCATTTCCACATCTCTCATAGCTTTGACTTTTTGGAGGAGTAGCTCATTTGCTTTTATATAACATAAGCCATGTAATTTATATTAGACACCATGAAATCCATAATTCTAATTACTAACTGAATTTACCTTTCAGCAAGGCTCACAGATTGAAGGAAACCTGTTAAGTCCCTTTTATTCAGAACATTTCCTTCTTCACATCAGGGCAATACATGTCCATATCAGAGCAGCCAATCAGGATTTCTGCAGAATAAGCCCTGAAGCTGAAGAGTGCTTCAAACAGTCTTAAAAACTGTGAGAATTGTGAGATCACTGCTAGAGAGACACGTGTGTTTGTATGTGTCACTGGTGGCTTGGCATTTTGGACATACATAATTTGCAAAGTCTTTTTCTACTTTCTTTTTCTGTCAGGACTGATTTAGTGTGTAATAGTTTATTCATGTGGAAAAGGAAGCTTGATTTTTTTTTTTTAATATCGTTATTTAATATTTTCTTCTAAGTGTAATAGACTTCCACTTCATTTGTGAAATGACAAATATGCTTTGCACATTCACAACTAGAATGATTCTTTAAAGCAGTCATGCTAATCTTGGGCTGATGGATCTACAAGGTCAACTCTTGACCTAGCAAGGGAAGTCTCCTAAATGGAAGCACCTGCAGAGAATAATTCCAGTTTATCTTAACATATCCCTGCCTTCATTTAGACTTCTTCTGTTAATTATTTGAGAAAATGTGCACCTTACTCTCCTAGGCTATGGCCAACATGTTAAATAGTTTTTTTTATGTATAGAAAATTACGTCACTTACTCATCTTATCTACATCAGATGATTTCAGAATTGATGTAGGAGCTGTAGTTTAGTAGGAGAATGTACCTGTTAAAAAAATCTATACAGAAGTTTAATTGTGATATTAAATTCTAATTATCATTAACAAAATTAAGTGACTATCTGAATAGAGATTCATGCTTTGTCTTAATATGTTATATAATTGAAATGAAAATACATTGATTTTTGCCCCTGGCTTTCCAGTACAGGTAAATGATGGGGCAGCCATGATTTTTGAAAGCTGGAGATTGGGCCAGCCAGGACATCTGACAGGAATTGTGTTTGTGGTATGGGCAATGACTGTGGCTGAAAAAACCCACTGGTGTGATGGCTGGGTCAGGACCAGCCAGATGTGCCAGATGTGCCTTGCAAACCGTTCTGGTAGTCAGACATGTCTGATTGAGGGAAAGGCATAAAAAAGGGGAAAAAAATTACCTAGAACTTGAATACAGGCCTAGTTTGCAGCTGAGCAGTCATTCAAGTTCCTTTCAAATATTTTATGACCTTATTTACATCTTCCATAGGGTTAACAAGGCTTTATTCATTTACCTGCAAACTATTTCAGTTACATCTGCTTTTTTTTGTTGTTACCACAAGGATCAGTGGGTTTGGGCCTTACCTTCTCACATGCTGGACCAGCATAGCCACTTCTGCAAGCACAGACGTTTGGTCTGATGCTTCCAAAGTGACAGTTTTGCTCACAAAGTGCTACAGATGAGAGATAAAGTTCTTTAGAAATGCACTTATTCTAAGTCTCATAATCAGGATGTGGATATTTAGAAATATTGAAAGTTAAAGATGGTCATAGGCTTCTCATGCCTCTGTGTCTCTTATGTTCACAATTTTTATTTTTTCCTGCTGTTTCCAATGATGGGGGAAAGAGAAGACTGACAAAGCAATGACCTTGGCTGAGCTGGAAATGGATCAGTACAAGGCCTAATTTTGAAAGCCAGGATACATTCTGGGCATTGATGGTTGGGCAAGATTTATGCCAAATTTGATTTTCTTTTGTTTCAATGAAAATAAATAACAGCTGTTAAAAGAGCTGACCTCGAGCTGAGATGAAAGAATATGTTAAATATGTACTCCTAAAGGTGATGCTATCACAATAAATAAATAAATGGGAGAATTTGGTGAACTTCACACTTCACACCTCTGGAAACCAAATAAGAACATGTGATTTCATGGTCATAGAGAATTAGTAATGAACTATTTATCCCAAGGGAAAAAAATTCAGAGAAATGTTTTATCTAGAGCACCACTGCATTTATAAAGGCCCATAAATTTGAAGATATTCTGTTAATAAAAGAATCAGTGTTCCATTATTTTTTAAGAGAGAAAAAAGCAATTAGTCAAATTTCTGCTGGTTTTTCATCCTCATTAACAATTTCCATTGTTATGACATTGTTTTGGCATAGAGGAAAAAGAACAGCCAATTCAGAGGGCACCAATTCAAGAAGAACACACATCTCACAGTATTTTAATTAGATCTCATGAGCTGAATCTTCTATAAATATTGCCAGAATATTGTATCCTAGTTTCAGGCAGTCAAACTAAATGCCTTAAAAACTGGTCAGATGTGACTCAACAAGTGCTTTCTTACATTTTCTTGTGTGGCAGAGGAGTACAGGAAGCTGCCAACCATGCCCCATTAAGACAGAGCTGAAAATAAAGTAGACACATGTCTGTGACCAATGTCCTTCATGATGGAGCAGGATGTTGCATCAGATTTAAATGAATTTGCTATATTCCTATGAGGTTTTTTTTCTTTTTCTTAGTTGATCCTAGAAGATCAACTTAAAAAGTGAAGGGGCTGAAGGATCAAATTCCACAATTTCAGTTTGTTGCACTGAGGTTCTGATTCTGACTCAAATTTAAGTTCGTGCAAAGTCTTTCTGTTGAGATCTGAAGTCTCAGAGATAGATCAGGTCAAACTTCTTTAGGAAACCCATTGTGGGCTCCTCAGCCATCCAAAAATGATCCTCAGAGTTGTTATAATTGTTATAATGACCCTGGAAGGCCAATGGCATGTTTTACAACATCTGGAATTTGTATTGGGTTTGCTCTGTCAGGTTATTATGCCAGGCTGAGGTTTTGACAGAGTGAGGAATATTAAAAGCTAAATATCTCTAACAAACTTCACAGCTATGGGACAGAGAAGCAAAGAACCAGGCTTGCTGCCACTCTACACATCTTAAACAGGAGAGGCTGCAACCAGCTTGGCAAAAGAGTTTTTATAATCAGGTAGTGAGAGCTCATGCTGTGCCCAAAGCACTGCCCCAGAGCACGTCCAGAATAAGAACACACCCAGAGCTGCATGTGCTGGTGACCTTCAGGTGCTCCTTTGGGAGAAGCCAGCTGTGTCACTGGCTGTGTGTTGTGGGACTCCAGTGACCTGGAGCTAGGAACTTGCCTTCCTGGTCTATGAGCTTGGTGATGTATTCCTGCCACTTTGAAAAGGCAAAAGTGCTCTTTTCTTGAAGCACATTTTAAGGAGGAAACTTGGTTTTGTTGGGTGTCTGTTGTAAATATCTCCTTAAGATACAGAATAGTGAACAGCAAACCTCAGAATTTCTCCTTTTTCTGAGAAGGCAGGGGGAAAGTTTGAATTCTGGGTGTGGAGGGGGCAGAGGAGGAGTGAAATCACACCCAAGCTAGAACAGGGAGCTTATGATGTCTGGTGTGCTACTCCAGCTCCTCCAGGAACCTTGAAAGGACAGATTTACAATTGGAAAATTCTTGGAGTTTCATCCACTGGAACAAAACCATTTCCCAACAGGGATTGCACTGTCAGCAGAAAAGGCTCCTTGTGCCCCAGCAAGTTTTGTTCCACTGTGTGGTAAGCAGGAAGAGAGAGACCTGTGTGTGATAATATCATTAGAGAAGGAATTGTGTATATTTCTATTATTTGTTTGATATGAATATGGGCTGGAGAAAAAATGGAAGCTGATTTTCCTTTCATCTTGGTGGCAGACAAAACAGGAACAGGTAATGCAAAGAGAAGTGGATTTTCTGCAGATCCCTATAGCATCTGGGGGTGTTCTGGTGCACATGGGCATCAGATGAGGTACTAGGGTTTTGTTTTCTGTCTGTGGTTTCCCTGATTCTCAGTGTGTGAAAATAAATTTTAAAAAAGGAAAATATTTCCTCCTTTTTTCATCCTTTTCTTCCTGTCTGTCTCTCCCTGTTCACCCCCCAGCTTCTTTATGTAGTGCTCAGAAAAACAAGAGCTCAGTTAGGGGAAAAGTTAAAAACATTTTGGAGGAAAATTGGAATTGACATCACAGAGGATAATGACAGAGCTGAAATTCAAATGAATATTTCATAAATGTATTTACAAGAGATGCTAAGCCACTAAACACTAAAAATGACACCAGCTATGTATGCATTATCCTGTACAGATCCAGCAAAGTCATTTAACAAGCTAAGCTTATGTTAAAATTATAATCAATAAATGCCAATTACAGAAAGAGTTTTATCCCTGCATGTTAAAAGAACAGAGCTATAATTTGCATGCGAACGACATTCTTTTCAAAATTATTTGCTTCTTTTAAGGTTTGGAAGGGTTACAGAGGAAAGCTTGAAGAAATCCTGCCTAGGATTTTGTTCAAGGCAGAGAGAGAGAATGGGAAGAATATTGAGGAAATTATAAGGCCATAAGCTTGACACTTATGACATGCAAATAAAGAGAAGTTATTCTGAAGGGCAATGAGGAGCCAGTATGGGTTCAATAATATTAGAACAGAAGACAGCAGCATGAATTTTAATGATGAACATCCTTCACAACTATAACCTTCTTATACTTTATAATTAATTGTTAGAATTATACCTTGATCCTGCATTCAGAGCCTTAAACAACAGACCTGTACCCCTGGCCAGAAGCCTTCTGACTTTACTGAGATGTGTTTTGGGTGTATCTGTCAGGGTGATCAGGTTCTGCTGCCACATGTTCATTTCTTTGGCCCAATGTTTCTTTCTGAGCCCAAGAAAAAGAGAGGTGTGAGTTACCAGCACAGGAGGCAAGGGGAAGCCACAGGCATGGAGCTTTAAACTGGTGTCTAATATGGAATAGGAATGAAATCAGTGATGGGAAATCATGGTGACCCTGGGATACTGTTTCTTTCTTTTCAGAAAAGCAAGTTTTTGGATATTTTCGCAGCCATGGAAGCTAAAAACAGAGTCAGACAAAAAAACTTCTAATGGAAGAAGCCTCATTTCTAAAGCTACTCTTTTCTATAGTTGAGGCATGTTGAATATTTTAAATTACTTTTTTAACCTGTTCTTCTAAAAGATTATTTCCCTACATTTGCAGTGCAGTCTGAAAATTGGCCATTATTCCTTAAACTATGCCCCTCAAAGTCACAGGCATTTATCAAGGATAACGTGTGTATTCCCCCATACACCTTATTTGTTGGGACAAATGACCTATTTTATTGATTCTCTTTCAGAAGCCATTCTGTTCAGTTGCAGATGAGTGGGGAAGAAAACTACTCTTTTGACTGACCTCTTTACTTGCAGTCTGATAAAGGAGGACTATTGTGTTTTATCCATTATCAATGTCTACTGAAAGTCTCTTTTGCTCTTGCCAAGTTCTCTAGCTGCAGCCAGGGACCAGTGAAACTGTAAATAAACTTTCCTGCCCAGATGCCTCTGGAATGTCATTGTGAATTTGACTGATTTTAGCATTAAGAAATCATAATTCACTGCATGACATGGACATGCAGTTTCATTGTGCATCATTGCAAAAGAAGACAGAGTTTTCCCTGTGTGATTGCATCTCCAAAATGTAGCAGAGCTGCTCCAAATTAGTTATAAGCTCCTTGTTACCTCTGATATTGCAGCCCATTCTGGCTCTCTGAGGCATTTTCAAAATATTTTAGACATAAAATTATTCTGCCAATTGCCAATCATTGCCAATTGCCAATCATTGCCAGTCTTCATTGCAGTAGAATGGAAAATCTGTTCTAGGATATTGTCAGTGGGTTTGTTTGCTGAAGGGCTGAAGCCTTTTGGCTTATCACTTGTGATAGAGATCTGTGTCTTTGTTCCTGGTGAAAGGTGACAAGAAAATCTGAGACATCAGTATTTGAGGTTGTAAATGGTTAAATTATTAAAGACCTAAAAGCAGAGAATGTTTTGCCTTTTTTGTTTTAGTAGAAGGCTGAAGAAAGAAAGCATTTAGAGAGGAATTATTGTGGCAGCTGCTGCCTCCAAACATCTTCTTGAATGGTCCGTGTGGGCTCAGGCCTTTGTGAGTTAGAAACTGAACAGATGGAGGTGATCTGGGAGTTCTTATGAAAGACAAATCAAAAAGTAGATGTCCAAGTAGATGTCCAAGATGATTTCTTAGTATTTGTCCATTGTCCCTTTCGTTGGCTCAAAGACCTACTCTGGCCATCCCAGTATAAAGGACCTCAACAATCTGTTCCAGCTGGGAAATGTCCAGAAAACAGTAGTGGAAGTCTCTGTGGTTTAGTCACCCTTCTCAATGCATTAGGAAGTCAGGGAGGAAAAAATGAGTTCAGGGTGTGGATGAAACCTGTATCTGCATTTCTATCACCACCATCCTGATAAGGGCAGTCGAGTGAATTCACAGGCTGAAAACAAAGAATGAAGCTGGGATTATCTAATTAAAGACCCCAAGAAACAATCCTGCCCTAATGGATTCTGGATTACAGAGTGATGGTTGGAAAACCTAACCTCTGAATTGTTACTTGTAGAGTGACATGGAGTATTTGCATTATGAAATGGAAACTATTGAGATTAATAATATAAAACATAGAATTAATACATAGTATGAATCAAAATATTCAATATAGTATAAAAACCCGTAGTTTTGATTTAATTTAATGTTATAGAATAAATAAATACAAATATGAAATAATATTTTCATATAATGTGGCAGCTACTACTTTCTTATCTTACAATGTGAACATTTTGGTCTGTTGCTGAGTTTAACAGCCAAAGTCTGTGGTTAAAGTGGTGCAAATCTAGGTTGAATTCAGCCTTGCTGATGCCATGGTGGAACACAGAATTTGGGAAAACACATCCAAGCCAGACAGGGGTGCTGAGCTCAGGGAAACCTCAGGAGCTTAAATGTGACAAAGCAGTTTTGCACAGGGGAGCAGAGTGATGAAGCAAAGAGCTCCTTGCCAGAAGCTGACGGGTTCTGGCAGAGCCTCTGGGTTTGGCCCACTGTCCCTGTGCTGCTGGGAGATGGGACAGAGGCCAAAGCAGTACAAGAGCAACAAAAACAGTGACCAGGGGTTTGTTTCATCCCTCTGTGCTGCTGCAGCCTCTGCCAGAGCTGAGGAGAAGGTGAGCAAGGGAGGCAATCAGGAGGCTTCTCAGGTTTAGACAGATAAATTCATTTGTTCCATTGAGTCCAGGGTTTGAGGGAATAGCCTCCCATTAAAACATGAAACATGACTTGCTTTCAGAGTTACACTTCATACCTAACATCTGTGAGGATGAAGACTTTCCTGTTCCCCTGCTTCCCCCCTGCCTTGCTGTGAATACCCTGGAGCAGCATTGTGAGACCTCACCATCTGCTCTCTGACAATAGTCTTCTCTCCTTCTCTTTAAGAAGCCAGAAATTTGGGGTTCCTGTGGGACCTGGGAATTTCAGCCAGACCCTTCTGGACTGAAAAAAAAAAAGATTTAACCTCCCACTATGGGAAGAAGTAGTAAAACCAGAATGACTAGCAGATGAAGGGATTTGGAGCAAAGTTTCAAAGGTTAGATAAATCTATAAAAAATTACCTGGCTTGTGTGCCTGCATAGGACAGCAGAAATTGTTAATGCTAGTCTTACTTGCCTTTCACAGGAGCAAGCATGATTTGTTTATTTATTTTATAAACTGAGTCAAGAATATGCCATCAATAACTTTAAACATTCCCATGTTTGAACTAGAAGACAGCTGGCACAAAGAAACAATTACACAGCCATTGGGAGTTAGCTGACAGAAGATTTCCATAAGTAATTGTGCTCTGTGAGTGTGAGGGAAAGGAAGATAAAGGAGATAATGCCCTTTACAGGGGATAATGCCTTGATATTTTCCTCATACCCTTTTGCTGTTAAGCTAATGGCAGACACAAACTGAAGTGACCCTGGATGTAATTGGCAATAACAGATCTCTTCCCATTCCAGGTCTTCCAACCCCACCAAATGCAAATACTTCCAGCCACCTTGGTCAGTCTGAACAAGTAGAATTTACAGGGTCAGGCTCTCAGGTTAGCAGACACACAGAATTTCTGTGCTTAATGTCACTTGGGTATAGAGAATGGGTACTCCATTTCCTTTTCTCCTTGGCCTCTTCTTTTTGCCTTGTATTTAAAATTATTTAATTTGAAAAGTACTTATTTTGTCTGATAGGTTGATGTGAGAAAAAAGATGAGTCAGGCCTCTTCTGTTGAGTGTAGAAATGTTTTGAAAGTACCAGTTTTACTGGCAGCATAGGACAGTTCTGACAAATAAGAGGAAGAATTTAGGTGCTAATCATGTTAGGGTTGACTTTTACACGTAATAGAATCATGGAATCTTTGAGGTTAGAAAAGACCTTTAAGATGATTGAGTTCAGGCACAAACCTGACACAACATGCACACAGGAGAAAAGGCAATGTGTAAAAATGTGAGGTGGTTCCACAGGTGCAGGAATGAGGGGAGCACTCACGGGTCTGGCAGAGCGCTCCCCCCCATCCTCCGGAGCACTGGCAGGCGTTGGGAGCGACACACTCCCCTCCATTGAGACATCTCTGCGGGCAGACAGCTGCACAGGAGACATGGAGCAAGTGAGAGGATGGACATGCTGTGTCTGTGTGCTCAAGAGAGGTGACCTGCCAGGCTTTATTCCATGTGGCTGACTTCCAAAGGCATGGGTGCGCTCTGTTCATCACATCGGCAGTGTGATGATCAGCATTCTTTGATATTTTCTTCTTAAGAAATTTATCTTTGATAATTGTCTACTGGGAGACTTGGCATTTCTAATGCTTGGCTCATCATCAGCTACGAATAATCTCTCTGTGATACATTCATGCACTACATATTCCATGTAAAAAACAAATATATTCATAGAAAAGTTTGATATGTTTATTGAATATATATTTTGTTCAGATATCCTGAAAGAGTGAGTGCATGATCTGGTGTATATGTATGAGAGACACTTCCTTCCTTCAGCATTTCTGAATAAATTATTAATATTATAAATTCAAGCCACTGGTTCTGAAATCATATTTACTAGCAGGACCTAAAGGGTAAAAAGCCAATATTTTAATCTGGTTTATATACAGTATGTCATCTTGATTATAAATTTATTCAGTTTATCTGTCAACTTCATGGTAATGAATAGCCATGTACCAAAAAATATTCCTTGAAAATATTTTAGGGTGAGAGGTTTTTCTTTTAATTACATTTTTATGTAACTGTAGTCAAAGTTACAGAGTAAGAACACGTCATTCTCCAAATTATGCACCGATGACCTTGAGAGTACATCAGTCTGGAAAGCTTTATAGCAAGCTTTAGATGGTTCTGTACTTTGAAATACATGACATTTCTCTGCAGAATATAACAAAATATGTGAAGCTGTTAAAACATAAAATCAATGCTTCAAGTTTAATACTGTAAAAATGAATTTCCATAACAAGATGTATAACAGAGCTGCATGAAGCAGAACCAGGGATCCCCCACACAGCTTTTCTCTTCTACAAGCATCAAATGTTTACAGCATTTTGTATTACCTGTACTTAAAACTGTTATTTCTCCAAACTGCTGAAACAGCAAAACAGATTCTGTGCTGGATTTTAGTATTAGAAGATTACAAATTGCTGTTGACTGGACTAATTAATATAAACTTTGATGGGAGTAGAGGTGCTTACGTTTGCTGCAGTGCTTTCCCCTCCAGCCAGACGGGCAGTCACAGACATTGGGGTGGACACATCTCCCCCCATTCATGCACCTGGGCTCACAGACACCTGCAGGAACACAGCAAAGGAAATGAGGGAAGACTTTAGTGGAGGCTCACTTGCTTCCTCACAGAAGGTTAGCTGGCTTGTAATTAAAAACCAGAAAAGTGGTTTGGAATTGAGAATCTGAAACACAGAGGCTAGATAGGTCCTGCAATCCTAATGGGAAATGCTGTGTCATGTGGAAACTCTTTGGTGGAAGCTCTAGTAAGAGCTGCCCCACCAGAGCAGAGAGGCTGATTACAAAGATTCTCAGAAAAGCAAGAGGACAGGCCAAAGATTGTTGGAGCTTTCACTTCCATATGAGAAAATTCCTCCTTCATGTTCTCAGATTATTGAGATTATTGATTGTTCCTCAGATCATGTTCTCAGTTAATTTGGATAAGAAAAGCCTTGATGAGGATGGATTGTTTTCACAAAATTTTGGGTATGATTTTGCATTCAACCAAGCATAAATCCTAAAATCTATTCTTCCATTGCCCTTTTGAACCATTACGTGTTAAAATACTTACCTTTTTACTTTATTCTTTTGTACAAATAAGATGTGAGATCTGAGTTGTTCTTTCAAACACAAGAAGCCCTGTGGGTTTTTGTTGACTTCACTAAAAATCAAATAGCTAGTTTTTGTCCCTCTGATTAAGCTGTATTTATCAATGTTGTTTTAGAACATCCAGCATTAAAATCTCGCATTTCTGGGAGGTCACACATCTGCAATCCCAACCTGCTTTGATGTAGGGAGATGCCATAGGCAGGTACCCAAAATCCTCCTGTCCTGTCTCTCCTTGCCTGTTAAGGTAAGTGTAGGAAGCACCCATCAGAGGCTGGGTAATTCAGAAACATGGCAGTGCCAGTATGGTGGGAGTGGGAATAATTTGCATTTTACATGGAAGGAGGCATTGGATAATTGGGTGGAGTACAAAAAGCTGTGTAACTCAGCAAGTGGCTGCACTGGGGTAAGAGAGCCAAGTCAGAAGGAGTTTGGCAGTGAAGGTGTGAGAACACATTTGTGCCCAAAGGCTCCTGCCATGCTCAAAGCTTTGGATGCCAGTGGAGCTGCCAGTGACCCCTTCCCAGCCGTGGTAATGGTGCTGCTCCTCCCTGCCTGCAGGGATGGGTGGCTGTGGGACACCCAGCTCCTCCCAGCAGAGCAGGGGGCTCGAAGGGCTGACAGCTAAAGCACAGCAGTGCCTCCATCAGCCCCGAGGCTGTGCTGCCTTTTTGCACATCAGTGAGTGTTAATGCTGCAGCAATCCTGAGTGTGAGCTGTCACTGCATGCAGGGCTCTGAATGACCACAGTCCCTCCTCAGACCTCTGCTGTAGGAGGTGGAATCCTGACAGAGCCTCAAAATAGGGGTGATTACTAAAAGTCAGCATGCAAAAACGCAGCAACTTTTATTTGATGAGAGAATAACCTTTTGTTCCTCTCTCAGGGATGATCAGGCATTTTTAAGTAGATAGATTTAGGTTCCCTAATTATTCCTGTGATGTAGTGAAATATTGCTTTTGTGGCACTTTGTGTGCTGATCTCTCCCTCCAGCCCAGATGCTGCTGCACTGGCAGCTTTTAGAGCTGTATTGCTGCTCTTGCTTGGCTGCTACATTTGCATTTCATTCTGTGCCAAGCCTCCTGGATCCCTCAGCATCCTGACCTGCCCTTAGGCAGGGCAGACATGGCCATGATTATAGGGGCTGCTTGGACCCCAGCCCTCAAACTGTCACCCTCCATTTCCTTCTTTCTCCACCTCTCCTGATCCATGCTGTAATCTTGGCCTCTGCTTACTCAGGCTAACAGGGATCTACACTTCTTGCTGAGCTGTTAAAAAATGCTGCAACCACTGGTTAAAACCTACATGAGTTCAAAGGGTCATGGCCTCCATAACTCTGAAATCATTTAATCTCTTATTTTCCCTCTTCCTCTTTCTCTCCCCTTTGATCTCACATCTCCAGTAAGAGATTTTTCGTCCACAATCTTGGATCAATTTATATTTCAATTATAAAACAGCTCAGACATTCAGAATTTAGAAAAGATGAGCCCAAACCATAAAGTTTGGTTCTAGATTTAAAATCACTTTGTGCTTTTTGATATTCGTGCACCATAATGTCCCTAGCACTAACCTGCTCTCCTAAAATCACTTGAAAATCTATAGATTTTGTTTTGAGATAGTCTGAAACTTGGACAATATCTTCCCACCACCTCTTAGAAAGTAAAATCAAGAAAAGATAATGAGGACAGTAGCATTTGTTTAAATGGATATTTCATCTTTTCTTTCTTTTGTTGCTTACATTTTCTGTATATTTTTAACCTTACACAAACAATCGCATTCCTGTTGTTTTTTGAGTTTTTTTTTTGTACTGACAGCAGACTCAGCTGCAGGGAGTCAAATTAGTAATTCAGCAATGGTTTCAGCAACAGGTGAGGTCCTGTCTTGATCTGAAAGAACCACATAAGTTCAAACTGACTTTCAGCTTTCCATTTCTCCCTCTTTTTGTTCAGTTGCCTTACAAATGACCAAGCAGCTATGAAAATATAGCATGAACTGCCTTTATTACTTATGGCATCTCTGAGTTCAGTGATAAATCCAGAGGAGTTCAAAGTGAACTAAGGGTTCAAGTCAGCACCAAACCTGTTCTGAACTGGAGGAGCACTTCTGCCTGCCTGCCCTCTGGGGAAGAAACTCTCTTTTTGCCAAGGAATTCACAAGCACCTTTAGGTAAATGAATGCAGTGTTATCTCTCCCCTTTTCCTTCCTGACATCTCCACCTTGTCCTCCCTTTCTTTAACTTTCTTAAACACAGCTCCATCTCAATACCCATCAGGCAGACATCAACATTTGTTAATGATAACTAGTTTGGATCCTTTCTGGTCCCACTCCTTGGCCTCTGTGGAGGAGTTCCAATTTCAAAATAGCAAACAAAAATGCTAGAGCCTCTCAGAGGAAAACTAAATAAATTATCAGACACTAGGAGAGCAAATCAAATTATTGCAATCCTCCCAGGTACTGGCATGACTTTGAAAAGACTCGCTTATTTTTTTTTTGCCCTCCTCTTAAGAAAGCCCAGAGACTTGACCAGAGACAGCAGTGGTTTGATAAGTTTTCCATCTCTCTTGGGGACTAGTCCTAATGCCATGGGTATAAACACATTTGTGCCTTCCCTTTGTTGCAGTTAGGCAGGATATACTCCCCCTGGGAGAAAGGGAAGTGCTGTGCTGTCCACATGCCCTGGGTGCAAGCTTGCTGGCACTCAGTGAGCATCACTAAAGCCTTCACCACTCCCTTGCTGCCAGTGCTGACATTTCCATGCTTTTCAGCAAGAACCAAAGCACAGAATTTCATATTCAATGGTGATTCTCGAGCCTGTGATGTGCCACAATTCTGTAAGGCCACCATTTACAGCTCAGAACCACTTCCATGATCTCCTGTTTCCCTGAACTGGTGGCTTAGATAAGGTGAGCCCGTGCTGAAGGTGATAATGCAGGCTGAAGAAGCAGCGTGGTTCTGTGCTGTATTTCAGATGAGGGGGGATTTTGATAAGGTAACAAGCAGCTGCAGGTGTTAAGATAAAACACAGGTGCTGCACAGAACAGCACATAAAATGGGCACAGTCCTCCCACGCACTGAGAGGCATTCACAACTTGCTGAGTTTTCTGTTTAATGCAGCAGCTATTTCTCTTTGATGGCTTTAATGTGTTTTGACCTTACAATCACTTAAAATTTCCTGTGACCCTTTTCATGGCTTATCCCCTCTAGGCTCACTTGACCCAGTGAAGTGCTTTTTGAAACTCTTTTATCAACCTCCATGAAGCTCCATACCAAACTCTTCAGCCCTAAAATCTCTGAGGTAGTCAGACCTTCTGCTTTGTCAGCCAAAGAGAGGTATTTGCCTGCAAAATAAATATTTCTGGAGATTACTAAAACCACCCAACATTTCAAATGTTGTGTTTGAAGTGAACTCTGTTCTCCTGGTGTGAGTAGTACCAGCCATGGTCACCCAGAATTTCTGTGACTTCTGCTGCCTGCCTTTGTTCCCATTGATCTGCAGCAACATTCCTACTAAAATATAAACAGTATTCAGCAAAATATCCCTGTTATGCAAAACCAGAAGGGACTAGGGGCCATGTTAAGCACTGGACATGCTTTGCTGGATGCAGGGTCACACAATTAACCAGCAGGATCTGCTGAGCAGATACAGTGATTACAAACAGCCAGCCACGTCCTCCAGACCTCCCCTGCCTCTGTGGATTATCAAAACCTTTCCTAGTTTAACCTAAGCCACCTTTAGACAAAAGGACCTCATTACACCTTTTCTCACTAGAAGGAGATAATAAGTAGTGAAAAGCTTTTAATTTGGTTGAAATAAGACATATCACCACCCTCATAAAGTCGAAAGAAAAAGAGGTGGAATATTACACCATGGCCCTGAAATCTTAGAAGAAAGAGATCCTCTGCAATGTTTCAGGAACTGAAACATCCTTGTCCTTTCCTGGCCATGACACTGCAGAGACTATTTCTCTCTGAATCAAAATTACCTGTCATCAGGTAATTGAGCCAAGGCTCTGATGAGGAGACAGTGAATCAGGCTGCAGTGCTGATTAGAAGATGTAGCTTTCAAAATAGCTTTTCTTTTATTTTTTCTCTCTCTTTTTATTTTTTTTTTTCTCCTATGGAAGCTGAGTAAATTGACCTGCTTCTGGGTGCATCCTGCCTTTGGATGGAAGAGAGAAAATAGCCTCAAGCAGTAACATCTGTGTGGGCCAGCTAAGGCAATGCATCAGGCTGTATCTTGCTGACAAAGAACACAGAAATGCAGCCAAAAGAACACCTACTGGTAGATACTTCTACTTATCCCTTAAGTCACCATCCCTGTGCTGACATTTCTGGGTGATTCACAGGCACTGCTTTTATTTCTGGCTGGTGTTGGTTTTGAACTGATGGCTTCTCTGTGGGTCCAGTGTGTATTTCAACTTGTTCTATTGCTCTTCTGTGGAGCAGGGAGCTTGATCAGTCTCAGGTTTGTTTTTTTTTATGGGTATATGTTGTTTTAATGTTTGTTTCCTCCTTGCTGCTTAGTGGTTGCCTTGATTTGGTGTGACATTCTCAAAAGCAAAGAGCTGTAGCTGGGGAGATACAACCCAGTACGGACACAGAGCATGGGACAGATTTAAAAATATCACTGACTGCTCTTGTCAGGAAAATACAGCTGGCAGAAGTTAAGCTGTGGACAAAAATGAAGCCCTTAAATGTGAAAGAAGTGGATTTTGTGTTAAAGCTGGCACTCCTAGCCCTTTCAAGTGTTTGTAGGTAAAATATATCACCTATTGATAAAACAAAATGCACGTGGAGAAGCTCTGTGCCAGGAATCATGTCAGATCATGACTCTGTAGGGATGTTGCTGATCCTTGTCACAGGACACAAACTGGAAGGTCAGAGCAGCAGTTTCACCAAATAGCACAGTTCAATTGATCCACTGGAGGAAGGTTCTCCATCTCTGGGTGCATTATGCACCCAAGCAGCACTGCTCAGGTGAAACATTATCCTGACTGCAGAAAGGGAACAGCTCTTTGGATTCTTCTAGGCTCCAAATAAAGATTTGATCTTGCTGAGTGATTTTCAATCCTTTAAAATAAAAAATAAAAATTAAAACCAGTCCCCAAATGGGTGTGTTCTGGCCAAAAAAGATGTTTCTAACAAAGGACACCATTGTTTGGATTCTACTGGCAGAAACTAGTGGAGGTAAAAAGTCATTCACCCCTTTAGAGGGTATAACTGATGCTCCACAGATCATTAGTGAGATGGATGTACCAATATATCTGCTGCTGTGAAGGTCCCAAATGCACACAGCTCTGAAAAACACGTTATGGATTCGGGACACCAGCAATTTCTAGTCCCCTTTTTTCTGCTTCCAAGGGCAGTGAGGAAATAGTTTTGTCCATGCTGAGTTTTAGGCACATATGTTTTCCCACAGCTTGATTTTATCTGAAATTCCTCATCTGTGTTGATTTGGGTTTGTAAATAAAGAAATAACTTTCTCTGCAAGCTCTGTCTGAGTAACCTCAGATGTGTGATCCACTGAATGCCAGTAATTATAGCCACAGATTAAATTTTAGGGAGAAAGAATATTTATCATGTAATAAAATTCCAAATTTTGTGCAATGCTCTAAAATTTGGATCCTTATCCATATCAAGCTACCAATCATTTTGAGGTTTGCTCACCCTATTTCTCGCTTCACGTACCTCTGACAGAGATGCAAAGCACTTCTTCAATAAATTACCTTTCTGAATAATAAAAAATAATCTGGTAGAAACCTCTGAGGGATGCAGTGCGGGAGAACAAATTACTACAAGACACAGAGGGAGCTGTAAATGTAATTGTGATGGTTGTGGTGACAGTTTGCATTTCTAATATATTCACTTTACCACAGAGCTCCAACAATAACAGTTGGTTTGCATGACCTAGCACACATTTCAGAAGAAAAAAATGGTCAGAAAAATTGCAAACTATATAGATAGCAGTGCAATGTCAGTGCTTTGCCTAATTATGTCTGGGTCTTCATTCTGATGTGTACTCTGATATACTTATGGGGCCTTTTAGAGATATTAAAGCAGGAAATAAATCTAATTTAGTTATTAGTTCGGTAAAAATGAGAAAAATAATTACTACTGTATGGAAGAACTGCTGAGCTGCTAGATGCACTCCTAGAGTCAGTGTGTGAGGCACTGCAATCCTGTGTGCTGCCACGTCGCTCTCAGCAGCTGATAACATTTTCTGCCAGCTAAGGAGGATCCTGATCTCTCCATCTGTACCTCCAAGAGATTCCCTGGGAGCCAGTGGTGGGCAAGACTCCTAAACCTCAGGAAACCAGTGGGGGATTGTCACTGCAGTACAGGCAGGGGACTCCCCACTCCCCTTGGACTGAAAGTCTCTCCCTCTTGGTCTCGTGATCTTCATTTTGCTATTGTCTGTCATCAGGTGAAACTCTGGACATGCAATAGTATCATGTTGGGACAGCTGTGGAGTACTTCAGTATCTTGCAGAATGAAACCACCATAAACAAAATAAGCAGGTGTATGTGCACATTTGGATGTTTGGGGAATATTCTGCTAGGAACTGTGAGATTTTGAAACCATTAGAAAATCCTTTTTCTCATTTATGGACTGGTTTTAGTCTGATTGCAGCACTATTAATTTGAAAAAGACTATAGCTCTACTTTATTCTCATCTTTGCAAGTGTTAGTGTATAATTAATGTGGGGATTTGCAAAGTATACTCTCAGCACAGGTCATATTCCCAACTTGTTAGGGGCTTGAGTTTGGTAACATTTTCTCTTCATTGAAGAATGCCCTGTGTTTTATTAAGTCAGTGAACCATTCCAGCCTGCATATAAATTGTTCTGCTGAGCTGCTTTCTTGTCATGCCTGAATGAGAAGTGAAAGAGGACTCATACACACAATTTCTCCTCTGCTGATTGTTTTTGCAGCTCTGTGCTTGAGGATGACCTGCAATTTAGGCAATTTGGGCACATCCTCCTTGCCCTGAGCAGGCTAAGGCACTGCCTGTGCTTGGTGCAATTTGGTTCTTTTTATCTATGCAAAAGAAAAGGGAGATTCAAGTCTCAAGACATGGAGTGGTCTGGCTGATAACCCAGCCAAAAAGTGAGGACCTGGTCAGGACTGGAATAGGACTGCTGCCTGCACTGGCACTGCACTGATCTGTTCATCACACATTATCTGTTATTATCTGCCTCAGAAATAAGCTTGAGCTTACATGGAAATCAGTGCTGGAGAGGATTGTCTTGCCTGTGTCTTTTTGTGGCTAAACAGACAACATTAATCTCCATGACCACCTGTTCTCTGGGCTTTTCAAGTGATAGATCCATTGCTCCTTTTTAAAGAGATGTTTAAAAAATATTTTAATCAAAAAATAGATCCCCAAAATGTTTTTTCTTAAATCAATTAGTGAGCAAAAAGCACTTTTTGTCACACAGAAGCCCACTGCAAAGAGAGATGCAGTAATTCAGGAATCCCTTTTCTTTTGCTTTAGGCATTGTTTTACATACAGCAGCAGATCTGGTACATTTCTTCAGTGCATTTAAGATACAGGTAAAGAATATTAAAATTTAGATGTTCTATTCTAGTAAAATTCATGCTGTAGTCTGGGAATGTTCTGCTTATGGAATGAATAAAAAATTTAATAATGCTTTTGGGCTTATTTAGGAAATATATTCAGTTCTTACCTGGATTTATTCTTGTTCCCTTCCTGAAAAATAAATTTGGACAGATGCATGTGCTCAAACCCCCTATTAAAATAAATGCATCAGCTACATATATATGAAAAAATTTAGTTTTTAAGAAAGGCTGACTAATGGTTTTGTCACAAATCCTTACTAGGGGTGAGCAGTGAGGAGCATTGCTCTGAGAGCACACCAAAATCCAGGTTGTGCTGTGAGTCACTGTCTCCTGTTGGGAAGTCACAGCTCTCCCTGCTCCCCCAGGCAAGATGCACGGATCATGTTTTGTTCAGCTGAATAGGAAAGACAGCAGTAGCCTGATTTTTTTTTTTTTTT
>VXBC01007699.1:128116-191651 GCA_013399945.1 Ploceus nigricollis
ATCTTCTGTTGTATTTCCTGCCCAGGGGAGGAAGATGACATCTAACATGAGCCTATTCTGTTACGTAGACTGGAAAATCAAGTTAAAACTGAGACTAGTGTTTCCTTTTCCTGTGTCTCCAGACTGGGCACCAACCAAGGGACAAGCCAGCCCAGAAACCTTTGTACTTTTGCTGCTTTGAACTGGAAGTTACAGCTCTGTTTGCTATAAGCAGCTGCTCATTTCCTTCCAAACACTCACTGTTCAAGCATATTTGCCATCCAGGAATCTCAGACAAACACTTGTTGATTTTAAGCACATCCTTGCCGTATGAAAAGCAAGTCTGATGTAAATGGTTCCTCCATCGAGGTTTGTTCCCTGCTTGTTTGTGTGGGAGGGTTTGCTGGACCTTTGGCTTGCAAACTGGCTGATTTTTGATAGCTTAAGTCAATCTGGCTACTCAGTGAAGACATTCCAGAGAATATATCACACAGTGGCAAGATGACAACTCGGTGGGAGTCTGATTTGTTGAGCAGTAAAACTTCCTGCTTATGCAGCTGGCGAGGCAGTAATGTACAGAAACATTACATGGGGAGGCTGGAATGTGGGAAATCAGTGACTTTCACAATATGACATTGCTTAGCAAAAAGCTGCCTTTGAAACCCAGTGTTCACATTTCCAATTAGTTTGCCTCTAGCTCTCATGCAAGGAAAGTCCTCATGCTACCAGGAAGGGAAAAGAAAGGAGGAGGGAAGAGGAGCAAGCAGAGCTGGAGGAACGACTGTGAGTTATATTGCACACTGTGAATTGGCTATAAATCCTGGCTGCAGGAATTACTGAAATGGAGAAATAGTTATCTCCTAACTCTGAGATCCAATCTGCACAGCCCCAGTGTCAGTGGGGTGATTTATGTGATACAAAGTCGTCAGGATTGAGCCCGCAATGAAACAGATGCACACAGAAACTTGTTCTCAGTCTTACATGGGGAGCAAACCCCATGTCTCTGGCCGTGTTGCATGGCCATGAGGTAGTGCCAAGAGAGGGGCTGGGGTCAGGCTCCAGGTGTGCCTGGTGTGCTGGAACAGGCAGGAGGAGGATGCTGTTTTCCCCTGACCTCTGCTTGCTGATGAGCTCCAGAGGGAGCTGTGGCTCGCTTTTTCTCGCTCAGAGATGCACTCACAAGAAGCAGACAGCAGAGGAAAGGATAAATGTGTGGTCCCGTGAATCCCTCTTCTTCTCCCCTTCTCTTCATTCCAACCTTTTGTAAGAAAACTCAGCTTTTATGGGCTTTCATTTTTAAAGGTTGTTTGTAGAGCAGTCCTATGAAAATACACGTAGTAAATAAAGGAAACTACTGTGTTGCCTTTGTTTATAATTTTTGTAAGGATGCAATAGATATCAGCCAGAACCCTGCTTTAAAGCCTCCTGAAAAGCAGTGACATCCCAGGATTGTTAAAGCTGTGTTTTTCAGAAGGGAATTCAAACCACTGCACAAACAGTTTTTCTCTAGCGCCCAAGCGTGTTTGCTGGATGCAAAGCTGATCCAGAAACATATTTTATTTTGAGGTGCTGCCAGCATTTGCCTCTTCCCTCTCAACAAGACTGATTATACTGGAAACAATCCTTCTCAAGTGAGGATAGGAGGTTGTAGATTGCTGAGGCACAGCCACACATTTCCCTGTCAGCCCTGCCACCCGCGCCCGGGCTGTGGGTGTCTGCTTTGCACAATCACCAGGCACTTACTGCAGCTGGCAGCCAACCAGACCTCGCTGATTTACACTTTTTGGGGTTCTGGAGTGATGTTTATTTAGATACAAACCACAGACTTTCAGGCTGAATGCCTTTCTCCACACACTCAGGAAGCAAAGGAGAGCGAGCCTGAATAGAAAAGATGTGGTGCCATCACTCTCTCCTGCACGTTTTTGGCTGTCCTGCAGCCAGCATTAGAAATTCCAGACTGTGCAAGGATGAAAGTGATAACCCTAAGCCATGGTTCTATGTGTTTAAAATAAACCAATAGCCTGTTTTGGTTCAGTTCAAAAATAACCTCTCTGATGGGTTATGTGGCTTTTAGTTTTTATTATCTCCTTCAATTGAGAATCTGAAGCTGCCAAAATTAAATAGAAGCTTTTTTTCCCCTCTGTCCCTGCAGGTGAGATATTAAGAGGGAAAGAGAAATGTCTAAAAGCAGTGAAAACAATATCAATGTATCAAACAATGATAACATTGAATTAACTGCCAATTTGTCTGCCTTAGTATTAAGTTTACTCACTCTATCTTGATAAGTTTTATTAGTCAGATAATAATCCACCCCAAATTTCTAAGATTATAGACTCAGTGTAAGTACATAATAAAGCTGTTTTGCTGTCAGAAGTGTTTGAAACTGTACTAGAAGTGTAAAAGTGCATAAGGACACAACAATTTCATATTCAGAGTGCAAAGAAGGATTAAAATAATGATAAAATCCTTCAAAAGGATTTTTTTTTTCCTCAGAATTGTCACATTCATCATTGTGGCTTAGCCACCTGTACATTTCTCAGTGTGAGGTCACCTGGCAGCAACAGGAGACACCACTGAGCTGTGATTTGGGCCACAGGTTCACCTTTAGCAGTCTCCCTGACATTGTCCTGGTGATCTGGAAATGGGAGATGATGCAGTGTTAAACTTCCAGTAAACTTCACATCTGATCACAGCTTTGCTATCAGGATGTGTGCATTCTTTCCTCACTCTTTGTGAGGATTTTATAACTCTGTGCAAGCTGAAATGTCCTGTGCAACTCAGGGCTCAGCTACCTTACATGGAGTCCTTAGAGCCTGACAGAAAAGATGCTCAAATCCAGAAAAAAAATCTTATGTTTTTTCCTGATTCCTTCTTGCCATACTCTTCCCAGGAAGGCCAGCAGAAGCACTGCACAAAAACTCTCCCAGCTAGATTTCTGAGCACTCAGGCACACAGCCCATGGGGCTGTCTCACCTCTGCACAGCCAGCTGCCCCAGGTGGCCTCAGGATTATCAAAATTAACCTGATAAATATATAAATACAGATATGGTTACTGCTAGTGACACTGCAGAATGGGCTGCATGATACTCAGCTCTATTTGGAACTTATTATGGTAGCTTTTACATGTTTTATTGAAGAAAAAGAGGGGTTGGGTAGTGGGAATTCTTCACACTAGGGACTTATTCTCCACTTTGTCATTTGTCTGTGTGTGGGTCAGGAACATGAGCCTGTGTTCACACTTTAGCTTTTCAGTGTATGCCACACATTCTATCTAATCCCCCAATCTAGTCTATGCCTGATGGAAGATGATATGAAATCATGCCTAAAAAAGGGGTGAGATGCGTTCTGCATCTGAACTCTGAGAAGTTTATGGGACAGAGAGCAGCCTCCCACTGCTGGGAGCACTGGTTTTCTCCATTTTCTGGGGAGGAAAATTTGCAAAGCTCAGCTGAGACCGACTTCTGCTGTGCCCTGCAGGCTTCTGCTCCAGAGGAGCAGCAAAATCTGGAACCTCTGCTAGAGGAGAGAGAAGTTATTTTATATAAAACTAAGAAGCTCTAAGAGAAACTGCTTGTTATAAAATCTTGTGGATTAACTTCTTCTTTTGATGGATCTTGATACTTGTCCCATGTTCTCTTGATTTTAGGCAAGAAAGAAGAAACATTACTCAACATTTTTCACCAATTAGCAATCAGTAGCCAGTAAGAATCAGCAAAAAGTAGTGTTTTCCTTCCACTCAATTATGTTTCTCTTCATTCATCAAATTCACAGGCCCTTTATTCAAGTTTTTATAGCACTAGGCTAAGTAAACCAAAATAAATAGCAGTTATTGAAGTAGAATGAAGTCTTGGATCAGACAGAACAAAATTGTTTTCATCACCTCAAAAAACCTTTTTGCAAAAGATTATACCAAGATGGACAAGAAAGCCTCAGAAACTTTTGGGAAGAGGAAAGAACCCTGCTGTGAGCTGGTGGAGTTTGGAGGATTCCAGGGAGTGCTTTGCTAGACTGCAACCATCATCAGCGCGCTTCCCTTTGATCTGCCTGGAGATGTGGCAGGGTGTTTAAAGCTGGAAACAGCACTTCTCTAATGTTCCCTAACCTCAAAAACAGGATGCCAAACATAAGGTTTTTTCCTCCTTTTTTCTCCCTCCAGCACATTCCTGCCAGAACAGACTATTCAATTGTGCACTGTGCGTCACGACCCTCTCTGCTGAAGGAGGGGAGAGAGGCAGTGTGGGGAATGAGAGGGCTTTTGTTGCTGCAGGGAATTTTCTACTGGCTTTTTTTCCCTCTGTGTGTGAGAGACATAAAATGCTCTGGAAATGTACAGATTCTTCCTGCCAAGAATGGTTGTTTTCACAGCTCCCCTCGTGCCAATTTCAAACTGATTAAGAAATAATAAAAAAAAAAAAAGGAAAAAAAAAAGTTTTCACATATATATCCTAAACTCCCTGGCTGACAGATATTGTTGAGCAATTGAGTCTGTAAAAGTGCCAAAATAACCTATTTCCCCAGAAGACTCAAAGAATCAAATATTAATACTGATGGTAACGTGAAAAAAGAGAGTTTTCAGTGACAAGAACAAATTCAAGGATAAAGTGCTGTTAACCAATTACCTTAATTAAGCTGGTACTTTCTAATATTTTTAAGGATATTAGTCAGCTTCTCAGCCTTTGGCTTTAATTTTTTCCCCCAAAAAAACTTTCATGCAAAATAATTAATTAATCTCCGAATACGAATGTTACTCATTTTGAACTCATGAAATATTTAGAGAGGATTCCAGCAAAATGTTCTCCTCCCAACTTCGACTTGACTTACTCTAATTAACAGGTTGGTTTTGGGTATAACATAGAGCTTTATGGGCTCTGATAGGAATACAGGTGATCACAGCACAAATACAGGCTAAACGTTCTGTGGAACATGCACAAAAGGGAGAAAAGCTCTTTAGGAGTCAGAGAACTGTTGGAAAACAAAGGGAAAAGTGTAACTCACTTTTCTGGCACCTTCTTCCAGTGTAGCCCTCAGCACAGGAGCAGACATTGGTCCGGACACAGTGACCACCATTCTTACAGGGGGGAATGCAAACAGCTGGGGAGAGGAAAGGAAATGTTCTGAGCACCAGACTCACCTGGGGGATCAACATTGCCAAAGCACAGGCTCCTTATTTAGGTGCCTCTGTTGGGAGAGCAGCTCACAGAGGTATTTTTTGGGAAGGTGTCTCCCCAAAGGGTGATTTGGGCAGTTGCCTGGGTGGAGACTCTGATTCTGTGTTGCTTGTGGAAAAAATGTGGGACATGATCCCGAGCACCTGAGGGTCTCTCAGACACTTGCAGCTAAGTGGCCAGAATATTCCCAATGGTGTCAGATTTTTAAGTCTCTGTCAAAGGGCTTCCTCAAGGGCTTCTCCTCATGAAATATAGATCAGTGTTGGACTTTTGCTAACTTGGCCTTGGTGCTGTTCCTTCTCCCTTTCTCAAAGAAGCAGAAGGAGGGGCTCTGCTTTCCATCAGCATCCATCCATTATATCCTCCCATCAATTTCAGATCCCATGAATGTGCATACTTATTTTCAATCTAGTGTCTAAACCAGAACACTTGAGAGCAAAAATTTCAAATAATCTAAATGTTGAAAACCACCTTCTGTGTTCAAGAGCAAGATTCATTTTGACTCTCTCCTTCACCCGCAATATCATAAATACAGAGAGTGTCCAGCAAGCTCCATTTGGAATTAGATTTTTCTGTGTGAGTCATTCACTTGCAAAAATATACATCAGGACCACATTCATCTAGGAGGCCCAGGGAAACAAAAGAGAGAGACTAAGAGCAAAGAACTTTTAATGTTGAAGTCATTTTGGTAATAAGGGTGCATTTATATTCCCAGATACAGGAGGAGTTACTAGCTCCATATTGAAAAAAGAGAAGTGAGTGGTGTTAGCACAGGGGTGTCCCAGCTGCTTGGGCCCTAAGTTCTCTTTCTTGTATGAGATACTGGGTCATTAAAGGATTCATTAATTTGTCTTCTGCAGCACAGAGTGAGTGAGAAGCTCAGGATGCTGTTAGCCTCAGTTTAAAGCTAGGACAGGGATTCAAAATCAGCTCCTGCTCAATCAGAGCAATATTGGGTCAGATTTTTAAGCAAGGATCTGATGAGCTCCTACAGAAGTCTCCCATCCACAACATTTTAGGGTGGTTAAGTAGGTGACATTGTGAGCTCCATTTGAAGGTAAATTATCACCTGGTTCTGAAACCCGTGTAGTACACAGCACAGGGTACCAAAATGAACAAACTACTGCCATGCTTTCTCATTTAATTGAATAGCTGCTAATTAATGATATCACTGACTCAGGTAGTTTTAGAATAATTATTTAGTTACCATTAATGGCATCACCAATAAGTTCTTACTTCTTCCCAATACCATCAGGAACAATAAAAAGTGGATTTATGACAGACTATAGCATCAAAGGAGCACACATAGTTATGACAAGGAAAGTCTCTGGATATATTTCATGTGGGGATAGGTAATGTTAGAGGTGATATTTATATTTTGAGCCTGGGCCCTTTATCAAGATGATAAATAGAACTTTCTTACCTCTCTGGCACTGTGGCCCGTAGAAACCAGAAGGACACGAGCACATATTTGGCTGTACACAGACTCCTCCATTCAGGCACACAGGATTGCACACAGCTGCATGGGAATATAAGATAACTCCATGAATCTCTGATCATGTTGAACTTTTCAGAGTAGGCACTCTTTTACTGCTGCACATGTCATTAGAATGAATATTCCTAGTGATACTGTGAAAAGTTTAATGCAACCCTTGCAGATCAGCTGTGCTGCAGCACTTATTCATGGTCGACACAGTGGGAGCATTTCAGTGGTGTTTTAGCATAGCTTGGGAGATGAAATAGACTATAATTTAATGTAGTAATTTAATTTATTTCAGATGTATTCTTTTGACTCGCACAGTTCATTTATTTCCATTCCAGCATTCGCACCAAGCACGATCCCAAGGTAGTAAATGCAGTCAAATAAAACACACCCTGGATAACCTGGAGATGGGATATTAATTGTTTGCTGCTTTGTCTGCGTTCAGCAGAGCATTGTGGCATTTCCATGGACTTGAATAGGTGTGCACCAAAAAAACCTGCTTGTTCTGCCTCATTTAAATGCCAGTTCCCACAACACATTGGCTCATTCATCACCAACAAAGCCACTGGCTGAGCTCCCTTTGCCTCTTTATGTATCTGTTATTACTCTAGATGATACAACAGGCATTAGGAATTAAAAGCTGTCTTGCACATTTCTATGTGGCAAGTACCAGACTGTTAAAAACAAAACTATTGGAATTTCAAATTGACTTAGATGGGGAGTCAGTGTGTGAAAAATAAGGAATCTGATAAAGTTTTCATTGTAAATCAGAGTGACACTTTAAACCAGCCTTTTTCTTTCTGTTCCCTTTGTCTTTCAGTATCTATTAAAAATGGGCTATGGGTTAAATGCATTTAAGCTTAAATAAATTAAGGGTCACTAAAATGTTTCAGATGAACTAAAGAAGAAATAAAATGTCAATTTGGAACGAGAAAAAGAAAGTGAAATTGTAGTCTAGATGAGAGTTTTTTCTGACTAAGGAGCAGTCACTTATGAAGTCAAAATGGATTTAATTCATTGCTCGAGGGGAATTTGGTTTAGTCATGTCATTGTCCTGGCAAGTTCATAGGAAGTCCATAATCTTGTCAGTCTGTCAGTGTTTATATTTTCAGTGGTAAAGTCATCTTTTTTTTTTTCATTTTTATACCTGTATTCTTCCTGACATTCCTATCATAACACTTGAGGTGGGAAGCCCCAGCAGTGGCCACAAAATATTCTGTGCAGTGCACTCAAAACTGTGCCAGAGAGGTGAGTCTGGCAGCCTTTCACCAAAGCTGTCAGCAGACAAAAAATCCTGCTGCTCTTATTCTGGTCTGGAAGTTACTGCTACTGTTGCTTGTTGTCTGTCCTTCTCTTGGAATGATTCTGTTTAAAGCCACCCCAAAATAAAATTGCAGAACTCCTTGAGAAGAAAAAGCAGAGCTCGTGGGAACCAGAATAGCAGTGACAATCCCAGTCATTTCCTGTGGATCATAGCTGGGCTAATTTATGTTTCCTCAGCAGGTCTGTCATTTTAACACTTACAGGAAGAGCAATCTCCAGGAGATGGAGGTTAAAATGACATCTCTCACCTTCCAGGAAAGGTAATGTAGGCTGAAGGTGTCTCAGTCATTTAATATTCACCCTGGCAGAGGCAGACTGCCTCTGGAGCCTTCAGGTCTGGCACTGATTCAGGTAGTTCTCATCTTTTAATATTTCACTATTTTGCATGCCTTGTCCCAGGTGAGTGCTGCAGTTTCTGTGCCTTTGGAGAAAATATCCACCCCAGCTTTTAGGACTTTGATCCTGAGAGGGGGGTCTGAGCTCTGTCTGTTTAAAACTTTGAGCCCTGACTAGAAATAAGTACCTAGCTCCAGTCCACACCTTGTCATTTTGTACTGATGGGTGGAGGTGGCTTTTTCCTGAGCTCCCACACTCCTGTGGATGCTTTCTGTAGGTGCTCTGCTTGGGAGAGATGCAGGCAGGAGGAGCAGTGTGAATTCTGGCAGCACAGGCTGATGAGAACTAGCTCCAGAATCACACAAGATTAAAAAGCTGCAAAAAGATTTTGTTTGTAGGTTCCCTCTATAAAACCCTGAGATTTAGATAAACATCTAAACTTATGAACAGTTACATAAACATCTGAATTTATGAACAGTTACATAAACTCAAGACTTTCTGAGGTTTTGCCCTGTACTTGGTCTCCTCTTCTTAGGCTTTAATTCTTACTCTAATTCTTATTCTAGTTCTCCTGCTCTTAGGCTTTAGTTCTTTAAGCAGCAATTCCCAGTCTGAGCACTGAGCTGTGGGGGAACCCCAGGGATTTTGGGCACTTCTGGGCACAGGATCAGGCACTGCCAAGCACTCACCTGTCTCACAAGAGGGGCTGCTCCACCCGTACCTGCACTGGCACTCATCTGGTGACACACACACCCCCCCGTTGTGACAGTGCCTGCTGCACACCACTGCAAAACACACAAAAAAATCAAAATATCTCATCACCAACACCACTGCAGATCCTAAAGTTGCCCTATTGCAGCCAATAACTGATAGCATTAGTCCAGTAGGTAAACTGAGGGTGGAAGCTGTCCCTTTCCTTGATTTGCTTTCTCTATTAGAAGTCATACACTTAAAATTCTTTGCTTTTTAAGTATTCCTGCTACTCAGTTTCATAGATAAAATTATATTCCTCTCAAGGGCAACCTGATGTTTAAATAAGCAGCGAGGTTTGTAATGATGGAAGTGCATGTGTTTTGCTGATACAGAAAGGTTTGAAGGCTGATTTTCAGATATTTTCTGTATTGAACCTCTTTTTAAAGTTGTATTGCAGAGCAGCATTACTCCTAATAGGTATGGCTGCTCTTTTGTGTTCTCAAAATTAACATTACTACATTCACTCACAATCTTAAATTTCATAAATATTACTATAAATAATATGCACCTTTTTTTTTCTTTTTTTTGTTTGTCTTTCCAGAAGCAATTTTACGTAGAAAATGTTGATTTAGATGTGCATATTTTTACATAATACAACAAAGTAAATATATGCTCTGAAATAGCTACTGGATTACTTGAATCTTTTGTATTCAAGAATCATTTTAAGGGGAAATATAGGGGGAAAAAAAAGAAAAAAGGCTTTTTGGTAGTTTGGTTTTTTTTTTCTCTTGTAATTTTCTGC
Source organism: Ploceus nigricollis (assembly GCA_013399945.1). Taxonomy (NCBI): domain Eukaryota; kingdom Metazoa; phylum Chordata; class Aves; order Passeriformes; family Ploceidae; genus Ploceus; species Ploceus nigricollis. Next base: position 137,901 of record VXBC01007699.1, read on the forward strand.
TAATTGAAACATGTGATGAAGAAAGCCTGAGTGAGTTCATACATACTTGTTTCACACCGAGGCCCTACAAATCCATAAGCACAAGAACAGGTGTTGTGAGGCAGACAAGTTCCTCCATGCTCACAGGGGGGCTCACACTGCGCTGCAAGAGTGAAACAGGAGGAAAAAAAATACAGTTTAAACATGAAATTCTCTGTGGTTGTGAGCACAGCACAGGTTACTTCTTTCCCCATCCCATTTTGCTAATCCAGTGGGTAATTTGGCTGAGGAGAACACTGCAGGATAGCAGCAGCTATCCCATTAGCAATACAGCACTAATGAGCAGCTGTATGAAGTCTGCAAGGGAATGGTTTTAACATAATCATATTTAACTTCTGAGCATGCACGTTTTTAAGTACATGTTTTGAAGGCTAGTGATGGATGAAGTACAAATGTAGTTACAACTCAAGACCTTGCCCATCCCTCTCTACAAATTGCCTTGTGGATGGTCAGTCAGCCTTAGCAGGTGTCAGAACTCACAATAAGGCAGAGATTAAGTGTTTCTCATGGAAAAGAGTTGTGTGTGGATTTGTCAGCAAAATGGCAAACATTTAAGCAAAAAAGTTAATATTTAATGAGTAGCATGATCTCTGCAGACAAAGCAGCAAATTAGATAAAGACTTGTTGCAGTATGCAATGTAATTCTGTGGGAGGAAGATGAAGAGTGAGGAAAGGACTGCAGCTCCTGAAAGAGGCTGTTTGCTGAAGGCATGCTTGTCTTTCAAATGTTGATAATTTTGAATCTAAAAATTTTATTGTACCTGGAAATAACTTTATAAACTCAAATAAACTTTATTGAGCCTGGAAATTTTGGATCTTTAAACCTAAGATCTAAGGCAGGTACCTGAGAATTCTCTTGGTAATTGCTTATGGCAAACTCAAAGAGGAGGAGGAAGATCACAGAAGGGACAGGATGACCACTGAAGGGACAAAATCATCACAGAAGGGACAGGATGACACTCAAAGGAGAAACTCTGTGGCAGGAGCAGAGCAAGAAACCTGTTCCAGAGGCACCTCATGCTACAGGAAAAAAAAAAAAGCAGAATAGCAGAATGAAAAATATCTTCCCCTGTGTGTGGGAAGTGAATACAGTGAAAAATGTTGTACTTTGGCTCACTTCACTGGCAGAGTTTTGTCTTTTATGAAGGATATGAGGCTAAGCAAGGTTATTCCAAGGAAAAAGCAAAATGAAGCTAACGAGACCTGAAACAAAGCATCTTTCATTTTAAGTATTGTTACGAGGGAAGAGAACCTTAATGCACCACATTTTATTCTTAAAGCTGGAAACTGGGCTATGGAAATGGAAAGCTAAATGAAGGACTGCTTCTTGGGGGGGTCACATAATTTAAATGCAGTTATTGTGTTGAAGACCTCGTCACCTCCTGTGATTGTCACCAGGCCATGGAACATGAACTTTGCCATCCAAAAAAATAAGGAAAGCCCTCACACATTTTCTAATTGTATTAAAAAAGAGAAACTCCAAGAAGGTGCTGTTAAATAAACCACTTTGACACAAATAGCATTGAAGAAATGTATTTGGTATTTAACGATGAAATTTTCAATGCTGCATTACATAACTTTAGGACTTGACCTTCCTGAAAATAGAAAGCTTACAAAGTGTATTTTAGATCCATACTGTATATGCTGAGAATGTCATTAAGTTAAATTTGGTTTTGATTGGATAAGGTTTAGAAAAATTGCAAATCAACATGTGCTTAGCTGAAATTCTAAGTATATATCTGTGGGGGGAAAAAAATAAAAAAAAGAAGGGATAAACCCAAATAATTTTTGTCTGGACAACTAAATGGATTTAGATAAGGTATTAGGAAGAAATTATTAGCTGTGAAGATGATGAGGCATTGGCACGGGTTGTGGCTGCTCCATCCTTGGAAATGTCCAAGGCCAGGTTGGATGGGGCTTGGAGCCACCTGGACTAGTGATTTCTTTGCCCCACTTTGTAAGGGGGGGTACAAAACCTGGGGAAAAATCTTTTTAAAGTACATTAAATGTGATTGCCTTTCCTGTAGGATGATGGTTGCATAAAGCCTCCAGGTGCCTAAGTGCTGTGCCAAGCACGGTGACATTCAAGCGTATTATGCTTTATTTCAGTGTGGTTTGTGTAGCACTTAAAGCAAGTGTGTCCATGTGAATAGAACACTTTCCATCTGGCTTTTGCACATTCTGAGATGCATCTGAACTGTCAGAAAAGAACGTGGTATTTTGGATATTAAAACATTTAGCTCTTACGGTGACATTTAATAGTAAAATGTTTAAAGCTGTTCTATTACTGGTGAATAGCAAAAGATAAAAACTGAACACTGGCTCCTCTGTGAGAGTAAGAGTAATATTCTCTTAAAAGACATTTCCCACTGTAATAGAGATATACTGCTTATGTCAAATTATTTTCCCAAACTTCTATCTTTCATCTTCTGAAATGAATACTTTTTTTCCATGAGCATTTGCTAAATTGTAGAAAGGTATTGCGGTGTTTTTATACTGAGCGGTTTTGGATAGGGAAAAATAACAGCAAAGAGGAAAACATTGCTGCAAATGGTCAATCTTGCTGTCAAGTGTATGTATGTTTATGTTTACAATTTAAAATCTGGAGGTGAAAATGGAGAAGTGCATTATTGTTTCCTTTGAAAAGGCTTTTTGGGAAATATCCCCAAACTTCTATTTTTCATTAAAATAAGATCATACAGTTTTTGTAAGTTTCTCTGCAATAACTTCAGGGGCACTCAGGAATACCAGATGCTGTCTTGTTTCCCTCATTTTCCATAGCCTAATCAGCAAATGTCTTCCAGGACAGAGTTATTGCTTGGCATCTCCACAGTGAGTGACTCCCTGTGCCATCCCCATGTGAGGCCCTGGGCCTGTGCAAGTAAAGCCAGGCTTGGAGCTGTGAGAGCATTGCCTGCTTAGAATTTTGCACCAAAGTCAGATCAGGACAGACTTCACTGAAGGGAGTGTAGTCTACCTTGTTTCACTGTACATTATTTATTTCCTTTCAAAGATACATTAACCTAACTTCCTAAATGTGCAGATGAAGTTTTAACGCTTTCAGCACAAGGGTGGGGTGGAAAAAGGGAAAGGAAAGTTCCTCAGTTGTTGTTTTTTCCTTTTGGAAAGCTGTGGACTGAAGCGTTTCTTTTGCATGTAAGATACACAGATAAATGAAATGAAGCATAGGATTAAAGCATGTGTTACTGCAATTAAATTAACTCATTGCATATTTAAATAGTCCAGCAGTCTGGGAGCCCAGTTGTGAGAGGAACGTCCATCATAGCAACTGGAATATTAACAAGAGAAACTTGGCTGAATAAATTGGGAATACAAATGCAGGCACCAGTGCTGGCTAGGTTGTACCAATGCATTTTGCTTTGTGAAATGTCAGCTGAGTGCTCATCTGCAGCCAAAAAAACCCAAATAAAGTGGCAGGAATTGTTAAGAAAGGAGCAGAGCACAAAAGGCCAGACTTCCTTATGGCCTGTATCCATGGTGAGCTCCATCTTAAATACCATGGGCAGGTCTGAGCCCTCAGCTCAGAAAAGCTACAGAAAAAGTGGAAAAGATGCAGAAAAATATTCAAGGATAAATAAACAAAGTTATAGAAGAGCTTTTGTACAAAGAATGAGTGAATAATGAGGTCCTTCAGAAAAATATGACTTTAGGATAGAAACCTGTGAAAACAGACATGACCTGGAAAGGGTGAACAGGATAAAATTCCAAGGCATCACCTTGGTGTGTTGGAGCACGTGATCCATAATTTCTGAGAAGCTATTCCAGACAGTATCCCTATATCTTTCCTACATATTGCCAGACAAATGCAGGTGGCAGCTGTTGGAGTTAGGGAAAGGACTTCTGGTTTGATATGGTAGATCTTTTTGGGTGTAAAATGTCAAAAAAAATGAATATGAGCTACCCAAATTTTTTTCTCATTTCGTGCAGCTGTACATGGTGAAGTCACAATGCTTTCCCAACTACTCCATCTCTCCTGTTATTTTGGAAATTATTTGGTTTGAAAAGTGGTTTTGTAATGTCAAGGCAATGCTGTGTTTTTAACTCTTGAGCAGAAAACATCACTCCCACTGTTCTAGACTTCCCATTGTTCTAGACTTCCCATTCTCTTTGAAAATACTGTACAAAGCCAGTTAAATATTCCAGATTTTTACTGACTTCATCCTCTTAAGAATATTTTTCTAAAGTATTATAAATTTGACAGGAATGCTGAGGCTCTTTTATGACTGCTGAATACCAGAAGGATATCACTCCTTAACTGTCAACCTAATCCAAAATGGTTTTAAATAATTGTCTGTATTCTATGAAATGGAGGCTGACTTTTTAATGGTACAGTTTTGGTGACCAGAAACTTCCTATCAAAGGAGCTTGGAGTCAGGGAAACCACAAGAAAAAAAAAAAAAAGGATGATGAGAAATTTGGTTCAAATCCTTATGTTTCACCAGTTTTCAGGTCTAGGTCTCTCAGAAAGAAGCCCAACAGAAGAATACCCAAAGCAGAATTTTTCATTCAGTTCAATTCTGTTATCAAATGGAAAGGCAGTGCTCCACCTTAGGGCATCCTAAGGAGCTCCAGGAGTACAACAGCTGCTCTCAGGCAGTGCCAGATGCACAGATCCTGGGAATGAGCTGAGCCCAGGGACAGCATTTTTCCCTTTTCCTTGCCCAGTGGATGCAGCAGCTTTGCAAGTGATGACCTGTGCACCTTGGTGGAGTGGGGAACAGAGGCAGGGTGACAGGAACTGCTCTAGGGTGACTGCCAGCACTAACAAATATTTCAGAGTGTTAGCCCCAAGTGTTACAAATCACTGCAGCACACATGCCACTTGTAACACACCAGACAAAATGTCAGAAATGCTGATATTTGTTATCAATCCTGTTTGAGCTCCTTCTGCGTTATTACAGTGCTAGGTTTTTATTCAACTGGCACACACAAAGCTGATATGTGCAAAGCTCTGTTTGTGCTCTGATGCTCCTGCAGTGCTCCTTGGCAGGTGATTTGTGCTGTCCCAAAAACTGCTAGAAGGAGACTGTACCAATGCATTGGTTTTTACTGCAGATATCCTTGGAAACAGCACTCAGAGTGAAAATTAGGTATTTAGCAACCTCCCACCAGAGGAATGCTTGGCTAAGCTTACTCCAGAAATGCCAGAGAGCATCTTCTGCAAGAGAAAATCTGGGAGAATTCAGTGGACTACAGCAGGCCTTTCCTCCCCTACTTATTTTTTATTTTTGTACAGGTGATGCTGACTGTCTCCAAAACACTGCTCTGAAATGAAGATTTTAAAGCTGGCCTGTTTGGCTGTGAAGTCTTAACATTAGGCTACTAAAAAAAGGTCCTATTGCCTTTGTGCAGGAAGGGGAAAGAGCTGCAGAGCCTTGAGGAACTGTTTCATCTCCCCTCACTGCAGAGTACGTAGCTGCTGACAGGAGGAAAATAATCTGTAATTCTTATTATACCAAAGCAGGAGGAGCAAAAGCAGGGTTCTACCTCTGACAGACAATGCAGATGTCAGCAGTGAAGGGAGTGATCCTAATGGAAATTGCTAAAATAGTCTGAAAATATCTCAGTTTAGATATCTGAATATGAGGCAAACACAGTGACATTTGGCTGTGTTCATCCAAGAGAGGGTAGGAGGTGACACCTGATGGTCCCAGGGTCTCCTCCATCCTGTGGTCCTGTGAGTCTGTGACCCCCAGTGCAGGGTGACAAAGCAGAGGGAGAGGACTTCAACTGAGCTGTGACAGGGAGACTGAGGGGCTTGTCCAGAGGGATAATAATATTAAAGATATAAAATGAGTTATGATATACTTTAGGGAAGAAATTAGTTTTCAGGATGCTGCTTATGTTTTTTTCCTACTAGTCCTCCAAGCCTGGTTTTGAATCTGCACATTCAAAAAATAAATTGTATTCTATCATAGCATACATACCACTTGGTAAAGTACTTCTTCTTTTAGATTATTTTCAGACATTCTTATTAAACAAAGGTCACATCCCCTCAAGATCCAAAGGTATTAAAACTTGATATCAGCAGGCTGGTTCTTTTATCTCGTTGAATTTTGATATGAAATAAGATGGTGACAACTATGAATAGTGTCTGAGTCTCTGACATTTTTGCTCACTTGCTAAGGATGTTATGTTGAAGCCTGGAGATTTTGCAAATGTTGGTCTCATCTAAGCTTTGATTTTTTTGCCCAATATTTGTGCCTCCTGTTCTCAGAGTGCACTGCTGTCTTGAGGAGAGTTGCTGTAGTGTGGCATCTCAAGGTGCTGATAGCTGAGGTTGTGACAGGCCTTAATCCAAGAAATTACCCTCATTTTTCAACCTCATTTGTCACGATGAATCACCTTCATCTGACATGGGAAGAGATATCCACAGCTGGAGGTACAATGGGTGCTGTTCACAGCACTGGCTCTGCTCCAGGGTGCAGGTGTGCAGGGGGCTCAGGGTGGAGGAGGGAAGGGAAGGGACAGGCTAATCATTGAGTCAGGTGTCGTGGTCAGTGACAAGTGACAAAAAAGGATGTTTGTGCATCGTGTCATCAAGCCCTAAGATGCAGAATGATGTTGGTAATAAAGTATTTCATCCTGAGGGCTCTCCAGGGAGATTTTCAGTAATACCAGTGACTGAAGGAAACATCTCACAAGTAAAAGGCAGAGGCAGATTTACATTTTAAGGTAGATTTATGTTTTAAGGACAATAGTGATGGGTCTACTAAACACACAGCAGCCTTATGTCCAGACTGTAAATATTCATATGCATTGGTGGCCTTTGAGGAGAGGCCTTTCTGTGGCCAGACTTGCTTTGAGCTTCCCAATACCAGAACCTGCTTGGTGCTTTTCCATCTCTGGGTATAAAGCAGAAGTTAAAGAGGACATTAAAAACTCCTTTGTGCCAAGTAACTCTAAATCCTTTAGGAGGGGCGTTTCAGAAATGTGCAAATAGGCAAAAAAATGAAGTGCTCAAGATTACAGAAACCTTTTCTTGTACATTTTGTACTATATCTCCAACAGTGCTCTGAGCTCAGAGACCTGCAGCAGTGCTGGGGGCTTCACACCCCCACAAAGCCTGGCCTACAGCAGGGAATCCCTGCAAGGTCCTTCCCAGTACATCATGGCTGAGACCCCCCTGCTCTGTGCATGAGGAACGAGAGACCAGACGAGAAGGAGAGGGGAATGAATGTTACAAATACTTTTGCTTTGTGTGGTGGAAGGCCAGTTAAGATATCAACTTATCAGAGGGATGTCAGCAGAAGGTGTGATTAATGATAGCAAAGTCAGGGAATTCATTGCTGCAACAAAGTACATAATCCTATGGGTTTATGGAGGGATCCTCAAGTGCCTAATAAATAACTCAATATATTGTGAAAACCCTTCTGGTGCTATACATTTCAGATGACAAGTTCAGTTTCATATTTGAGATGTTAAATAGTTATTTACAGGTAATTTTGAAGATATTAGAAAAATTAGTTTTTCCAAGAATGTGTTGTATAGAGAAGTAGAATCAATTTTACTCTTTCTCACAGAAATTTTATATGGTTTTGAATGTGATGACTTTAGTAGAATGAATCTGGCATTAAGCAAGATCACAATCAGTCCCTGGTTTTAATAGATTAGATGGTATCAAATAACTATGTCATTTTTGTAAGCAGAAAGAGCAGCTTCAAAGTTATAGGTTTTATTTATTATTTTGAAATAGAATTGGTTTTGAAAACAGAACGGTCCCAGGCACAAAAATCTCCAAATTTATAATAAAAAACAATTTTTACTTTGGAGAATTATTAGACTTGGAGTTACTAGAGCATTTCAAAGAGGATTTTCTCCCTTACCTTCACATGTAATTCCATCACCACTGTATCCAGGGGGACAAGGACCACACTGAAGCTGTCCATCTCCAGCTGGCTGGCACTGCACACCCGTGAAACACGGCAGGTCAGCACACACCCCTCTGTGCTGCACCCCACTGCTGGCTTTTGGCAGCCCCACAGCATCCCTGGCTCTGCTGAACAGCTTCCTGGCTGCTGTGGTGTGTGCTGGAAGCCTTGCTCCAGGAGCAGCCCCTGCTGGGGCTCCATCACTCCGGGGTGCAGCACCAAGGGAAGGGCCCGGCCAGCGGGGACGGGAGGGGAGGCGCGTGGCCAGAGGAGCTGCTCTGGGCTGCTCTTCTGGGAAACCCTGGGGTGGTTTGTTCCTCAGGACTGAGCCTCGACTGGGCCATTTCCTGGGAGAATAACCATGCCTGGGATGAGTTTGTGAGCTTGCAGGGAATGAGCCTGGATCTGTTTTGGGATGAGGAGGAACAGTCCGTGCTGTAGTTTCTTTGTGCTGTTTAAAATGGAGAGAGGGGTGGGAGGTCACACTGACACCTGGGGCTCTGGGCTCTGGCTCCTCATGCAGAAGGGGTGTGAGTGTGTCACTTTTTTCAAGAAAATCTTGTTTCTCAGGTGCTGTGAACTCCGTATCAGGCTGTATTTCTGGTGACATCTGAGCTTGGGAAGTCTCCCTTTCCATTGTAAGGGATGGAGTGTGAATGGCTGTGGGGTTTCTTTCCAAGAGGAATGTAATATCTTGTCTTGGGATTTGGGGTTGGGAAAGAAGGGAAAATACATTTCTTGATGTCTTAGATACATCTTCTTGGTGAGAGCCTCTAGCATCTTCCATATTTCTTCCAGGAAAGTCCACGTGGCTTTGGAAAGATCTTGAAACTAGGGCAGAAGGAAGATAAATATTAGCTAAATTTGCTGCTCTAGAATGGAAAGGAACCACAGTGAACCTTTGGGTTTGGAGCAAACAACAGAACATCAATTCTAGAAGTAAAAGAGTTAATTACCAGATATTACAGAGAGGTTTATGCCAGCTGGCTTAGAAATTACATGGGGCTGTCTGCTGTAGGTGACACCAGCACTGATGCACAGGGAACTGCAGTGATGACACTGGAAGGGTGGCATTCATGAACCAGATGAAATATATTTTGGTAGCAAGTCTCAGGGAAGGCCAGGCATTATTTGAGCTGCAGCACTGGGCTGACATGCAGGGGTTAAATTGCAGCCAAGCAAAAACTTGCTGTGCTGCTTTACTAATTTTGGCTTACACTAGTCCAGGAGGTTTTGGTACTATGCACCCTTTTTGTGGTGAATCTTCCAGTTCTTGACCTCCTGAGCTGGGATTTGCTTCTTATTACCTGCCTGTAGTGCAATGCTGTGCTGGGAAATGCTCTGAGGGCACAACTCAGAGAGTTTGCATTCCAGCTCTTGGAGTCAAGGGGACAGAACACCACAGTTTGGCACAGACAGATGCTGGAGGTGGAGGAACAAAGTGTCCACATGGCCCTTGGCAAGAGCGTGCCCTGGAGAGGCTCCAGTGCCATCACACCAGCGGGTGCCTCTGGAATGCTTCCTGCTGGCAAAGGGAAGTTTCAGGAAAGCTTTTAAAGGAGACAAATGGAAGAGCTTTGTTGGTGCTGTGCGCAGCTCCCCGCAGACGTCGGGGGCCGCGTGCGAGGGAGCGGCCGGTTTGTTACTGTCACCCCTTGTCCCAAAGCCAGCCACCTTTTCAGCTGTGTAAGGAGGGATGATAGATGGGCAGAGGGGACTCTGTGAAGGGCCTTGAAAGTGGAGACGAGCAGTTTGAATCAATACTTTCAGGAAGATTAATGGCCATCTGCTGACGCTAATGAATGGAAGAGGCTATTTTTAACCGGTTCTGGCATACTCACTCTGTAGGATATGGAATATATTGGATCCGGAACAACAATCCTTGCTTGGTTCTGGGGTTAACCCCATGCAGGATGCACCTCTTTCTTCTAAATATAAATATTAATCACTTTCTAAAAACTCCCATTGACGGAGATTATAGTTAGCAAGGAAAGAGATTCAGATGCTTGGCAAGGGTCAGATGAAAGTTAGGGCATTGACTGGACCAAAACAAATCCTGGCAGCCAAAGCAGTGTTTATTTGGCTGATAAATAGTGTCATTCTGCTGGCAGCTGATGAGTTTCTATTGCCCTGAAGCACAATGTTTGGGAGATTTACAATGGTGCTGGATCGAGCTGTGGCCATCAGCAGGTAAATACGTGGTATTTAGTGGAGCAGAAGGCAAATACAGGGATTTCAGTATCCAAAGTAAGGCTGGTGAATGAGGAGGGACACAGAATGGAAGAACAGAGATGATGAAGCAGGAGGACATCAGCAAAAAGAGCATGTGAGGATAGGAGGAGTCAGAGGATTTTTAAAAATGAATGAATGAGAGAAAGATGAAAGAAATATCTCCACAGAAAATTATCAGTAATAGATGATCATTATAGCCCTTAGAAAATTTGATTCAGGGACCAGAAATCAACAGGAATGACAGTGAAGGGCTGAATGACCTCTCTGACAAATTTCCAAAATGAGCCCTGATTATAGCTTTGAGCTCCTTCCACTGTGTCATAATTAAATGGGTTTCCCTCCCAATTAAATTTGAGTAACTAGTAAGGGGATCAGACTGACTACCTGAGAAAGGGAAATCCTTTATTTCTTTAGCAGATGATAAAGGTGAGATACCCATCCTTCAAATAAACTCCATCTTTCCCTGTAAGGGGGAACAGATTTTTGGAGTATTTCTGTGATAAGGTAATTTTTACATCTCAAATGCTACCACGGAAGAGTAGTGACACGTTTTTGTTGGTCATTCATTATGATATATACTGATAAAAGTCCCTCAGCCACTCTGTAGAGGTGACTAAATTTCATAAGACGTTGGTGTCATTCAAGGATGTTAACCAGAGTGTCCTCTCAGCTTTCATTGTTTCAGATTTTTGCTTGTATTGATATTGTGCAATTTAGTTCAGATAAGAACATGATAGATTTTTTCTGGAATACCTGAAAATTTCTTTCTGCAGCCTTCCAAGTATCTAAATAAGCTAAAACAAAGAAAGCGAACCAAAAGAATGCAGACTCGTTGTCTGTAGTCAGCAGCTTTCTCAAATCCTACATTACTTCAATTTATTTTCCTTGCTGTTGATCAATATCTTCAAATGTGTAACCATTATCAATGCAAACTGTGAGTGTGTGAATCTGTTTTTCCCTGCTATGCCAGCACATGATTGCATATTGGACTGGGTGAAATCACCAAAAAAACCCCACAAGGTGAACTGCTCAAGGTTATACAATTGAACAAACCCATGTTTTCACTGCCTGTCAGTATTTCTGCCCATACAAAGGGGGAAATGGGCAGCAGTGGAATAACTGAGTTTATTTTTCACAGAAGTGGATAAGAGACTGAGATGCAGCTGCTCTGCTCCAGCTGTGCATGGCAGGACCTCTGTTCCTATTGATGGACTGCCCCACTGTAGGCAGAACATCATTCCTGCATGGATCAGGTCCCAGAAAGACAGATTCCTCTGTCACCCCTCATCTGGGGAACATTAGAGCAAGGGTGACAGAGAGCAAATTTCTGAGACACAGGTTTAACATCCCTCATCCAGCTGGACACCAGGGCACTGGTGCAGGAGTCCCCCAGCCTGTGGTTCTCCAGCCTCTGGTTCTGCCAGGGTTTCACACTGGGATTTCACAACTCAGAACTGTCACAGGCAGTCCCTGGTTCTGCAGTGCCATCACGGTGTTGCTAAGGCACAGCAAATCTGTAGGATCCAGATCACTCCCAGGGGAATGAAAATGACCACTTAAGCTGGTGAAAACAGCCATTCACAGAGAAGGTACTTGACATCTCTTAAACCCAGGGTGAGATATCAACATTCTGAAACAGAAAGGAAATCCAATATAATATTTCTCTTCTGAGTTGATGGTTTGTTTGGTTGGAGTTTTTTTTTTTTTACATTTACAGTCTTTCAAAAAAATACCAGATCCAGACTTGAATTAAGAGAAGTCATGTCCCTTTCTGACCCCAACTATTTCTGCTCCCTGTGAAGCAGCACACATTTCACACCCTGCCCAGAACAGGGTGCACCAGGCTGGTTGCCAATTCCTTGGTGCTGATCCCCCACATCTTTGCTGGGCTTAGACTCACACACTTCACACTGTTCTTCCCAAGCCACGTGCCCTGGAGACAGCCCCATCCTGACCAAAACTGGAAGCTGACACTTCAAACACTTGCTTAAGCTGCCTGCAGATATCAGTATTTATCACCTTTCCATAACCATGCTTCTCTTTGCAGCTATTCGAGTTAAAAACTTTCCTTTGTGTTTTAAATATGAGTGTAACTTTTTATTTATGTAATGACTTGAGCATCACCATGTAATCTCAAGTGCTCCTCTCTCTTTTAATCTAATAAAATGCCCCAAACCAGTCTACTCTTCAGGTGGAAACTGGTTCTTTCTCCTTAAACTCCTCTGGCTCTGGCCACTTCTGTCTGTACTTCAGAGGATTATGGGCACCTTTAATTCTGCTCAAGTTACAACTCCTTCAGAATTCTGTGAACAGTTTAAGGATTCATTATTAACACAATTCAATAAATTTACAATTTGTGTAGTTTTAGAGCTATTAACATTTAGTAGTACCTGCTGTCCAGCCCATTTCTCATTCAGAAGAATGTTGGCAGAGAAATGCTCTTTTGACATATTACACTGTGTGGGTCATCATTTAAAATCTGAGACATCTACCAGCACATAAATCTTATTTAAAATGTCAAGAGAGAACAGAAAAATTACACTGGTCTAAGAAGTCTTGTTACTAGAGTGGTGAGGATATTCCCATTTCCCTCTGTATGTTTCCCTGTTAATGTTTGTTTCTGTATTTACTGAGTGAGAAAAGGGAAACAAGAGCAGCTGTCAATAGGATGCTCCAGGGAAATTCTGTTTTTTTCATCAAGTCTTAGTTTCCTCTTTTATATTATTATGTTCTGGCATTACTTTCTTTTCTACTTAGAGTGTGTTTAATTCCTGCATCTCTTGTTTTGCCATCCAGTGATACCCTAATGTCTTCCCTCTCATTCAGTAACATAGTTTTGATTCTCCCTTCCTTCCTCTTAAGCATCCAGAATTTCCCCACATTAGATACTGGGTGGAATTCCCAGTCACCCTCTCCCTTCTCCTACAATCACAAGCAGTATCTCCCAGAATAAATTCCTCATCACCTTTAAGTGACATTCAGCTTCAACCTCCCAAGTTTTACAAAGTTACTTCCAGGATATTTTTTTCTTTTGGTAGCAACAAAAGCATTTCAAAGGCTCATTTTGATTGGGATATTAATGTAAATTTAGACAGGAGCTTAATTTTTGACCTAATGATCCTTTACATATTTTTTTATGTAAAAAAGTGGAAAGTCAAATGTGGTGTGCCTCACATCCACACAGCTCAGCACAGAGCAGAGCAGCCACACAACTCTCTCTCCATCCCTACAGGAGTATCCAGTCCTTGTGCTCTCAAACCACCACTTCTGTGATGGCTAAATTTACTCACTTGATGTTTAATGATGAAATTAAAAGGTGAACATCTAGTTCACTATCCCTGAGCTCTTTCAGCCTGATAGAAAATGAGATTGTGTCGCTGATGTTGCTGTCTGGTGAGCAATTTTCTTCCCCTTCACCTACCAAAATCATGAGCAGCAGGGAATAGTTTGTGGACTCTGCATCACTCAGCCACTTCTGATTATAACAACTCCTCTGCTCCAGACTCTGTTTGCCAGCGTGGCTGCAGCTGCACATACACAATTCTCTAACACCATTCAGAATTTGCAAGGCAAATTTGTCTTGTGCCAATGAAATACAAAATTATTCTGTTTTAACACAACACTTGTGGGGAGGAAGAAACCTGGGATCTTCAGTCAGCTCACCCAGTAAACCTTGTTTAGGAGTCTTTGTGTGTTCAGAGTAAATGATTCCCACAAAGGGAAGGGGGGATAGACTCTGCTATCAGGGAGGTCCTTTCCCAGTTCTGGGATGTTGAAAACCTATGTGAGTATACAAGAAAATATTACCTGAGTGTGATGTAGTCAGTTTGCTTATGTCACATTAAAGGTCATTTATAATTTTTGCATCACTGTGCAGCTCATTTGCTTCAAGGTTTTCAGAACAATATAATTGACATGTCATTTCAATAACTGCTGTCTTTAAAGAAAATGGGGATTCTGTGATGGCTGGCCAGGAAAGAAACAGTTCATGAAGATACAAATGATATTATTGACTGCTTGACAAAATTTTCAGTCTTATCTAAGATTTGCCAAGGAATACATAAAGATTATCCCTTTCACACTGAACAAATACAAAACAATTGCTAGAAAGATTTTGCTAAGGTATAGCTCTTTTTAAATAGGGAATATTTTTCTATTTGTAAAACTTTTTCAATAGAAAGCATTGTGATTTAGAGTTTAGGAAACAAAGAAACCTTTCATGACGTTTAAGAGATTGTGGAGATTAATTAAAGAGTAATTATGAAGATTACATGACAGAAAAAACTAAGAAGAACAAAGAGTTTGGGTACTAATACTGCCTTAGTTTGTATTCATTAAAGCCAGATTCCTCACAGATTTAAATGATCAGCTCCTTTTTTGGCCTCCTGGGTAGATAAGAGTACTATTAGGCCATGAGCTGGAGTCCTACTATGACATCAAGTCTGAAACTGATAGAACAGCTTTAAATATGAAATTTATCCTAATACATTACATTTCCTCCTATTAGGTGGATCTGCTTTCCAAGTAAGATTCTTGGGACAAGACATCATATACAGACAAAATGCAGGAAGGTGATTAACACAATGAGGGAAAAATGGGTCTTTGAGGAAAACAATGTATTTGGAGCTCTTTGTTTTCAGACTCTTTGTTGGGGGGTTTTCTTTATTTTTTTGTGATTTTTTTCTGTATGTTTTCAATACAAATTTTACCATCAGGGTCACCAGAGACAACATTTTTAAAATGGTGTAAGAATTACTGGTTGCAAAGATATGAGCATGCTCCCCACACAAGGATTTTTTCCCCTTCTCTACCAACAATTTTCTTTATCAGTATCTTTTTTTTTTTTTTGGATTGTCTATGGAGGTTTATAAACCTGCTGTGTTTTTACAAACAATATTTTCTCAAACACCTCTTTTACCTTCCAGTTTATTTCAAGATTTAATTGAAAACTTCCCTCATGTGGGTTGGAAAAAAACTCAAAATGTTTGATGTGCTCTCACCCTGGCACAGGAGCCGTGCTCCTCTCACTGCTTTGTTGCCAGATCTCCTTCCGTGCTCTTTCTATTCCTTGGGTCTAACCCCTTCTCTGCTGCTGCTTTCAGAAGTGCTCTTCCTGTGCTTTCCTCTGAATTCCCAGCCAAGAAAACAGGAAGAGAAGGAGAAGTGTGGTTGTGTTTCAAAACACACCCTGGATCTCCCACTTAATCCCCTCGTAGCTGATTTATCACCCTTCCTTTCACTGTCCTTGTCCATCTTTCAGGTGTGAACTTTTACCCCTCCTCTTTTGTGTTCTGCCTCCTCCAATTATTGCAGCTTGAAACTGCATTATTTCAGCAGTTACAAAGGTGGTGTTAAGGTAGAGTTCATGGAACCAAATTATATTTCCTATTCAAGAATTGACAGTATATTTTACTTCTCAGAACTGAGATAGATGGAAAAATTAATAGAAACTGTGTTCTTATCTGATGATGCCTCATGGGTCTTCAGACTCTCTCATGGCATGAACAGGTTGATAGATATATACAAAATAGGCTAAATTAAGGCAGATCATTTCTGAAGCATCCCTGTCTAATACTCTGAAATATCTATGTAAAATCCTTTAGAAGAGTAATAATATATCATAAAGAAAGTTCATTTCTTCAAAAGAAAAGCCATAATATTTCTTCAAAGAAAAAAATAGCTGAAATACTTCAAAGTATTTCAGAAAAGAAATAGCAAAGAATAAATTACTAAAATACTTCTTTTATTCAACTCAAGAAATAAATGGTCTAAAACAATAATTATGTTGTTTTGGGCTGTAAACATATAAAAATTGAGTTATTTTACATATGAAAGCCAAGACACAAAGTGAACTATGCCTTACTGGGTGCTAGTAATGAATCTATTTAAAAATCATGTAAGCATGTATAAATACTCTCAGTGAAATCATGCTTTTATGGAATTCTCACACAATTTCAACTGATTAGGTTGACAAGTACCTATATTTTCTTCCCAATTTAGAAAGAAAAAGGCAAGGAATTACAATAATAAGATTTCAGATGGTATGGCACAGAAGAACTTAGCTAGTTCTCTTTGAGAAAACAAAGGTTGCATTAGATATCTTTGGAGGTCCCTTCCAATATTGTTATTCTGATTCTCTGGAATTCTAAATCTAACATATTATCAGCATGGGCAATGATTTTCTCCTCCACCCCAGAGGATCAGTTGCCTTGTCTTGGCTATAGGCTGTTGCTGTATCCCTTCAGGGATGAACCAACCCTACTCATGTGGTGTGTAATATTTGAGGCAAAATTCACATGATTTGGCAGTGGACATCCCCTGGTTCTGCAAGAAAGTCCTGTGAAGTCCTACTAAACCTTTATATACCTGTTCAAAACCAGCAAGATGTTTAGGAACTGGTCCTAAATTTGTCCTGACCATGGTAACTCTGTCTATTTCACACCTATTTTTGTTTAAACCCTGTACTGTGTTGTGTTTTGTGTTGCTTACGAGTCCTTTCTCTTCAAATCCTTCTTTGCTTTATGCCTTAGTGGAAAGACTCTTGTGTTGCTTTAATGGGGCCAGGATATTGGTCCAGTCTGAGTTACTTCCAGTTCCAAAGGGACCTTTAAGTGCCTTTAACAAAACAGCAATCTTGTCAAATTTGTGCAAACAGGGTTGGCTCCCTTTAAAAGCTGCGTGCTATTATAGCTGGATGATTAAATGAGCCTGGAAATTCTAAGAGAAGATAATCTTGCTCTGCTCTGTCAATGTAAAAAACTACTGAGCCTGTATCCTGTGCAGATTATTTGTTGGAGACTGAGTTGTTATTATCACTTAAAAGTCATGATGGCCCAGTGATTGCTTAAGCAAAAGGTGGCACATTCTTGGTAGGAGAGAAATGTAATCTGTATTTGATATTCTGATTGAATGTAAATATTATTCATGGCATATAGCTGAGTCCTCTTCCCTAGTGGTTTTATGGCTTGGGCTTCATTGGTCTTCTATTGCTGAGCTACATCATTTCCTAAATATATCATCTGTATTGGAAGCACTTAACAAGTTCTGGATTGACAGAGTGTATGGATCAGTGAAGCTGGAGACCATTTATCTTTTAAATTATCTAAACATATTCTTCCCACTGTGTCTACTTTGGTTGTTATGTTTGGGTCATGGCATATACTGTGCAGGTCTCTTGATATTTTTCTGAAAATACTTAATGTTTTATGAGGTATCCTTAAGGACGAGAAAGACATCAGAAAGACTCTCTCTGATTCCCTTTCTGTCTGACAAGTACAGGAGTGGATTTCCAGTGGCAATTACAGACTCAGAGGGCAGGAAAGGGTCAGAGCTTATGTCCAAAATGCCAGGCTGATCCAGGCCTCATGTGAAGATTATTGGTATGCCATTTGCAAAACTGACTCTTTCATAAGACCAAATTTATATGGAATGTCTTTGTGTGGCATTTCTAACCCCACTTCAGTTGCCATTTCATCACATACCCCTTGAAGGAGACATCTTCACATCATAACTGCTCCATCTGAAAAAAATGTACATTTTGTCCTGAAATACACCCCAGCTAGAAACACTGAAACTGTGTTTCTGAAAGGGATCAGCAGCTCCCACCATGCATTCCAAGGATGAATTGTGGGCAGTTTCCATGGCCTGAGTCAGAGCTAGGAGCTGGAAGCCATTGACATTCAATGCTTCCCAGTTTTGGAGCCCACAGGCAGAGCTGAGAGCTCTTACCACACAGAGGCAGATCAGATCTTTGCTGTGTGTTTAGTGCTTCTGTTTTGTGTTTGCAAGGATCTCAGGCACCTTCACAGCTGATGGCTGCAGCATCTGAATCCCTGCCTTCATGGGGGCTGTGTAACTCGTTGCATAAACCATGTCAGGATGGGTTAGTTCCTCTTTGCAAAGCACTCTCTGAATGCTGAACAGTGCTTGCCTTTTATCTACACCTATTGCTACACACAGATCTCAGATTTAAAAGTCCTGTGTGTGATGTGCCTGCCTTTAACAGGGGCTTTTTGTGTCTTCCAGGAGCTGTGCTCAGCTCAGTCCATTAGGATAATGCTGCTTGTTCAGTGGAGTCACTTATGATTTACACTGGGGTAAGTGAGACTGGAATGTGGGCCTTGATCTTTTTAATGCAAATTCATCAATTCTGTTAGATAAAAGATGAAAGGAATCTATTACATTCTTCAGTCATCTCTTGAAACAAAATCATTTGATTGGCTCCAGGCAGTAAGAAGTCCCTACTCCTGCAGTTATCTCCAGACATGAAACCTTGGGTTAGTGACCAAAGCTCTTACTGGAGATATTTATTTTTCATGGGTAGTGTTTAATGATGAGTGCTAATAATGACAGAAGTGATTTCCAAGTTAAAATGTAAGAATGCAAAACTTAAGGTTAACATGTTCCTCTGGTGTTTGACTGAGCAGTATGTGTTTAAAGACACACACCTTCTTTTACTTCAAAACATTTTATTCTCCTTTTAAATCCACACCTTGGTGTTGATCTGACAGTGGTGCAAATGAGGAGGTGCCAGAGGTCTCTCTGATGTAAAATCAAAGTGAATTCAGATGCACAGTGCAGACACTGGAGGAGTGTGAAGCACAGAGCACGTAAACATAACAAATAGCTGCACATGCAAAAGTATAGCAGGTGCCAAATGTCTACAATACTGCAAATTAACTGCTATGACAGGAGATCTTGCAGTGGTGTTCTGAATGGGAAAGCAGAACTCCATTACAGAGATCATAAAATCACCCCCTCCCTTGATCTTCAGCTGCCTAAACCAGGAGAGGCAGAAAGAGCTGGCTCTGAACAAACAATCTTTTATGGGTGATAGATGTGGCACTGCTTTGTCCAGTAAAATTGCTGATTTACTAATAGTTAAAAAATAAATCCTTTGTGATGACACCAACCTCTCTAACCTGCTAAAGAAAGTGCAAACAGATGGGTATCTGTGTGACTGTGAGTGATGAAACCAGTCTGGAGAAATACCCACAGCTCCTGACGGGAGCTGATATTGCAGCGAGCAGGAGCATCACCAGCATCCCCATTAGGATATATTCATTTTCTTTGTGCCAAGAATATAACCAATGATACTAGATGGTTTGATTTAATAGATCTGCCTCTTCTAGCAAAAAAGCAACAGATATTTTATACAAAAGTGAAATGTGCCCAGGGAAGCCTAGACAGATTTAAATTCCTCAGGCTTTCCTCTTTATTGCAATGCCAGCAGACTTAAGGGACTTTTGACCCTACTAGTAAATTTTTAAATTAATGTAGGATACCTGCTTTATGGGTCTGAAAGGGACAGGAATAGCTTTTTGTTTCTGATAGGAGAATCTGTTTAAAAAAAAAAATTACTTCCCTTTATATGTGAAATTCCATACTGGCTCTTCCTTAAGACTGTTCTGATGTACTTCAAGAAAAATTGCAACCAAGTCTGGTCGGTTTAAAGTGATACAAACTACAGATATAGGCCAGGTAAAATATGTAAGTGAGAACAGAATGAGGCCCTGCATTTTTAGAGCAGATAAATGTAGCCCAGAAACTTATTTTTAGAGTTACATGGTTTGCAGTAAGTCAAGCACTTCAAGAGATGAATACCCATCACATATCAATGCTGAGAAAATGGTACTTTGTTGATTATAAATCAAAATTGAAGGTCTTTTTGGGTGCAGCTCATCAAACACTGACTTAGGAAACAATTTTCCTCTGGAATATTTTTCTCCTCAGCAGCCTACAAAGGCAGTTGGGTAATTTTTGTGGTTTCAGTATGAAGAAATACTTATCCTTTAATCCTTAAATCACTGCAATTGAGAATAATTTCACGTCAAAAGCAGCCAATAAAAGTACAAAATAGGGATTAGCAGGAGTATTTTTAGATTAAAATTACTTGAGTTGGAAAGAAGTGGCACATAATCTCAGTACCTTCACAAGCACTGTAGCAAGCTGAAGAGGATTTGTTCTGTTCCATTTGAAGACTGATGGCATAAGTTACAAGGGAGAGAAGCTATTATTACAACAGGGAGGATTTCACAATAATCATAATCCACAACTGTACATAAATTTAATTGAGAGTTAATTCTTTTTTGTCTGATATCTTTTAATCATCAATGCTATACAATACTTCTGCTTCTACTGGCAAAGCACTTGGGAAGCAAAGTTAAACCCATCATTTTGGCCATAAATTAGGACACTCATAAAGCTGCAACAATTGCTTCCATTTCTAAGTATTAAAACAAATGACTACTCTCATTTAACCTTGAGGCACAAGATTCTTATTGCTTGTATTGTGATATAATTCACAGGAGTGAATATAAGCTTCTGTTGGAACAAAAAAAAAAAAAAATTCCTCTTCATTTCCTTCCTGAAGTGTTCAAGCTGGCATCATTTGCATCATGAAGTCCTGGCTCAGTTTGCATATTCAAGAGAAAAATGTAAAACAATCCCCCTGCCTCTGATATACAGCTCTATTTTGAAGGAAGCATGTACTTATTTCAGGTCCTGATACCTGGGATATTTCTTAAATCTTTTGCCTGGAGTTGTATATGACAGGTATGAATCACAGCAAATGGCAGCTTCTCTCTGCATTCCCCTTTCTAGAACACAGACAAATTTATTGGTTAATGTTTATATAAGCACAGTGTAAGTGTGCCTGATTTACTGTACCAATACCTGCAGCTGTAGAATGTCTGTTCTACTCAAAAGCATTTAAAGGACCTTTGGGGTGCACAATGTGTATCCCATTATCTCATTAATGGCAAGGTGCAGCTTTGGGCAATAACAGAAAAGTTATTTATATGCACAATGATTTTTTTTTCTTCCTCAACCACTTTTACAGCTTCCCCAAGTTCTAGAAGAGTCAATAGCTGGCTTAGTGATGCTGGCAGACTAAGTAATACTTTGTACATACTCATTGCTAGGGAGAGAAAAATGTTGAGTTTATTTTTGTGACCTTTAGATTCTGAGAACTGGCTAAAATCAATTTATAGTTCCAAGAGATTGGATGATACCTACACTAAGCAGTAAAATTGCTTCCACCTTGGTAGAGTGTATTAAAATATAACAGCAAGGTAACAATCATTGATTTGGATACAGAATGGGAAGTGAAGGGGAGGTGGTCAAGTGTAGGAGGTCAGGGAACAATTTGACAGGTTTCAAGCCACTCTGTCTTGAATACTTGAAAAAAAGATTTCAAGGAATCTAACCTGGCAACTACTGTTACTAAGGAATAAACATGAGCACTCCTGGCAGTGAAAAGGGGACAATCATCCAGACTGTCCCTACAGAACCACACAGTGAATTATGGGAATATCATTGAGAGAGAGCAGGATCAGATGACAGCAGTTGCTGGGCCATTGCCACTTTGTGCCTGAGGTCAGGACCCAGCTTTTCTTTCAGCACAGCAGAAGACCTCTTTTAATGAGGCCTTCTCTTCAGTCCTCAGAGATTAATGGGAGCAGCTGATTTTCAGAGCTCCACAAGGAAGATTATTGCTCAGGCTATGAACAATACTACAGAAATTCTTTAATTATCTGTTGCCTTCAGTTGTTGGTATAGTTCTTTTTGCATGACACATTGTTTATTATTGTTTTCACGGGTCACCTTGCAGAACAGATGCCTTGCAGCAGAGGAATTAGGAAAGAAGGAGGGCTGAGTGATACTGGCATGTGTCATGTTCTGATCTTACTGAGGAGGAAACGAGTCCTGCGTTCCTGTGCCAGTGCTGTGGCAGAAATACAGATGTGGTGATTCATCCCATTGAACAAGTCCTGACATGAAGAATTCCCCCTAGCAGCAAATGAGGTGGTTAATCTACTGGATTTCAACTCATGGAGCCAGGTATTCCTGAAATAATTCCTGCCAGCTGCTCCTCAGGTGAGAGTGACACATCACAGCCATCAGTGTACAGCCATCAGAGTACAGTGTGTGTAATGCTGTGCTAGCTCACACTGTCTCACAGCCTTTCAATGCAAAACCTTTTTAAAATTAAAAAAAACCAGAAAGTACCTGCTCTGGGGACTTTGGTACAGCTCCGACCATTCCCAAAAAACCCGGCAGGGCAGCGGCCGCAGAGGTACCCGAGGCCGGGGGGCTTGCGGTCAAAGCACGGCGCTCCGGGGAAACACGGCCTGCTGGCACAGCTGGGCACCTGTGCCACAGCTCCTGCACGGCCAAAACAGGGCAGGTCAACCATTTATTTATCATTTATCAGATGAAATACATATCTAAAATTTAGCCCAGCTATAACTGCTTTTATTCTTTTAAAATCTAATTAATGCAAAATGTTCCCAAACCTTGAGCCAAACATGAGAATGTCCTGTAGGCACAGTGTAACAGAACAGCTGTTTCTCATTAAAGCAAGATTTATTAGTCCTCTAATTACATGTTTTCAAGTTTATTACTTGAAGTTGTTTGGCATTTAGCATGTAAAATATAGAAACTGTAATTTTCAGCATAAGTGAAAGATTAACTGAGTGAGAAATGGTATTATTGACATCTTTTTGGTCTTTTATAATTGGAAGGTAATTATCAAACCTTACAGCACCTATACTGTACTTTTGAAATTACACTGTGAAGTACATATGTTTCTGATCTGGAAATCATCTTTAATGTGTCAAATCTTGTATTACAGAAAACTGCTTTAATTATCTTAGGACTATGTGCAAAATTTAACGCTCTGGTAGTATATAACATTCTACCACTTATGATGTCACTGAATAGCAAGTGTATATGAACTGCCTGTGAAGTATTTAATACTGTCAAGGCAGAGAACAGATGATGAATACAATCTTAATGATCGTTGTAGACCCTTTTTAATTGCTTCCAGTGAGGTCTGCATCATGATTCTCATGTATTTTCTGCATTATTCTTGCACTTTACCTACAGTATCCTGATATAGGATACCTGCAGGAGGCAGGTCCTGCTTAGGGGTTGGCTGGCCTGATACAGATATTTAAAAAAAAAAGGGTAAGAAAAAAAACCCCTTTTAATTTACNATCTGTTGTCTCTGTACAGCAGATATGACCAATCTCAATTTTTTTTGCTGCCTGCTTTCACTGGGAAATCAATTAAAATGCAACACTTATTAGAGCAGGACCAACACAAGCATTGTGCAGGTGCACACCCGTGTCAGAGAGGGCTGCAGCTCTGGGAAAAGCTACTGCCACAGGCAAGTTCATTCCTCGAGCTGATCTCATGATTAAAACTCAGTAGCAATTCAGTGTTTGCCCATTAAATACTGAAATAAAACGCCAGCATCACTTGGTCATGGCAGGCTGGCATAAGCTGCCACTTTTATCATCTTGCTTTGCATTGATCACTACAACTTGGGGTGGTTTTGTCCTGCTTCAGAAGTGGTGATGTCAAACTAAGCCTGACCACTCTGACTGTTATTGTTGTAATGCCTCTCTTCCATGTCAGATTGTTTAGCAGCAGTCCACAGTCTGATGTATTGAGTGGTTTTTTTCCTAACTCAAATTTTCTTGTGTTATAAATAGCTAGTTTGTGTTTGCTGTTAAGGTGTTAAAATTAACGATTTCTGAATCCATAATCTTTCCCAAATGAAAAACATTTCATATCCTTGCATACCTACCGTGTCTATCACTTATGTTAAAATTCTTAATTACAGGAGAATCCTTTGTCTCTGAGGATGGCAGTGGCTGCTTAACCTTAGTCCTGTTCAATTCACCTTTGCCATTGCTTAAAGCTTCTGTAATGTCAGCAGCAAGCACAGCTGTGGAAAATATCACAGAGACAAAAACAAGGTGTTAGAGCTGAGCTGTGATTGATGCTAAAAAGCCACAGCAACAGCAAATCAGGTAACTAGGAACAAGTTTACTCTGGAAGCCAACAAGGAAATAAAGGCAGATCAGGTGTGTCCAGCTGCTGACATGTAGTAAAGCTTCAACCAAATTTAGGGGAAGTTATTGTGCCCAAGTTTTCTGAACTTTGCTTGTCTTAATGTGCACTGTGATCTTTCACTGGGCTCAGGGCACCTGGAAAGGCTCAGGGCAAGCAGTGTCTGACAGCACTGCCCCTTGGATGGGGATGCTGCACCTCACCCTGGGAGCTGTGCTCTGGCTGAGTTTTGCCCCTCCTTGAAACCTCTCCTTCTCCCTGAAACTCTGGTGAGTGTGTTTGTTCAGTCAGTTCAGCTGCCAGCTTCGTGTGTATTGAAATACTTGGGAAAAGTGCACATGGATGCAATGAGGAAACTCTGAAAAATGTGATTTTCTGCATCATTTTAAGGTAATGAATTAGGGGTAGGGTCTATGTGGATAGTGCTGCAAGTCAAACAATTACTGTCTTGGGTCTCTTGAATATTCTCTGCTCTTAATAGAACCTGAAATTCTGACTCTTTATATATATTAAACAAAACAATGAGCTGTTGCTGACTTTAGGAGCTATAGAGAAACTTCAATCCTCCTTTCCTTTATACTCACTTAAGCAAGGGAGGCATGAGCAGGAATGTTAAGTTTCTGAATCAGAGCTACAAATAATGATTTCTATCCTATCCTAGGTGAACAAATAAGCCCTCAGGTTTATTCCTTCTAATAAATGTTCATTTCAGAAACAGAATTTTTTTTCTTTAATTAAAAAATGCAAAGTAAGAAATGTTACATTTTTCAGAAGAACATTATTTGGTATATCCTTCCTTTGTGGGTCAAGTTAAAATATGCATTTGTGAAACAGATGCAAAATCACTTTGAAATAACCAATGTGGCCAAAGAAAATTTTATATACAGGTGTTTGGCAATATGATTGAAGGAATGTTTGGTAAATCTGGCAAAAGCAGTGCTGCTAGTGCCAGGGTCCCGCAGCTACCACTCAGGCTGTTTACAAGAGATATTTTTTCCTTTCTGTAGTCAATATGAGGAAATGTTAATGGCCGCAAAGGAAATATCTGCATCTTTCACTTCTTGGATTTCTTTGGAAATACCAAGAAACAAGTAAAAAGTCTTAAAGTGTTGATTTATCTCCTTCTGGTTAAAAAAAAAGAAAAATTCTTTTGGGGAAGGCTTTTATCTATGTGGCTGAAACAAGCAGAATGTGTGTGAGTCACATCAAGTGCACTGGGAAGGTCTCAGAGCACAAAGACACCATAGGCTCTCCAATAAAGAGTCTGTTGCTCTAAAAGCAAATATTGAGCAGATCTAAAACTGTTCATGGCCCTTTCCATCACTAGCTGGGATCTGAGGAATGACTTCATACCAAGCATCCCCTGGGCTGTGTCCTCTCATGAAAACACACCTTGGAAACAGAGGTGAAAGGATGGAAAGGTTTGGCACATCGACCTTTCTCTTACTCTCTTAGCAGCTGTCACCCAAAGCAAAATCAGCCCTGGAGGTGCTCACCAAATATTCACTCATGGATGTATATTTGGGAGTGAAATAGTGGAGAATGTGCTGTGTCCTTGGCGAATTATCTATCTGTAAAATACTTTTTTGTAGGCTGTGGTGCTCGTTCTCTGCCAAAATGAAAAATAGCAGAGCAATTTGCAAATATTCACATTAATGTAACATGACAGTAGTCTTTTTTTGTACATTTAAGGGTCTATACTTGAAATGAATGGCAAAATACTCAATTAGGGATAATAGTAGTAGAACTGAACCCATCCCCCCCCAGTCTCTAAAAATAAATCACGCAAAACACTTACATTTGCAAGTTTTACCATTTCCCTCCATCCCAGTGGGGCAAACTCCACATGCATAAGATCCAAAGGTATTCGTACAAGACACTCCAGGAAAACAAAGACTCTCTTCACATTCATTGTTGTCTTCCTGACAAGTAAGCCCTGTGGCAAAGCAAAGGGGAAGTTAATAATCAGGAAAGGTTCCCTGTTTATAGTTCAGCTCAAATGTTGAAGCAGACAAAGGCTCACTTCTCAGCTACAAACTCATTACAGGGTATGTCACTCATGTTCCAGCCAAATTCCCCACTGTCTCACTTAAACCTGCTTTTATCACACTGTTTATTACTGTCATTGTTGGCACCAGAAGTGCTGAATTTGAGACTACTGCTCATGGAAAGCTGTGCATGGTAAATAAAAATGCACATAAATGAAATTAATATTGCCCCTGCATTTCATGTCTTTGCTGCTGTTTTTGTTGCCTTATTAATGTGAGATCTTTGTCATGTATTGAAGAACCCCATGAACTGGGGTTCTTCATTCTTTCATTTAAGCCCCATTTTGGCTTTAGGATAAGAGGAGCCATGTACTGACCTCTATTTTACTCTGTTTCTGTGTGAACCTCACGTAACTGTGAACTAGCCTGATAGAGTCTGGTTGCAGGTAAACCTTACAAAATGACCAGATTTTTAAAAACAATCCAAGTTTTTATATTTAAAATCAAAATTTGAAGGAACATTCTGAAAAGGTCACTGAGCCACAGTACTGGTATTCAGAGGATAGGCTGCCACAGGATCTGAATCCAAAACAATTTCTCTTGACTATTGCTGCTTTTAGAAAGAAGGTTTTAAAAATCCCTTAAAGCAACTGATTTTCAAATTCACAACTTTGAGTGATTTAATGAATCAAATTAAAAGAGGGTGACCCAAAAGGTAAAATTACTATCTGAACAGCAATGAGGCAGAGTAATCAACTATTATGTTGTTTAAAACTCCTCCAGGCCTCAGGTGCTGCTGACTCTGTGCACTTGGGCAAACTTGCTTGGCTGCTGCTGGTCACAGGATGTACAGCCCTGAGGGCAGTCACAAACCAGCCCAGACCACTTTCATTAAGGCATCCCCTTTGTCCCTGCAGGAATATACAAGGAGATTGGGACAGCTTCTGGAGAATCCAGGGACATGCCTCAAGACATAGCACCAGGTACAGAAAGGTTTGATCCATATCAGATATCCAGCTTTTTTGTGACAAAAGGTCTAAGGATAAAATAATTTTCTTTTCTTTTTTTTTTTCCTTCAAAAAAAAAAAATTGTCACAGAGGAATGAATTGCAGGATGATAAAAACAGAGCATTATTATTCACCTCCTACAACATAATCTCTCATTGCTTCAGCATTGCAGACAGCTTCCACTAGTCCTTTCATGTTAAAATAGTATCTCATTGTAGAAAACTCAAATTGAAGTCTCTTTATAGTTTGAGCTGCCTAAAAAGCCAGTGACATCACCTTCCCATGCCTGCTTCTTCTTGAGGAAAAAAAGAAAAAAAAGAACAGCAGCAAGAAAGCCACATCCCTTTTCCTGTGCCATCTCAACATAATTTATTATGGTTTCCATAATAAAAACTTAAAACTGTGGGTTCTTGCTTCATTTATTGAAACAGGACATCACACAGTGTTGCAGGGCTGGGCTTACCTTTTTCCTTCCCTTGTGAAATTTTGGCTGTTTATATTTCATTATTCAATTATCACATTCCTGACATCAGGCTGCTTTTCTCTGATGCTGATTTCTGGTGATGCATTGGGAAATTATTAGATATCACATGGAAAATATTGAATGAGTAGCCCTCTGATTAGATTAGTAATTACTTTCTTTCTCTGAGTATCATACAAAGACTAAACATGCTACCATAAACAATGAGAGGAGGATCAAAGTTCCCAGTTTCAGTAACAACAGTCACTTCTCCCTTGGTCCCTCTCATACTTTGCTTCTCACCTTTCAATACTCTGTTTTCAATGCAAAGGGCTGCCTTTCATATCTCAGACAAGGGCATTACAGAAATCAAAGGAACACTGTAAGTAACAAGATAAAATTCAGCCACTTGGCTGATTTTTGTGATGTAAAGGTGAAATTATGCAAGCACTGCTTTTCACACAGAGATATTTGATTTTAAACAGTGTCTGACCAATTTGGGCATAATGATAATCCTGATGAATCCAAGGAGAAATGTTTGCAAAGACTGAAACTTGGCTGCATGATGCTGAAGAAGCAGCAGAAATGCACAAGAAAATGCACCAAGAAGTGTCAATTATTCTGTTTACACAGCCTCCTGTGCACTGTAGCACAGGGGAGTCTCAACTGTCTTGGCACTGCTACAGTACAAATAAAAATAATGGGAATAGAAGTTCATCAAGTTCCAAGGCTGTTTGTGTGCCAGCTATGTTTCTCCATCTCTGCATGGGAAGTTGTTTGAGAAAATAAAGTCCTTTCATGCCTTGATAGGAGCTGACCACCTACAGATGCAAAGAAAGATTTTTTGACTGTGTTCACATTAAGTTGACTCTAAAGGAACAGAAAAATCCCATTTAGGGTCTCTGTGGTTATTAGAAACCAGTAACAAATCCTGGGAGTTTCTTCCGTTTCCTGAAATATAAAATGAAATTATGGCTCCATCTTGCTCCCCATCCCACCCCCAACTTTGTACTAATCACTGGTGTATGGGGAAAGAAATAATGATTTTGTGATTGGAACAGTTATCAGGGATGAGTTCTCAGGTGGATGACGTTCTTTCTGTCTGTGGCCAAAAGAATAAACAGCAGGGAGCTTTGTTATCTTGTTGACAATGCAGATGAAAAATGAATGAGCTTTGAACACTCAGAGATCCAGTAAGAACTCTGGAGTAAGCCTTCTCTCAGATTTCCTACTGGCCTTTCTCCCTGTCTTGTTGCCATTCTTACATTTTACCCTCACACTGATGCACCTGAGTTGCTGCTTCCCTTGCAGGGATGTTGGGGAAGCTCTCACAAGTTCACTTCTTGTTTCTGCTGCCTGTTTGCTGTCATTTGTAAAGATCTGATGGTGAAGTGGTGCTGTCACTTGAGCTGCATAGCATTGCCTTCTCATTAGATTAATGATGGTTTTCTGGGGAATTGAGGCATAAACACAGCATCAAGAATGAGCTTTTATTGTTGTCACCGAGCCTGCCCTGAAGTAAAATCATCTGCTTCCCAGCTGGCTTGCAGCTCCACTTGTTTATAATTTTTCACCTGCTATTAAAACTTTGAGATGTATTCCTTTTTCACTCAATCATATCTTATTTTATTTTCTTTTGTTGCTTGTGTTTTGGTGTTTTGGGAAGAATCGGGAAAAAACAGCAAAACCCTTGCACTGTTATTTAACAGATCTAAAGGTGAAGGAAAACCTGGTTTTTCTCTGGCCATCAAGGTTCTATGTGCCCTTGTCTCCCCAGGCAGCAAGTCCACTGAAGTTATTAACTCATGGAATTATATTGATTTTAATGCATTTAATCAAACTCCTTACAGGCAATCAAAATTTTTCTCATTGTATAGCTCCATAAATGACACCCTAAAAATTCCCAGTTTTTCCTGTGCTCATAGGAGTGTTTTTTCCAGGGGATTACAGACATTCTGCATGTATTTGGTTGGCTTATGGTTTTTTATATTTTGATCAAACTCCTATGTTAGAACTTTATTTTCCCTACTTAGGCTTGTGTGGTCTTGCCTCAGTGGAGTCTCTGGTGGTGTAAAGACTTTGGACAGCAGCAGGCTTTGGCCATTAGGTAGCATTACCTGGAGTCAACACAGATTAGGTGTCACAGATCTTTTAGGCTATTTTTATGGACTTCTGAAAGATTTTTATTTCTGCTGGAATTCTATAGAAATGAAATCTGGGCTTGCAGTCCCACATGACCAAAGCAATAAAGCTGCTGACAGCCAGGAAGGGCACCTTGCCCACAGAGTAAAATCTGTTCACTGATTTTGTTTAAAAATTAGTGTTTTTCTGTATATATGCACAATAAGCAGTAGTAATTATGTGCATTTGATGTTATTTCTACTTTATTTTTCAAACCTATAACACAGGCAGCAGTCAACCTCATGGGTCTCAAGAATGTGAACAGAGCGGGGGTTAAGTGATCATCTTTCTTCCCTTAATTTCTTAAAATCACATTTTGGCCAGCTTTTCTGGTTTTGGCTTGGATAGAATTTTGAAACCAGGGCACCAGCCTTGAAGAGTTTCAGGGGTTAGATTTTGTTTCATTATCATGTCTGACAATTCACTGGGATTGTGATTTTCTAATGCTTAAATTTATTGAAGCTTCAAGAAGGACTAAAGGACAATTTATTTTTCCATGTTTTCCATATCTTCTTCTTCCTAGACCTAAGAAACCTCATTTAATCCTAGTTCTTTCCTCAGCTTAATTTAGTAAAATCCTGTCAAGTGCAAAAACGCCCTGGCTCTTTGCCTTTTCTCTCTTTCACTCAGTCTTCTCCTAGCTCATCTCATGGATGGACAAATCTATGGGAAATGAGCAGGAAGCAAGAGAGATCTGGGAGGTTCACATCTTCCTTGAGTGATCTTTTCTGGACAACAGAGCTTTAGGTCATTTTTCCTCATTATTAGACAGAGAAATATCATCTCTGTATGTCTAAGGCTAAGCCATGGCAGCAGAAGAGCAGGATTGTATTTGCAGTCCATTTGGCAGATGTTGTGGTCTTGCTACACTCAAAGAATCCTGTAACTCAGTACATCTGTGGTTAAACCAGAGATGCCAGAAGAGAGGTGTTACCTCCCAAACCAGGGGGGCATTTACAAAAGTAGCTGCCCACGCTGTCCACGCAGGTTCCACTGCCACAGGGGTTTGATTTGCAGTCTCTGATGTCTTCCTGGCAGAATTCTCCATCAAATCCATTTGGACACAAGCACAGGTATTCACCAAGGCCTGGAGGGTATTTAATATTGGTGACACATGTGCCACCACTGAGGCAGCTGCAGGGCTTCACTCCAACCTGGAAAAAAGCAAAAGGGGATTTTGGTAAGGTTCCTGTGAATAATCACAGCTCGGATGTGTATTGCTACCCTTTAGGAAGGGAGAGATTTGCACTGCAAACATGTTATCCAGTATTATGGAAACTTATTTCTAACCAATTTCCTTTGTCTAGATAGATGGTCTCATACTCACTGTACTTATTTATTTGACTGAGAGCTCGACTTCAAAGGGATTTCTTTTTTCATCATTTAGGGTGATCATTCTGACTCCTTATAAGGAAAAAACCCCAATCTTATTTGCTGTAACAGCAGATTTCACATTGTATCTGAGGGCAGCATTTGTTCCTTACTCTTCAAAGAAGAAAGGAAAAATCTTTTCTCTTTGCCTGCCTGCCCACCTTCCTCTTTCACATTACAAATGGCTCCCAGGCAGGAACATGACTGTGGCATTCCTTATCTGGTGTCTCTCTTCAGGGAAGGGAGATCCATGGTTGTATTTTATGTATGTACAAGAACTGCATTTCTGCAGATTCAAAGCTCTGCATTATCTCCCCCAGATAACACAGGTCTAGCTTGAAATATTTCCATTAAAGCCATATCTAGGCTCCAGTTTCCCTTTTGCTGTGTGGTTTCAGCAGATTGGTATTTTGTGGTTTGAATGAGCAAAAATAGGAATCTCTGGGAATAAAAATCTTTTCTTGACAAAACTGTTCTTATGTCAAGAGTCTGCATCCTGCTTTATTAGCTCATCTGATCAGAGGATTAATGTTAGCCCATACAATAAAGACAAAGCCATGCAAAAGCTCTGCCAAGAAACTTAGAGTGTGGAGTAAAGACATAAGAGCAAGACATCCTCTAAAAATATCATTGAGAATGAGTTATAATCTCCCTTTTATAGCTAAAGCCTGGTCTTTTATGTTATATGCTTTTTTTGTGCAATCCAGATGCAAAATGTGAATTTTAAAGCAGATTAATGAACCATTAAAAGGCTCTGCAAGAATGTTCTTTCAAACAGCAATCAATAGCACTCTCTCTTGTTCCCTGTATATATAGTTTCTATGTTCTCAGAGATATTTATTCCATTAATTGATCATTATTGCTGTGCTGGATATTATGCACTTATGAGGAAATAGCTGAAGCCTTGTTTTTCAGGACAGTAACAAATTATTAGCTATGATGACAATTGCACAATTGCGTTGACATGATAAAGAGGTTTGTTTTGTTTTTCCTTTAAAGTGTTCTTTCCCTTACCTCAATAGAGTATCTGCTCTGTGCATTGCACTCATCTGACACAGTGAATTCAAAGGTCTGCATTTCTTCTGAATCAACTTTCCAGAGGAGCAGGCCAGCAGGAGAGAGCCTGGCATCCCGTGGCCCAGCCTCCAAGATGAATAGCACAGCTGACCCTTCTGGATCCACTGCTATTAGCTGGTAAACAAAATTCTCACCAATAAATGTCAGCAGCTGGCTGGAGGGGGCCTGGAACACAGGAGGCAGGTTGTCTAAACAGCAAAAATGAAACCATGATTACATAAACTCCAGTTTCTCCCACGTAAAGGTTCTCAGAGTGGGTCTTTGAAGGAATGCTCTCAAAGAAAACATGCAGAGCATGCCCAGAGGCTGATGGAGGAAGAGATTTGTGTGTTAGAGGCAGAAAATAGCTTTACCAAAAGAACACCATTTTCCTCCCCCCTTTTTTTTATTTGTGCCCTATTTTGTCCCATCCTGCACTTTGATTAATTATCTGATATATGGGAGTAATAATACATGATTTCTATAACCTCCCCCTAGTCCCAATTCTTCCTAAAACTGTAATTAGTTATATTTCTTATACTTACATACATATTTAATCTACCTGTCATTCATCCATCTAAACATAAATAAAATAAATCTCAAAATGCTGAATGACAAATGAACTGGGCGGGCAACTCAGAAGGAAAAATAAATTGTAACTCTTCCATTGAGTAGGCTCTCCTGCCTTTACCCAGGAGGAGTAATTAAACGAGCAGTTTGAGTGAATTCAGGTGGGCATTTCATCAGGAGCAAAGGTCTTTTCAGTGCCAGCAGAGACACATCAGTGATGCTGAGCCTGCCCATCCCCAGTGACAGTAGTGTGTATCATGTCACCATTGGCACTGTTATTTCTAGGGTTCTGTTTACATTCAGGATTTCCTTAGTGAGGATAAACCCTCTCTAATTTTACAAGGCTATTTAACAGCACAAGATAAATGCTACCTGAAGACACTTTCAATGCACATAGAGAAAATGATTACATTTTATAATTAGAAACCTAGGAAAAGTAAGATCAGATGAGTACCCTGAGGTGACAGCAGCTCTTTTCAGGACCAGGAATTTCATCTCCATGTCCTAAGCCTCCTCAGTCTCAAGGCATCTTTCCTCTTTAGCCAGCAGTACAAATTGACAGGTATTGATATTTAAAGGAATCTTCTCACAGTGTAATTTGACCATAGTTTTGTTTAACTTAAAGCACATTTCTAATACCCAGGATTAATTTCAAGCCATGCTCTAACATTATGAACTAGATATGTGTTCTCATAAGGACTCCTTGCATTATGCTCATGGGAAATCATCATTAGGGGTTTTTTTGTGGTGCATATAATTTTTATCAAACTTTGCTTTCCATAGCACAGCTTAGATGATGCAATTATTTAAATATGTGTCTCCTTTATTGCTGCTGTGTTATGAGAGCTTTCTAAAATGCTTGTCCAGCAGATTGTCCTGGCATAACTGTTGAAAGCTTCCATCTATTCATTTACCTTTTATTTCCCAAACACTAAAGCCATGGAGCCCATAAAAGTTGTGCCCAAAGTAATCAATGAAATATTGATGCAGGGTATGCATTTATGGATAAACACAAAGGTGTTAACTGAATGGATGGTAAGTGGAAGTGGTAGGCACAAAATAATATAAAATCAGATGTTCTGAAAGGAGTCTGTGGAGGAGTGTTTCTAATCCTACAGAGATCTGCTTGCCATCCAGTAAATATACACTCTCCCTATTACCACAGAACTTTTCAGAAGTTTTCACACTTTTTAAAAAAGTTCTGACAAACCCTTTCTTCTAAATATTTTTAAATTTTGACATTATTTAAAAGTGAACCATGAATTCACTTTCAGAGTTCCCAAATCACTTCTAGTTTTATAAATTTCAAAACAAATGCAGTTTTTACTTTTTAAATCATTTCCTGAATTTGAAAATCGAGCTGTCTTGGTACTAGTAAAGAGCCTGTCTGTGTAACACCCAGGATCAGCTCATCCCTAGGGATGCTGCTGCTCTGGCCAGCAGAATAATATAAGGTCAGGTTGGATGTGGCTCTGAGCAACCTGGTCTACTGGAAGGTGTCCCTGCCCATGGCAGGGGTGGGACAAGATGACCTTTGAGGTCCATTTCAAACCCCTCAAAACTTTCTATGATTCTATGACAGAAAGAAGGCAAGGTTTGTGAGTCACATAACATCCCTCATTGAATTAAGTATTTTTCTGGGGAAAAAACCACAGCTTTCAAGTGTACAGACTCTCTTTCAGATCTGGCTCACCCTTAGGCATTTTAACTATTCATCCAAGTGACATCCAAATGGATTTTTAGTTGGCCAACTTTTGGAATGTAATAAAACACCAAAAAACTGAAGCAGACTGGTTCTGTGACTCACACACCTTTCTGTAATGTGTTTGGGTTTACAAAGCCTAAAATGCAGAGAAAGTCCTTCTGGAAGCACCACATGGATTTACACAAAAGCAGTAATATAATCTTTATATTGACCAGATGCAAACATGCTCATGTAAGGGAGGAGATGGGCTGTGAGGATAATGCTGCTGGAAGAATTGTCTGTAAAGAGTGGGGTAAACAATGGTTGTTGTTTACACTGGGCAGGTAGCCATGAAAAAACTATGATTTAGTCTTCATCCTTCAGGAGAGGCTTCAAAAGGCAGCCTTCTCCATGACCCCTGCCTCGAGGGGCTGCAGAATGAGCCTCTGGGTTCTGTGGCAGGGAAGGTAATGAGTGGCTGATCCCTATCACTTGGACTCCCTGCCAAGTCAAGCTCTGTTATGAGGCATTTCATAGGATTTGGCTCAGTGAAAGGAAGCAATTCTTCCAGACACCAAAAATACATGCTAGTGTTTTAAAAACAGTATTTTCCCCAAATTGCCTCCTTAAAGATTGGCACCTGCGAGATGCTGACAGAGATATTTGGGGTTCATCAGTTTTAGCTGACAGACTTGGGCACTGCATGGGGCACTGGCATATCAAATTCTAATTTTCAGGCATTTTTTTCATTTATTAATCTGAGATTTATCAGGTTTCAGACAGAACAAGGTGCACAGTGCATGCAGTGGAGTCTGCATTTCTGATGTACCCAATTATTCCCACTGCAAGCAGTCCATGTGCACTGGACAGGATAAATTCAGGTTAGCTAAATGGAGGAACAATATATTTAATGAAATGAGTCATAAATTCCCAGATAATTGCTTCTAAATTCTAGAAAAGAAACCCTGTCTTACTTTCGTTAACAGACCAGGTGAACTTAGAAATGTCAGGTTCACAGAGAAGACAAGGGCTTGTAGGGCTTGACTCTCCTTCACCATAGCAAAGTCCATCTATATTGCATGTATTTTCCTGCCAAAAAACCAAAAGGAAATAAAAAATGGGTTGGAGGTGAAGGCAATGAAAAAAAGGAATAAGAAAGACAAGAAATTAGCAATTATTAATTTCTGGATATAAGCGGAAATTCACTTGTCTCTTGAAACAAGGAAAGAGCAGCAATTTAAATGTTGGTGCTTTCTGCTTACAGCAAGGAAACTTTGGAAGTTTTCCAGTTCTAGCTTGGGATCCTTGTAGCTTTGAATGTTTTAGCTTGGGCAGTGGGGTGCTGCTTTGTCATAGATGGATGATGGATGCAGCAGAATGTGACTCTTTTCCCATTTGCACACTCATGTGGTGTATGTGGCCACTATTCCCAGCTGTTAATATGGTATCAGGTATCCATGAAAGGTCAGCTCCACGGGACTCCCAAAGCCTGAGACTGGACAAAAGCTCCATTTGAAATATTGGAATCCTGCTCTTCATAAACATTTGCAAAAGCAATGCTATAAAAGCAGAATAAAGAAGTGCATTGGAATTTAGGCTCCCATGAGGGATCTGTAGAGAAGAGCTGAGCACATCCATGGTGCCTTGGTGGGGCAGAACATCCCAAAGACATTTGTGAGGGGATGCTCTGTGGGCACAGCAGCCTTTGGGCTGACCTGCTCCTCTCCCACCAGGGCCAGGGGGGCCGTGTGGGTCCCATGTGGGTTGAAGGCACTTGGGTTATCTAAGAAGGGAGCACAGGGACATAATGAACAGATGGAAGTAAAGATCTATCCCATGGGAAGGTCCTGTGGAGGAGTCAGGCCTTGTAGCCTGTGTTGGGCAGGTGGGACTTTATCTGACCATGCAGATTCCCAGAAAAACCTGGAGTACTTCTGGGAACAAGGGGGATGTCCTTGCCACAGTGGATGGACAAGCTACCAAACACATTTTTCCCTTTCCTTCCTTTATTTTTCTGAGACTGATATGTGTCCTGTTACTGGCCCTGTGTTTTCTGTCTACTGCTTTACTGGTGTGCCAAACTTCTTTTGCAAACTGCATTAGTCAGTAATACCACTTTAGGGTAATGGGTAAGGTAGAGAAACAAAAAGCATTCTCATAATGGCCACAACATGATAGAACATGACAGATCTCCAGCATTAAAACCTGGATGTTAATTAGATTTTATTACATTGTTTTCAAGCTTGATGCTCTGATGAAAAAAAAAAAAGATTCTTTTTTTTTTCTGATGTGATACAGTGTGGTACAGAATGGGCCCCATAAAAGAACACAGAATGTGCAATGGGCTGATATAAAATGTCCCCTAATTGAAACACCTTTTCTGAAAGCAATTTAGGTGTTGCAGAGTAATGTAGAAGGGGTATAATTAGGCTGTGGTCTGATGCAATTGCAAGCCTAATTCAAATATTCCCCTGAAGCATCTTAGAATAGAAATTACTATAATCCCTAGAGAACACCATATTGAGAGACCATATACATTTCTGAGTTTCAAAAACATAAGAATAAGGAAAGCCTTTGACAAAAACCCCTCACCTTAGCTTTAAGTGAAACGATTCTAACACAATTATTTTTAATCTGAAACTAAAGTGGTTTTGCCCTCACTTGGGCTGTGCTGGGTTTCCCTGCCCTTATCTCTCTGAGGGCAGTGACAGAGGGACCTTGAGACATCCAGTCAGGGTCAAACTACCACATAGGCCTATAAAGCAACTTCTATTCACTCACTTACTTGGAAAAAAAGTGAACTTTTTAAAAATTTTGGTAACTGGTATGTGCTTGCAATCAGTGCAGGTTTTAAAACTGTATTTTCTCATTAGCATTAATGAGAATAGTGAGGCAAATGAGTTAAGATGTACCTGATTAATCTTCATTTTATAAAAAAGCAGACTGGTGGCCTCCTATTAATTCATTCTTGCCTCAGGGCAGGAAAGCAGGATCAGCACATTCAAATATCCCACCTAACACCGTCCAAAATTTTTTGAAGCCCCACTGCAAACCAGATAATTTGCTTAATGCAGGCCTCTGGAAAAAAGAGAAGGGAAGATCTTTTTAAGGGATGCTACACCAATAATTCCACAGGAAAACAGAGGATTATAGTGCTCTGCAGGCAGTTTCTAACGTGTTGGCAGTTTAAAACGTAGCTCTAGACTTTTGGTTATGGTTTTGAAACTGTCAGAATACTCTATGTTTGTACTTAGCAGTGTTTAATGCAAGCAGGAATGGTTTATGTGCTCTCAAGGGTGTTCTCACATGACAAAAACTGTATAACATGCATCTTTGTGTGCCTCTTGCTAAGGCAGAAAATGGGAATAGAAATGATATACCCTCACCAAAGAGGCTGGGAGAGGGAAAATAGCAGAGACACTTCAGAAGTGAAGTTAAGCCTCTCAGGGCAGGCTCCTCACTCTTATTTACTCCCACTAACAGCTGCAAAGGATAAATATTGGCAGCCATGAGCTTTCCTGAGGTGTTTGCATGAGGAAGGTCCACCATAATGCATGCTCTATCAGGTGTTCATTCCCCATGTAAATATGAAAAAGAAA
Organism: Ploceus nigricollis; assembly: GCA_013399945.1. Classification (NCBI taxonomy): domain Eukaryota; kingdom Metazoa; phylum Chordata; class Aves; order Passeriformes; family Ploceidae; genus Ploceus; species Ploceus nigricollis. The sequence continues at coordinate 175,841 of VXBC01007699.1, forward strand.
TAAAATATCGCAGACATGAGGCTGTGAAAGAGAAAAGCAAAGTGTTGGGCTGTGCAGCTGATCTGTGAAATAGGTTTTCCCCTTCCAGAGCAGTTATTACACACAGCACATCAGAGGGAGGGAGAGGGCTAAGGAAGAGATGAACGATCCGTATTAAACCTTTATGATCTTTAAATTACCTTTAATTTACAAAGTCCGGTCGGGTGGAATTGGCAGACCTGGCAGACCGCGTCGTACAGGGTCAGCACGCGGGAGTTACTGTACTGCAAGCCATCGTTAGTGATCTAAATGATACAAAAATCATCTTTAGAAGTAATAATGCTCCATATGGAGACTGTCTGCTCATTGTGGAGCACATACCACTGCCCCTTGAGCTGGATGCATGCCAGCAAGATAAATTAAACCACTTGTGAGTGGCTCTGCGAGCTAACAAATTGCTTTATGCTCCAAACTGGAAACTCTTCATTAATAACCAAAAGATCTTTTGGCTCAGCTGGCATTCAGCTTTCTGATTGCTATTAGGTTTTATCCTGAAGAATTTTTTTTTTAATACCCTTATGGAAGCTGTACTCAAGTACTAAAAGGGGGATTTCAAGGAGTTGTGAAACACAATTAACATTTTTGGCTGGGACTCAGAACCACTTTTTTACTAATAGCAAATAAGTAAGTAAAATCCTTGGCCTGAAAAAAAAAAAAAAGAATGTGTATTATATAGGTTTATTTGAAATTAGCCTTATAAAAGATACAAGGGGGGATAATATGAGAGAGTAACAGTCTCATTTCTGTAGGAAGATACATTAGAGCAGTCATCTGTCCCAGCTCATAATGGATAATTCAGAAAGCCTTAAACATGGCCTTTTTTATATAAGAATGTTTACACAATACAAAAGAATTGAGTAAATTTATATTTTAATTTTTCCACAGTAAAAATGAAAAGATACCAGAGAAGTGTGGATAAGTGGATAGCTTTTGAGAGTGCTTTGTGAGATGTCTCACAAAGAGATATTTGAGAGTGGTGTGAACCTTAAAGAGCACCCCAAAAACCTGGGGAAGGCCATGCTGTAGACACTGGTGAGAATCAGCAGGAAAGCAAAACCATTTTGTCAGGTATTTCTCAGGTTTTGTCTTCTCACAGTCAAAATAAAGCTGCTGTTTAGCAAATCTAACAGGGTTTGCTTTTGATTCATCAGGTACCTCTGTGTTTTCTTGTATTAAAAACCAATCCCCAGCCCTCCTCCATCTCTCTTGAGACCACAAAGCTGAAACATCCTTGGTCCCTTTGCAGGGGACTTTTACAAGATTGAGGCCATAAAGTTTTTGATCAACCAATAAACTCTTCCAGTTCCCAGAAAGAATATTAAGTTAAATTGAACAAAGATAAACAGAAGTACAGAGAGGAAAAAATACTTGGTAAGTTTCATAAAAAGCAGGAATATCATGAATTGGTTGAAAGTTCATGGAAGAGAATAGAGCAGATTCTCCTACGATGTCTCGTGGGATAGTTCTGCACTGTGAGCTGAGTGTTTGTGTCTGCAGAAACCACCACAAGGGTAGGAACAGGCAGCATTCATGGATATTCACAATTTCAGCTTGTGGAAGTAAAATAACTTTGGACTAATATAAATTGGTCCAAAAATTCAGTAAAATTCATTGATCTAGTAAAATTCATCGATTTAGGAAAATATTGGACTATTGACATATTAGACTATAATGGGTTCTACTATAGGTAAAAATGCTTTTAAAAGAAATAAAGGATTTCTCCTGCAGTTTGAGAAAAAAATTGAAACAGACAACCCCCCTGTAGACCTGCTCTTCACTGAAAGACTCTGGCAGCAAGATTTCCATTAAGAATGTATTATTCCTAATGCAATTTAAACTTAATTTAAATTCATTATTTTACCAGAGTGTCCAATGTTGTATCAATACTGGTGCACTAATAATGGGTGAAAAAATGGCTAGACAGGGAAAAATATAAAAAGCTATAGAATTGCACTAATTGTTCTGTCTGAAGTGAGTGTTGTGAGTGAGATGTAACTCCTGTAATTTGATTATTTTTTAATCTGTATCTTTTTTCTACATTCTATTATAAACATCTATTTTGGTCTCTTTTTAGAATTGGGCTGGTTTATAGCTATTTTAATTGCTTTTTCATTAGTCATCTTAGTGATGTGGAACAAACACTTGGATGAGAACTGAGCTGAGCATATCTTTAATTTGTTTGGACCTTAAGAGGCAAAAACCCACTTAGAGTTGGGCCTTGTTTGCTTGGTATCATCTGGAAAGAAGGAGCTGCTTCTGCATAAATGCAAAGGATGATCAGGAACTCTGTTGCTTCTACCTCAGATTTTTCACCCATCATGAAATTATTTTGGCTATTGGCATCACTCTACATAGACTTTGCATGAAAGTTTCTAAAAAAAAATTAAAGGTGTAAAACTGTGCTGAGTTCAAATTCAGGTTTTGCCTCACTGAATTTTTTGTGATTTTTTTTTTCCATTCTAGACAAATACAGCACCAACAACTTAATGAAAAGGATGAGAGCTGCTTCCCAAATTAGATAAGTGCCTGCCAAGCTCTTTCACCTCTTCACCCAGGCATCTGTCTGGACAGCTCAAGTCATCTGCTGCCCAAGCATGGGTTTGTATTTTGATATCTCAATTAATTATGCCAAACACTCTGGTGTAGCCACATGTACTTTCTTATCTGCGTTCAGCAGCATGTCATGGAAACAATGGGCAAAGTCTGAAACATGAATACAACAGGAGATTAAATGAAAGAGCTCTGAGAAGAGCTCCTGCTCCCCCAATGCTGGTAGTGAGAAAAGCTGTAGTGAAATGTTTCTGATTCTGTTGAAATTTGATTTGGGAAGGGGGAGAGATTCTGAAAATATTGAACAGTGACATTTCCAGAGAGAATTGTGTTGACTTTTGGTTCTGAAAAATCCTTTAGCTATGTTTTGAAAAGTAGATACATAGATACATAACCCAGATCATCAATAAGTCTTATGAGCTGCAATAAGCCTTAAGAGGAATTTTCTGGAACATGAATTTTTGAACACCTGTGGAATTAGTTGAAAGTAATTTTTTATCTTGAAAAGCTCCATGATTTTGTTCTCTGTGCTGCCACGTAAGGCCAGCTGCCTTTGAAACTGAGCACTAGGCTCTGCCTTCCCAATTTGTTCATCTAAAGATCCACAGGAGTTCCAGACTCACGTGCAGACTGAGATGATTTAATTGAGCATTCGCTGCGTAGCCGTCAGCCTGGCTCCTCTGCAGGGTTTGAAGGAGAGGGAAAGGGCAGAAAGCTTGCAGGTGCAGAGGATTTCTGGAGCTTTAGTGCATGGAAAGAGTTTTTGTAGCTGTTTTTGAGGGGAAAGAATAAGAAAAACTGTACAGACCTCCTCAGGGCTGAAAGGACGCACTTGAACACAATCAGAATTGTAATAGACCTGTGCTGTGAGGACGATGTCCTGGAACACTGGAGAAACCTTCCTGTGCACATAACAGGATTTTAGCTGTCCTCTTGGGGCAGGAACACCCAGGGTGTCTCCTTCTCTGGTCCTTCCACCATGAGGCAGCATTTTATCTCACAGCTGGCAGAGTTCAACACCTTTTTGGAGAAATTTTGGAGCCCTGAGCAGAGCACCTCCCCTCCTGGTTCAGCCCTGATGTGTGACACAAGGAAGGTCCAAGGTCCACCCCAGCAGCAAACAGTCAGGCTCTGCACCCACAGGGTTTTACCCTAATGTCCTAAACTCCCAAATCCTTATCTTTTCAAAAATAAATGACTGATTAGAAGACGTGCCCTGCCAAACATCCTTCTGTTTCCCCCAGGCCACGTGGCAGCACGTGTCCCCAGCTGGGTGCAGGCAGTTGCAGGGTGCAGGACAGGCAGTGGTGAGGGGAGTGTTTTACATGTTTCATTTTGCATACTGCAATTTTCAGAGCACATCTGCAGTCTCCCTACAATGGCAATATATTCTTGTCAGCTTCAGAGCCTTTAAAAGATCTCAGTCTTGTGAAAAACAACTGATCTGCAGAAAAAAAACCATCCAGGCCTAGAGGGAGAGCAACGGCAGCAGGCGTGCAGGGTCAGGAAGGCACTGGTTTCCTGAGGATATTTAGAAAAATAGGTACCATTTTGTGAAAAAAAGGGGCTAAAACTGCAGCAGAGAATCCAGAAGAAGCAGATACTGCACATGCTTCTTCCTGCAACCATTCAGGCCATGACTGTGACATCCCAGCTCAAGCCTGACTCCCAGGAGTCAGCCCATGCATGGACTGCTTGTGCACCCAGGGAGTCAAAGCTCTCTGATATTTGCTGCCTAATCAGGAGTTTGAGCTGGGGTTTTCAGAGATGGAATACTAATGATTAACAATTGATTAGCACAACTGCATCAATCTCAGGTGATTACCTCTAGGGGTGGTTGTAATTTGCCCTTTTGGATTGGCCACAGAGACACCTGGGTTTAGCTCATTGTTTTGGTTGGTGGGGTGGTTTTTTTCACTATGTGACATTAGTGTGAGTATTTCTACAGGCATTTTCATTTCTGAAAGGGAGCAAGTTGTGCTTTGCATTTTAATTTACCATGACAACTGATTTTCTCTTTCTAAAACGTTTCTTAGAAACATGATAAAATTCCTACTTTCACTTGCCATCTTGCGAACGGCTCGTCACCGGCCACGAAGTGCACAGCCTCTGTGATGTTCAGGAGTGGGATCTGGCAGTCAACAGCCTCAGAGCTCAGAAAATCTGCTTTTGTGCTTTCTTCTTCTCTTGACATCCATTCACCATTGAGATGCTACAGTAAAGCAGAGGGAGAGTGCAGAAAATGAAGGCTCATAAAGAGATTCCAGTTGTCAGTGTATGTTTATATTTCTAATCAATAATATAAGGCATTCCTAGGTGGTTTATTTAAAAGGAAACATGCTGTTACTATAGCTACAGTAAAGGGGAAACCATGCTTAGCTAGGCATGCAGGTGGTCTATTGATTTAGGAAGTGCTGTGGTCTGCACTTGGGATGAGCAGCTGGGATGAGATGGGATGATGTAATCCAGTAACTTTGTGTTTCCTCCTGGAGCCCAGCAGCTGGCTCGTGGCTCCTTGAAGGTGATGTCAGCCACTCCTCCAGATCAGCTGCACAAAACATTCCAACTGGTAAGAGCCTATGGAGCCCTAAGGGGGCACAGCAAATCTCAGCTGTGCCTCGTGAGCGTGCCAGTACCGACTGGGAGTCAGGCTGAGTGTCTGTTCTGAGGTGGATTTATGAGTTTAATCAAACATTTCATATCTGAGGACGCTGATCCACCAAATAACTCAGATGCAGCATTGCCTGTGTATAGTTGTTTATGATAAAATTACAGTGCTAGCATAAGAGATGGGTTTGATGCTCATCAAAACCTCTGATTTGGTGTTGAAGTATGACTAAGAAAATTCAAATAAGAGCCTCTGTAACTGTGGTGAGGAAACCCTATATTCAACCACAAAACATTTAAATGTGTTTAGGAAAACAACCAAGCGTAGTGATTCCAGATGTACAAAATGAGAAATAATATTGTGATTTCAGGCTTCAATGGACTACAGAGTGGCTGAACCAAACAGGAATCAAACAAAACTCCACAGAGATAATGAGCAAGAACTCATAGCTGTGCATTTCCAGGGAACTAGTCCTGGAAAGGTCTGAGCCTCTCCAGCTCCCCTCACTTGTAGCAAACACATTGGCAGTGGGCTTGGAAGGTACTCATAACCTGCTGAAGCACTGAGGGAAGATAGCACAGATCAGAGTAAAAGATTTCTGTATAAACATGCCAACATTTGACTGCATCATCCATATTTTAGGAGCCAGCAGGAGGCTGCTTACGATTAGCCTGGTGACCTGGCAGTGCAGGCTGGGAGACTCTTGGAATCCGAGGCCGAACACGCGGACCCTGCTGCAGGCCGAGGCGCGGACGTCGCAGAGGCCGCCGTTCTCCAAGGCCGTGATTTCCAAAGCTGGCTCTGCAGGGTGAGATGGATACAAAGCTTTAGAGAGCAGCACTTACACGCTGTTCTGTTCTGCTTCATCAGAGATTTTGTTGTAGTTGTTCCCGGTTGTTGCGGTTTAATACTTTTCCTTAGGGTCTTCCTTGCCTCCCTGTGGATTTCTCTTGAGCAGAGAAACAGCAGTTGTCAGAAGGGGAAGCAGCAAACCTCCATTAAATATTGTCCTCTGCACCCAGTGCTGCAAGATGTATTAGTGAGTGTGTCTCAGGGCTCCTGAATCAATTCTCTGAAGCTGTGGCTTCGTCTTAAAAGGTCTCCAGGGCTAAAACTTCTGTTGACCTAAGTATCTAGTGGCAATACATCTGCTGACCCAGGTAATACATCCCTGACCCAGGCACCAGGATGGGAGCACAGCTGAGAGGACAAGGCCTCATCCCATAGCACAGAGAAATGTGGGAACAAGAGATGACCATGCCACCAGGATCCCTGGAGTGTTAAAAAGCAGGGGAAAAGACAGCCCTATGTTTTTGTTTTGTTTGTTTTTTCCCCTAAAGTTTTGGCAGCAGTAAAAGGGTCCTTAAAGTAAAGCTTTCCTGTGAGGGTTAAATCATTAATGGTAGCACGCAGCTGTGCACTGTGTCAGCACCAAGGTCATACACCAGCTAAGTTTCACTTAAATCCTACATTAAGGCCTTAAGTAGAGCTTAAGTTATGTACAGCCTGTGCTGGCCTCCTTACAAGGCTGACTTCCACCCATTACTGTTTTAAAAATATTTTATGGTTCTCAGGTAAAGTTTCATTTGGATTCTGTTGTACTTTGGGTATTCACCTTTTAAAATTACTCATTGCTTTCATCTTGGGGTTAGTTCGACAGAGGAAAAATGCAAGTGCATTGGATGTCAGAATTCACATCTTTAATTAAGAAAAATTATAATTTGGTAGATATTTGCACCAGCTCTTGGGTAGCACAAGACTCAGAATGGCTCCAATATCATACATCAATAATAGCAGTTGGTTGGGATCATGGCTGCATATTTTCATTTATACCATTTGTAGGTCTAGTGGTCGGGAGAAGCCACTATGATGACAAGTAACACAAAGCAGAACACTTTCTTCTTGTCTGCTGAACAACACTTAATAGCAGGGGCATGACCAGGAGCCCTGGGAGGGACGTAGCTCACCAGCAGAGTTGTTATCCCTGCTTAGCTTCCTCTTCCCAGCCCCATCACCACAGCTCTGGCAAAGCAATATTGCCCATCAGTTTTCTCTGAGCTGTAACTTGGCTAAAACAGAAGCCCTCCATCACCTAATATTTTAATGGTACCTTAGTTCAGCTCTGATTTGAGGGGCAAAATGCCCTGAGTGGAGCTGATAACCTTCCCCAGCACCTTGCTGTTGCTTTAGGGCTCTGCCATTTAGGCTGTCACTAGGAAAATGCTGTTTAAACACTGCCATCCCACCAGATTGCAGCCTGTGACAACAGAGCCGCATGACTCGTGTTTTTCCAGAGGAAAAAAGGAAGGAAAGCAACATAAATGTGAAAAAAATGAAAATACCTTTTTTTCCCCCTCCACTTCTGAAGTGTTTTTATCTTTTCTTTCATTTTTTAAAAATTGATTTTATTGCAGCAGTGTTACCAACACTGCTGGACACTTTGCAATATTTACAAGAAGAAAAATCGTTTACAGTTTATCAGCTTCCATCAGTTACTGGTGGATTCCTGTAATGTACAAAACTATTAGTCAGATGTGGTGACTGGTTTTGATAAATTGCCTTCTTCTGTGGTTAGTGCATAAAAATTAAAAAATAAAAATGCTTCATTATGTTTTTCATGAGATTTTAATAGTTAGCCCCACTAGTACTGAGGTAGCTTGGATTGCATTAATGTTTTCATTATCACTGCAGATTTTCAGGCTTCTGTGGGTGAAGCAGAATCTCAGAGCCTGGGAAGGAGTGGGGCACAGGAATGTGCTCCTGCAGCCCTTCCTGTTCCACAAAAGCACTCTCAGCTCAGTTGATTAAACCCCTGCACTTCCCCAAGGGTTTCCTTACATCTTGATGGCCACACTCCTGTGCCAGGGTCAGGGCAAGCTTACCCAGCCCCAGTGCTCTGCCCAGTGACTTACAGTTTCAGCTCAGCAGTTTGTATTTATTTCTCTCAAACTTGTCAGGGTTTAACCCCAGCCAGGAACTGAATATCACACAGGCACTTGCTCACTGGCCCTCCTGGCAGGATCAGGGAGATAATCAAAAAGGAGAGAGTGAGAAAATGTGTGAGTTGACTTAAGGGCAGTTTAATGGGAGAAAAAAGGAAGAAAATACAGCAATGATAATAATCATGATAAAATATTTAGAATGTATACAAGTGATGCACAATGCAATTTCTCACCACTTGCCAAGAGATGTCCATTCAGATACTCCCTGGCCAGCTTTCCCTCCAGTTTATGTACTGAGAGTGATGCCATATGGAATGGGATATCCCTTTGGTCAGTGGGGGTCAGCTGTCCTGTTGGTGTCCCCTCCCAGCTCTCTGAGCATCCCCAGACTCATTCGCAGGGCATGAGAACCTGGGAAGTCCTTTCCTTAATACAAACACTACTTGGCAACAACTACAAACATCAGTGTCTTACCAACTTTAAATCTGATGGAAAATAAAAGTAATTACAATGTATCTTTTTTAAAGAACTAGATACTAGAGTTCAGCCTTTGGACCTCAGTATAGGCAGTACATAAATATTGACAAGAGTTGTTATTTTTACCTTTTTTTTTTTTTAATGTCACATGTAATGGGTGTAGGAATTTTAGGCATTTGGTTTTAATGAGGGTTTCTGTCTGTCTTCCCCTCTGCCTTCTAGTGTTGTTGCATTTTAGCCAGTTTCAATCAAAAAAGGGAGAGGAAATCTTCATTCCACTGGCTTTGGAATAGTCTCCAGGCAGTCGGTAGCTGAGCACTCAAACATCCAAACCCTGATCTTGCTGGGTACAGGGATCAAGGTGTGGTTCATGGAGGGGTAGTTGGAAGTCCAGAGAGGTGCTGACATCAGAAGGAAATATTGGAGACCCTGAAAAACCTCAGCAAAAGAGCTGCAAGTAGTTCAGCTAAAGACTGGAGGGAAGAAGGACAGCAGCAATAAAAAGAGCTGGGAAACATCACAAAGATGAGAGTGAGGGCAAAAGTGCAGACATGCAGAGAAAACAGAGGTTGTGGAGACCTGGGATGGATGTCTGATGTCTGTAGAGGGGCAAGTCAGAGAGGAGAGAAATCTATAGGTAATCAGGCAGTTCTTGGAAGGTGCTTGTAAAAAGTATGATATATTTGAATATTAATAATTTATGTTTAGGGAGTGTGAATGTCAAAATACAACGAAATCCAGGGCAGAACATCTCCTTCTTTTCTCTGTACGGCCTATAGGCCAAAAATGTGCTTTGACTTTTACTAGTAGATTAAAAACTGAAGCTCAGGGTGGCACCTGGGACTCAGATGTGTGACAGGGTGCAGCAATTATGGAGGAGGATTTGAGGAGCTGTGTGTTCACATCCACTGGCTCAGGCATGGACATCCCACTGCATTTCCAGTGCCCAGTCTGTACACACAGCAAGAAAACACAAAAATGTGCATCCTTCACCTGGCAGAACATTGCATTGGGACAGTGTGAACAGCAGGAAATGTTGGGGAAAAAAAAGTAAAAAAAAAAAATCTCGTGTTTTAATGAAACTGTCTTGAGATAAATTGGAGAGAAGGGTCTGGAGTTGAAGGTGGAATTCTCAAAGGCCTCCAGACCTCAGGTGGCAGAATACAGGATCTGTCCTCTTTGGTTTGCAATGCTTGTCCTCAAGGCACACCTCCCCTGCCTTCCTTCCTTCTCCTCCCATCTCCAGTAGGAATTTCCAGGAAAGAACAGTAAATTCAGATCTGCTGATGATGTAGTTTCATTCTGTAATCATTTACATGAATCAAACCTGACAGGGAGCACAGGCTAAATAATAGACTGAAACCCCCCCACATAAATACATCGTTGGGTTTACAGGTATTTTTTGCAGTGTATTATGTAAATAATATGAAATAATATGCACAGTTGTAGAAGTAAAATAAAGACAGTTGACACAAAATCAAGAATATTGCAAAACTACACTTATTGAAGTCTTACTGACTGATAGAAGTGGTTCATGTTGGATTTACCATTTGATTAGAAAAGTATCCCAGCACAAATAAACTTCCTTCTGCAATGTTTGAAAACTACACATGAGGCTTTGGGCTGGACCAGCAGACCTGAAATGTAAACCAGCAAGAATTTTGTTTGAATAAAGAGAAGGAAAGGAACTACCCTGCTTTTCTTAAAGGGGATGATAAATAAGCAATGTAAGACATGAAATCAAGAACCAGATCATAAGTGCTGGGTTGGGTTAAATCTTTGCTGAAGTGAGAAAGTAAATGGCCCATGATGCCCAGTTGCCCCTTCCTTGGCATCAGGTAGCTGATTAAACAATTTTCCCTGCCAGAGCTTGATGGTGTGGACGTGGACCTCCAGCTACCATAGGTATGAGGGCTCTGCACCAGAGCAAACTGATTTTCTCTACAGCTTGGACAGAGCAAGTCTGAGTCTGCCTCCATTCAAATGTTTGCACAAATATTGTATTTCTTTTGTATATAATGTTATTTTGGTAATCATAGACACAATCATCGAATGCACTATCCTGGAGCTTGTGCTATCCATGACCCAAAGCTCATTTGATAATCCTCCCTAAGAAAAAACTATCAGCTCTTTGCCAGAAGTCTTGCACATCATTGGCCTCCCTGGCTTCTAAATTAAAACTGTGTTTTTTCCTGCTTCCAAACCCAGGTCTCAGAGCACCAGAGCACCTGAAGGAGTTGGGGGTGTCTAATCTGGAGAAAAGGAGGCTCATGGGGACCATCTCTCCACAACTCCCAGAAAGGAGGGTGTGGCAAGGTATGGGTTGCTCTCTTTTCCCAACTAGCAAGTGACAGGACAAGAGAAAATGGACTCAACTTGCAGCAGGGGAGGTTTAGATGGGATATTATGGAAACTTTCTGCACTGAAAGGGTGGTCAAGCACTGGAATGGGGTTCCCAGGGAAGTGGTGGAGTCACCATCCCTGGGGGTGTTTAAAAGCTGTGTAGATGTGGCACTTGGGGACATGGTTTAGTGCTGGGCTTGGCAGTGCTGGATTAACAGTTGGTCTCACAGACCTTAGGGATTTTTTCCAACCTAAACAACTCTGTTTCCATAGTACCAAACTCTAGATCTGTGACCTCTTGCTGACATGGTTTTCTGCTTTGAGGGTCTCTGGTATCCAGTATGGATTGCAGAAATGAGCCCTGAGAGAGCGTGGGGAAAAAACATTTTGCAAGAACTCCCTGCATGTGAGAAATGGCCTGGCTCAATTTCACACTGAAAGCATCCATGTGCTGCAACAGTATGGTAGATTATTTTTTGCTTTAGAAATCTCACCATGACATTTTAGGTTTATTTAATCCTTCTATTTTTAAAAGGCTTACTAGCAATGTACTTCAGCAATAGAAAAGAAGAGGATTGTGCTGTTGACTACAGAATATTTCTTCTTTTCCAGATGGCCTGGAGAGGTGACCTCATGTAAGGTTCTGGTTGTGCATTCATGGTGCTCACTGGCACACCAAAGCAGGTCTCAGGTTTTGTCCCTCAATGCCACTTTAGGGAAGAACCCTTGGCAGCATCTTAAGGCTTCCTAAGAGTGAGTGCAGTGATGCCACAAAAGGATTTGGGTCATTGTGATGTCATCTTGGTCCTTATGTCCACTCTAGTGCCCAATTAGTTGGTTTTAGCAATTTTCCCATGTTTAAAGTTACTGAATTAGATTAAGTCTGGTTGTTACACTTGGGGTTTTTCTCACAATTGGTTGAATGTTCTGGTGGATTGTGGGGTCTTTATACAACATAAAATATGAAGTCAAGGCCTTAAAGGTTTGCTCTGAATTTTTGGTTTTGGCCAGCTTAAATCAGACCTTTGAATGGTTTGCAAGTTTTAATTCTAGTTTATAAACTGTTGTGAATTTGTTACTTATCTTGTATATGCATTGTGAGTATTTGGAGAAGGAGGTTGTTTTTTCAGGGCTTTTTGTTTTCTTTTGGATTTAACAACATTTAAGGTTGAAATTTCCTGTGGTACCTGTAAACAGCTTGATGTAAAGAAGTTATAGGTGTGCTTCTGGGATGTCTGGCTTTGGTCACTTTGAATGAGACCTATACTTTTTTAAACTTTTCTAGCAATTTAATTCTGTGTTCTTTGGAAAATGGTTTTGTTTAGCTACATGTTTCACTGGACTGCTTTCACTGTTTTCATTTTGCATTAAAGCAAATAAACTGATCTGCAGAAAAGACTGATCTCCCTGACCTGGTTTGCAGGGAATAGTTTGGATCACTGAGCATGCAACCTTCCGTGTCCCTTATCACCAAGATTTGATATCCTTTTAAAATTCGTTTTCTATTGACTTTGTAACCATAAAGCTAATAGTCCTCTTCCTGCTCAGCCAGGTCTGTGCCTCGAGTGGAAAGAACTGGGACTTAAAACAGTAGATTAAAGCTGGTATTGATGTTTGCCTTTTCAGATGCTTGTTTATTGCATCTGCACCAGCAAAATCTAAAGTAAAACTGCTATGAAAAGAAAAAAGGCTTCAAAACTAGCAAGAAGTTCCCAATCACTGAGAATTGCCCACAAAGATGTTTGATGTGACTGAGAAAAATGTTCCTCTGAGCAGAGTATGTGGGTGTCAGTGAGGATGCATCTGTGGTAGTTAAAGTTTGTGCTTTTTTTCTCTTTTGATTCTAAACTGGTTTTCTTTTGTAAATTTTGTAGTTCTTACTAAAACTTTTGTGGTTGGAGGTGTTCATTCCTCTAAAAGAACAAGAGTGCTATTTTCAGAAGGTGACAAATCCTATGTTCAAAAATTGATGTTTTGACAAGTAATCTCAAAGCTTGATATTTAATCATTATACCTTTTAAAATTATGTCTGCTAATACTGGCTCTGTTTTTAGCCTGAAAAGAATGTATTTGTGTAAATTTTTATGGCCTAGACCTGAAGATACTGTAGAATAATTTGCTTCATATAGGATGCTCCAAGTTTCATCCAACCTGGCCCTGAACACTTCCAGGGATGGGAGACCCACAGCTTTTCTGGGCAACCTCTGCCAGGGTCTCAATGGTGATGAGGACCAGTCCTATGCAGATGGCTGGGAGAAGGAAAGTGTGTTTTGCAAATAAATATTTAAAAGATATTTTTCCCAGCTTTCTTTCAGTACTAAATCATAAATTGTTTTGAAAGTGTGTTTTGCAAATAAATATTTAAAAGATATTTTTCCCAGCTTTCTTTCAGTACTAAATCATAAATTGTTTTAACTAGGAAAAAGCTGACTAACTGAGCACAATGTAATCTTAAATTGCATAATATGTATCTTCATGTTTATTCTTTATCTACTTTCCAATATTGATAAACTGAGGGGAAAAATTCATAGTAAGGGGAGGTAACAGGTCTCAAAAGAAAAGTTTTCATTTTCAAGCTTTATAGAACATCTTTTATGGAGTATTGATATCTTAGTGAGACTTCTTTAATGTCAGCTTAAAGGAAATAAGAATATATCCTTAATATCTTTAAGCCCAGTGTAAAGAACACAGTCCCAGTGGGATGGGAGCTGTGTATTAAAGTGTGGTTTATGCTGCAATGGTCCATAGGGATCTGCTTGAAATGTGCCCTGCCTTACAGGATTCATTACTGAAGAAAAATGCATTTCACAGAAACAGATGCCCCAGCTTCTAAACTTTAGTACAAAACACTGCCTCACACCCTTCAGCTGTCGGGTGAGCCTTTAAACATGAGAGGGAATGGGGAGGCTGCAGGCACTGGAAAGTTTCAAACCTCCCTCAGCTGGATAGACAGGAAAATTCAGCATTGTGGAATGTAAAAGTCAACAGTTAGTATGAGAAAAAGGGAAAAACAAAAGAACATTTATGAAAAAGAGACCTGATTTTTGTCTTGATAGTGTAACTTCATCAAAGTGACAGGAACTGTGATTTTGTTAATACAGTGTCCACCAAAGTCAATGGAATTGTTATAATGAAGAGTAGAATTAAGCCCAATGACTTACTATTTGAAAAGAAGAAGGGCTTCTAAAGGAATAATGCAATTTAACTTTTTTTTTTTTTAATAGCAATAGTACTCTCTTTGGTGAGAAAAGTTTAAAACAGTAAGTATGGTTTTCTCTGTTCTCACAAGCACATTTGACTCTTATGAAATCCAATTTTGAAAAATCAATGGAATTGCTAAAGTGTACTGCGTCCTCTCTGCCATAGAACATGTTTTGCCATATTAGCAAAAAGCTTGGATGTTTTTTCTTTGTTTACAAGCCCAAGTGATTTGAAAAAAAATGATCAATTCCTGTGGAAAGGGTCACAGTTTCTGGTAACTCTGTTTCTGGGGCTCTTGTGGTGCTATTAAATGGAATTCTCCCTTGAAGGTCTGGTCACCACAAGCTGGTCCCAGCCACAGAGAACACCAGCCTTACACACAGTGAGCAATATTTTTCATTGTAGATATTCTGGGGATTTAGGAAATGGATTATATTTCCTTTGAAAAGTCTAAGATGCATTTTTTACTTTGTATAATATTTTAATTTATTTATTTTAATTTATGTAAGGACAGCATCTATTGAGCCAATACACCCTGATGGCTCCCTCTGCATCACATCAGCAAAACACATATTGAAAATGCCAAAAAGTTTTCATTTATTTGACTTCCTAACAGCCCTTACATAATCATTATGGCCTGGAATCTTAATATCATTGAATTGATTCAAGTGGGAGAAATGTATTTACTTCAGCCAGTATGCTCCTATACAAAGTCTCCAAAGCAGATTGGAGTTTGATGTAGACAACTGAAATACTCTGTTGCCTTTCACCTGGGGATCCTGAAAAAAAATTAAGTATTTTCTTTCAATGTCTTCCTCGTGCTTTGTCTTTGAAAATGAGAATTAAGCTTAAAAATAAATCACAATTACATAAACAGTGAGATTTCTATAATATGTACCTGACCTTACATTCCTGGTCTGATCAAAACTCTGAGCTTATTCTTCCAAGGGGGAGAGGCATTTTCCATTGGAAGACCCAGCCTGAGGAACTGAAATAGCTGACCTCATACTTTTGCTTATTATAAATATATTTTAAAAAAGTATTGCGTGCTTTAATTCCTATTATTTAATTACAGCACATAAGCAGGACCCAAAGCAGACTGCAGAATTCAGAAAGGTCTATGTAACCACTCTAAAAATAACAGGGTGTAATCGACGTAGCTGCTGTGGCAGATGGGTCTGGGGGACCTGTGTGGTTGTGGTTCACAGCTCTGAAAATGCATTTGGGTTCACAGCCCCTCTTTATAACACCAATGAAATGTATTGATATGAAAATGGGCTCTCTGTAAGTGTGGTAGGTGAGCATTCCCTTCTCACCTTCTCACCATCATTTTTTGCTCGCTTTGATTTCTTTGCTGGTTAATTTTTTTCTCCCCAGAACTTTCCACACAGAAATTTAAACTTCAAGTGTCATTACTTCACTGAAACTAATTTGTCGTTATTATTCCTCATTACCTTTTATCTTGTAATTGCTCTTTAGAGCTTCATACAATCTGCATATTACATTACTCTATGTGTGCTTTACTAGTCCTGATTTTTTTTAATAAGCAACATGGTCAATATATACAAATGGTAAGCACCAACCTGATTTGCTATCTGCTGTAATTGGATTCTGCCTTTAATTACAGGTGGTAATGACATTTTAAGCACCT
>VXBC01007699.1:207009-388624 GCA_013399945.1 Ploceus nigricollis
TACTAACCAAGTAATAAAAAGAAAAAAAAAAGCAAAAAGAAAATATCTGTTCAACTGATTTTTTTTTATTTGCTGTATTTTTACAGGTAAAAAAATCTATTTGAAAATTATCTGGGCCTGGAGAGGGAGCAGAAACATACTATCCTGATAAGTAGCATTAATACTTTCTTTTTATCCAAAATTAAACATTTTCAGTTAATCTTCAAAAATATATTACAAATATATTGCAAAAATATATTGCAAACATCTCCTTATAATAATTTCAAAAGAATTATTTTCCTTTTTTAAGTGGCCCCTGCCTAAATATAATTTATTCATCCAAATAATGTCCTTTGTTTTCCTTTATTTTGGGTGAGGATTTTGTGGTCCCTTTGAAGTTCCTCCCAATCAAATCTACTTATATCTATGAAGGTGTAACAAGCTCATATTTTTATTGTGCTTGAATCCAGAGTTTACTCAGAGTTTGGCTTCACTAAATTATAATTCTGCCCATTTTAGTTCCCAATTACTTCAGGCTTTTTCTAGAGGTCTGCTTGTAAAACCCTTGCCATCAGAACTGCATGAGCTGCTCAGTCTTCTGCACTGTCCAGATTAATATTTCCAGGTGTGGATTTATTTTGGGAGTTTGGAGGGCTCTAACCCTTTCCTTTCCTGCAACCCAGGGCAACGCATCCCACCTGGATTTAATGCTGCTAATTGAGGCTTTAAAGAAGGTTTTTTGAGACTTCAGTTTGCAGAGTTATTTAGTGACTGCCTTCTGGAAGCTGCCACTTTGCATGACCCAACTCCATTCCAGTCCTCCTTGAATGTTGTGGGAGCCAGTGGGAGCCAGTTCCTGAGCTGCATGAGGATAATGATGGACAAGTGCTGGGAGAACTGGGATGCACCCTACTCAGTGGTGTGCTCAGGGATCTTGTTCACTGCTGCACAGTTCCTGTAGATTCCCACTCATGTCACAGCAGGATTCATATTGTGTCCCCAGTCTGCCCTGATTTGTTTCCCCGAGTTTTACCTCAGGTGTAAATGAGAATAGGGATTCCTTGCTAAGATTAGCCTAGTAATAAAACAGTAATTATATTGCATTCAGTTGCAAAATGAAATGACAGCTTGATTCCTGCTTTTTCTCTATTCTATAATTAACAGACTTTCAATTACTACCTTCCTGAGGTCTATTCCAAGAGAGATCACAAGGAGAGCCAAGCACAGGCACTCCCTGCATCATTCTGGCTCTGTTGTGGACCAATCTTCATCCAAAACATTTCATGGCGATAAATCTTGATGATACAACACTAGGATAAAATTATTTTATTGGCCATAATGTGCGGCTCTTTTCCTTACCAAAACCCCTGGTGCAGCCTGCTCTTTATTTTTCTAGTGATTTCAGTATATTAGTGTGGATAAGCAATACTTATGCAAAGTAAGTTGTGGCCATATATTTGTTTAGGCAAATGCTTTATGTTACAGCAAATGTTGCACATTTACAGCCCATTTTCATAGCTTTTGGGGGCTCTCTGGATCTGACTAATAGTGTCTTACTGCTCCACTCAAAAACTCCATTACTCTGCTACCTGTGATCTTTCCTTGCATATTTATAACTTGAGCTCTGCAAAGAAATTTGCTTTATGTGATGTGGTTGGGTAGTGCCTGGCATAAGCAAACACGGAGTGGGATGCCGTGCTGCAGAGAGTAAGCAGTGCTATCAGAGCTCCGCTGTGTCGCCAAGAAAATTCCAGAGGTATTTATTTTGTTTTGTTTTACAGTTTGCTAAACCAACACTTTAACCAGCTACTTCCTTGCCTCTCGTTTTGCAGTACATTTGGCTGGAGGCACTCTGATGGCTTCAGATATTTTCACAGCCACTTCACTGATAATTCAGAAATATTAAACGCATGTTCTCAAAGCACAACCACCACAAGAGCGCTCAACCATCCACGCACGTACTGTTATTTTCCTTCCTCCGTAAGACTTCAGGATTTTGGCTTGTGGTGACGCCTCGGTGCTTTTGATGGTCAGCTGGGGCCTGCTGTCCTGAAAGTGGCCATTGCAGGTGTCCAGCACCACGGTGTCACCCCCTTCTCGTGCAGCTACCCCACAGTTGCAGGCGGTGGCGGAGCGGTGGCCGCCACAATCCCACTGACGGATGTGCACCTCGAACGCCCGTGACTCGCTGCGGCACAGCAGGAACGTCCCGATTTTATGGCTGTCGTAGCGCCTGAGCAGGCACAAAGAAACAAAAACAGGATTAAACACCCTCAGCATGTACCTGTGCTGGGTGTTTGTTGGCACTTGTACTCCATAATTAGAGCAGAGTGCCGGCTGGCCTTGGAGGAGGGAACCATGCAGACGTGGGGAAGAGTTTCTCTGGCTCTGTATCCAAGGGAACGCCGCGGCAGTTGTTAGCTGGAAGTGCCTAAGAATTCCTGTGAGAAGCAGGAGTTGTGTCCCAGCTGCTGCCATGGCAATGGGCATAGATAAAAAGGGTAAGCATTTGATATAAAGCAAATGGGAAGAAGTTTCCTGCCTCCAGGTTTTAATAAATATATTTTGGTTCTAACTGGTTGCTTTTAGAGCACAGTGTTCTTCAAAGGGAAATCAGTGCTCAAATAACCTCTTCTGTGACTAATCACCAAATTTTACAAGTCTGGCTGTAGCTAGGTGAAGGCTTCCAGTGAAAATCTGGGATTGTAGTGAAAGGCAGCTAAAATGAAGTTTGTTCCTCCCCCTCAACGACTTGCCCCTAAGCACAACTTTCACACTCAGTGGATCAGCAGTCAGCAGAAGCCAGCGTGGAGAACAACTTAGGACTTTCATTCTTTCCTGTAAGGAACGTCCCTGCTCCACCTGGATGAGGCAAGAGCAGGATAACTTTAATAACTTTGCAAGTGCTTGGCCTCTGCATGAGCCATCTGGAACCTCCGGGGTTTCCACAACAGAGGTCTGTGAGAGGACCCTCTTCTGCTTGTTCTTTGTGCTCTCACTCCATAAACTTGTCTCATTCTCACTCTATTTTATTCTGTTATATAAAAGGAAATAGTAGCCATATACTTAATATATGTTGTTGATGTTTTCTCCCTATAAGCCAACAGCTTCCATCTTTAAAAACAATGGATTATTCTGCTTTCTTTTAAGGCACTATGATTAGGTTTAAACTCGATTTTTATAAAATTAACTAATATGGAAACTAAAGTATAAGCTTATAATAATAATCTTTATTATTTTCTACAATAAAAAAACATTAAAAGGAATGTATAAAATGTTTCTGCTAAGTAACAGGATTATTTTTTAAACAGTGCCATACAAACATCCACATTGTTTCAGGCCATTAATGTTTCTTATGCAGAGGAACAAATGGCTTGCAAACTGTGACTCTTTCACTTGTATATTTCTGTGTTTTGCTCCTCTTCAGAGAAAAAGCTATAGATAACTTTGTAGCTTAAAACACAGTAAAAAATTTAAACTCCAGCTCCTTTTCTCTGATAGAAAACACATCTGGCTTTATCTTTCATCTTGAAAAACTTAGGTTGGCCATAAAGTGATAAGATTTTGAATGGTTCTGTCTCATCCTATTTTCTAATCAGATACATAAATCCTGTATTACACTGCATAGATGCTGCTGCTAAGATTGATCTAAGGACAGCATAAAAAAAATAGATAATCTCTCTAAACCTCTAGTACTCGCTCCATTTGGATATCTTTGTGGGGGAGAAAGAGAATATTTTATGAGAGCACCTTTCACAGTTTCCTTCTGCAGAATCAGCTTAGAAAGAGAGGTGTTTAAGGAGGCTGATGGGAAATCAGGCATCAGATTGGCTGTACCCAGACTAATCATCTCTGTCTGGTAAAGAAGGCTCTTTTTGCATATGCATATAAATGTCATTGCAGTCAGGGGAGCTATTTATTGCTTAATAATCACTGACAGTGGACCCAATCCAATCCTCCTGGAAGTCACTCTGAGTCCTTCAATTAAGTCATGGCATAGATTGCATAGCACATAACAAACCTGCACCATGCCTAAATTAGAGCTTTCAGGCACCTTCAAATCAGTTGAATGGATAATTGGATGTAGTCGGGTAAACTTTTGTGATGTTTATACAACTGTAATTGTGATAATGATTCTTTGGACAACCTTGGAGTTGCCTGTAGTACTAAATGCCTGAAGTAGGCTTAGAGCAGCTCTTGCACGAGGGAGTTCTGCGTGTTCCTTGTGAACCAGGCACCACTGTTTGTGTCTAAATCTCCCTCCACAGTGCACTTCCCCATCCTGCTTCCCTGATAGTCTGCACCAATGGGCAAACTGGGTGAAAAGAGGCTCCCTCCCTCCCCCTCTGTGTGCTTAGACTGTTTTCCAAGGGGGGAAGCAAGTTCTTGTCCCGGCACAAAGTCATGGCTCGAGTTATAATCTTTATCCAGTAATTATAAAACACTCCTGAGTGTTTGGTTATGGCAGTGAGCTTCTATAGGAATAATTTCTGTTGGTAAATCATAAGAGAGGGACAGAAGGGGGTATAGACATATGTAAACAACTACTACCTAGTAGTGTTCAATTAACTCGCAGGCTGCCCTTCCTCTTCACCAAGCTGCACTTTACCTTCATATTAATTCAGGTTTTTTGTGGTCTTTTCTGAAGATTTTCCACCACAGCTTTGCCACCAAATGGTTTGATTTGTTGGCATGACACTCCAGGCTCCTTCTTTCTTTGCTACTAGGAACTATTTCATGGTAGGCTTTACCCTATGAAGAGCTGGGTGATGCTGAAGGACGTTCTCTGCTTTCAGATGCTCATCCCATCACGTTGCTCTCAGAGCAGATGTTGGGCTGTATTCAGCAGGCATTGGATGCCTGGGGACAACTAAACTGCTGAAGACTATCAAAACCTCAGCACCTGGCAGGGCTACTCATGCCCAAGACTTAGCTGTGGGCTCCTGTGGTGAAAGTCATTAAAGCTAACCAGCAAACAGTGCCATTTCTTTGGTGATAATATTATTGGCATAATATAGATTAGTGTAAATTTTTGAGAAGTCTGAAAAATCTTTTAACCTTTTTTTTTGTTAGGTAAAATGCAAAATAACATAAATGATGTATATAGTTCCCCAATCAAAAAAAAAAAAAATTTCCTTTTTACTTTGCCCTAAAAGGATTTTCTGCATATTTAGTTTTAAGCTAGTACTTCATATTTAAGAATCTGCGATTTATGGCATGAAAAGCTTTTATATTTATAATGTGCCATAACCAGTAATGAGGGCTATACTTTTGCTTTACCAGGCTTTCACATTTGTTTAATTTAGAAGGTACTTTGCTATAAAAGGAAGTGCTCTCTCTGGATTTTAGCTGGTATAATTAACGTTATTTCACATCTACGCTCCAATATACACAAATTGATTGTGCTTATGCTGTAAAATATGACACATTCTTCTTTGATTTTCAGTCACTGCCTTTGGTGAAAAGAATGAAAAGATTACAAGATAAATATTCCTACAGACATATATTAGCAGGAGGCACAGCAAAGGGGAGTGTTATTAAGGAGTGGGAGTTGGGTATTTCAGTTGTCTAATGAACAGCTAACTACCTCAGATGTAATGTGAGCTATGTCAGATTAAAAACATTGGAAACATCACAATAGAAGTTAAAATTATATTGGAAGTGGCCGTTTCAGTAAGAAAATTGTACTGCCAATAAGAAAAACACTTCCAGTCTTTTGTTTTTTGTACCATTTTTCAATTTTCCAAATTCATTCAAATAAATATTTCTATTGATGTTAAATTTTAAATTTTTAATTATTTTAGTTTAAATTTTGAAACCACAAAAAGGTTCTCATTTCAAACACATTTTCCCACCAGATTCCCTTCCATGAAAAAAGGGGAATGCTTCCCTTCCAGACCTTTGTGTCAGCCTTTTCCTTCAGATTATAGTTTTGTACCAGGACAGAAGCAAGAATTGCTTTCCTCACTCCTTAAGTACAGAGCTTTAAAATCATTTGCTAACGTGGTAACAATTTTTTTGGATAGGCAGTCAGAGAAGTTGCTTAACTGATGTGTTAATAAGGTAGCCTAATCATTATAATAATTGAAAGAGAAATTATTTACAGTAATAAATGGGAATATAAGTAGGAGTAATGGGACTGTGAAATGATGGGTAAGAAACTTGGCTGAATATCAAGAAGTGATACATCTTGGGGAAATAACCTAGTTATTGAGATGGACGAAGCCTCATCAACGTGACTCATTTAAAGCTGCACTGGGCAGAGCAGTGATGAATGTCTGTCCACAAGGAAAAATGTGCAGCTTTTGAGGGGCCAAGCTGATCCTGGGTTTTTCCTCTTTTGAGTCTGTGTGACTCTGAGGCGGGATGACACAGACAGATGGGCTTTTCCAAACTCCCTGAGTCAAAATAGAACATAAATTGCTTAGAAGCATTTCTGCGTGATAGCAACAATAGGATTAAAAAATGAGTTATTCAAATAAAATTGCTTTATTTGGTTTTAGACCTTTTTTTTTCCATGGAAGCAATGTAAAAATGTGCTACATGGCTGGAAGGGTGTCCCCATTCCAAGAGGTATTTTTCAGCTATTTATAACTCCCTAAACACAAGAATCTGACAGATCACTGCCTGTTCCCAGCCCTAAATCAAAAGGGAGTATTTTAGAATATAAATGTATAGAGAGGTTTGAAATAATACTCTGATCCAGTTTAATATCCCAGAGTTGAAATAATTGCAGCTACATGAGGTATGGGAATATCTTTGAACCTCTTGCAGCTCTAATGAAGCTTCCAAAGCAAGAAAAGCACCCAAACTTGTATGAAAGAAGTTCCTGGTCACATTTAAATGCTGTTCAGCAAAGCAGAAGGGGGACTGGGAAACCATGGATAAGCAGAGTTAATCTCCCCTCAGACTGCCCAGTTTATGTGAAATCTTTGTTAGAAGGAGAAGTGTAACCTGTAATGGAGTCACTGCCTTTCTTACTCACATTTCATCAACCGATTTCTCCAGCTTTGACATAACTTCAGATGCCACCTCCAGAGCATGTTGGACTGAAATTGGGATGTCAGGATAACAGAAATTCACACCTGCCAAGCCCTTGTGGATGCTGTGCACCCAAAGTCATTGTCTGTGCCATCAGGAGGTTAATGGCGGAATGACAAAATTGGAATGTCATCTGAAATATTTGCAACATTGGATCAAATGTGCCAAGTGCAAATTTAAAAAAATTCAGTGATGCTAATTAGCTGGGATAAACAGATTCATGAATGATTAGGGGAGTTAAATGTGAAAAAGTTCTGTACAGTTCAGGCTGTCAAACACAAAGGCACTACTTTGGCTCAGTAAGACTTTAAGCAGCTTGTTGCTGGGTAATACTTGGACACTACAGGAGGATGTACAATTTTATTTTTGCATTCTTCTCCTGATATTTGACACTTATAATTTCTGCCCTTTTTCATCTGAGACATTAGAGCCATCTTTTTGGGGTTTTTTGGTTGTGTTTATGATTGTCAACTCCAGCTGGACATAAACCAGCTCTGGAAACAGAAGAAATCAAGAGCATCCTTCTGATGAGTGACTTTGCAGCATATGCTGCTAAATTCCTGAGAAGGCTGTCCCTGTGTGCTGTGCTGCCCAGGTGACATAATGTGTCACTTGGGTGGCACTGGGGTGTCACTAACACGATGACACTCTCACAAAGCCACTTGTGATGGTTCTATTTGAAGAACATTTTGGAACCTGACCTTTGTCTTGTAAAAATTACTCAGACTCAAACCCATGGCTTCTCAAAGATTAATCCATTTCTAGTCCTTTTGTTAAAAGGAGTACACAGCTGGAAGGAAACCACTTGTGCTGTTGAACATTCCTCACTGTAAGCAAACCTGTTCAATGTTTTTTTGATATTCTAATGTAAACCCAAATGCATGCCACATCCAGAAACTGATAACTGCAGTAATTGAGCCAAATTATTTCAAAGTAAAATACTCACCGTCCATCAAATGTGATAATGTGTGGATCAGTGAAAGAGTAGCAGTTCCCTGTTGGGAGGTCTCGAACTGTGACCTAGTTAAAATGAAATGTGTAATGAATACAGTCTACACAGCAGTTTTCCTTCATTACTGTTCCTCACAAAACATTAGGGGCAGGATTCATGGGTTAAGTACAAACTACAATCTGACTTCTGAAACATGATTGCAGATGGGGACAAAATAGGCTTCGCTTTCAAACAACAGAGTTTAATCATAGCCAGTGAGGGAGTTCAAAGTGTTCCTGTTCATCTGATGCAATGTCTTCCTTTATCTGGTAAAAGCTGAAGTTTTTTTATTAAAACTTTTTGCTAAGGAGCAGATCATTCACTGAAATTACCAAGAGAATAGAGTGCTCATTAAATTGTACTAATTTTAATGCCTGAAGTATGGTAAAAAGGTATGCTGTAATTAAGTAATATTAGCATGTTTTAGTAGTAGCTGCCTGTCCCCTAATTTGACCTCAGATTTCCCATTACAGCATCTGAATGGCTGATTTATCTATTTGTTGTGGATATTGATCAAATATTGATGAGGAAGCTCCAAATCACACTGCTTTAAGTGGCGAAACAGGAAAGGATCTACCACAGCTATAGAGATCTTCATCTGCATCAGCCCTTGACTCCTTGAGCACCAGCTGGGTCACAGAGGAGCTGTGAGAGCCCTGGTACCCTGCAGGGAGCAGATGTGCCTGCAGAAGCCAGAGGCAGGGCTCTGAAGCTGTAACACCTGGTTCTCAGGCAGTGCTGGGCCCACATTGCCAGGTCTGCTCAAGAGAGTGTTTTTTTAATGGCTGAGTTCTCTGGTGACCAGTTCCCAAAAATGCAGGACTGGGTAGTGTAGTGATTTGTGCTGTGAAGAGCCCCCAGTCATACTGGTGGGAGTGATGGAGTGTTATGGTTTTCCATTATCCATCCTGACAGACTGATTTCTTGGCCAGGGCTGTTAATTCCTTGCTCCCTCCTTGCCCATGAGGAGTCCAGAGGTGCACTTCAGTTAGTTCTACCAGGATCCATGGAGCGGGGAAGAAGGATGGCTGCTATATCCCTGTGCAGTCTTTCAGTGACAAAGCAGAACTTGGCTTTTGGGAACAGGAGTCAAATTAAATAAATGAATTAGAGGGTGAAGATAGAACTTCAGTTCCTGACAACATTCCTCACCTGCAGCAATACATCATCTATCTTTCAAAATGCCCCTTAACCATGACACAGAAACACTTAGATGCTCACCTGTGTCTGGCACACCAAACTTTTAGAATGATGGTCTTGAGGACTGAAAAAATTAACCCCTCTTTGAACAACTTCTTGATCTAGGGTCAGCTGTATCATTTGGATTTACTGTGTGATATGAAGTGTCTCAGAATTTTCCCACTTTTATCACAGCCTCACACTTCCTAAGTAAATATTTAGCACAAACAAATCCATGTGGCCCTTCCTGCTCTGCTCCTTCTTGCATGATGTCAGCAGAAGACACAATTCCTGGTTGGAGGCAGGAGTAGATTGCTGAGGAAATCCTGTTTACAGGTATCTAGTTGTGTCAGGATGTTCTGGCCACCATTTCTGTTCAATTTTCAGATAAATCAAAAATATCTGAACAAGTGAGAAGGATTAAAGATTATGTGGATTTTAATACATGGACTTTTTCTTGCTATGTTGCAAGAACTATGTTACATTAAGGCCTCTAATTAGCTACAAAGCAGCAACAGGAAAATGGTGGGGAGGGAAGTATTGTCTATTATGTTTCCATATATCAAGTTTTAACAGAGATAAATGGAATTTATTATTAAAATTGATTTATTCAATTTCACACTTGATACATCTTCATATTTTAATGAAAGCATTTGTAATTTCAATAAAAAATATGACTGCACTATGCTGAATTAGCTGTAATTTCTGGTTTAAGAATCTTAAAAAGAAGCCAGTTCTGGAGATGAAATGTTATACACCCATCCTAGGATTTTACCTTTGAAGACAAACATTCTTTTGGTCCAGTTTAATCTTATTCTCTCATGACAAAATCCACAAAAATTAGGGCAGGGAATTTGTGGATTTCACTGGGGGGTTGTTTTCAGTTACTTAAGATATGCCAGCTTGGATGTGTCCCTGCTCTGAGAAATTTAGCTCAGTCAAATCTGTGCTCTGGTCAATTTTTTGGGGCAGTGAGATTACAGCTCTCAGACCTCCCAGCTGAGGTTCTGAAATAACTGCATGGAGAAAGGGCTGGTCCTTGCTCACTGCATTTCTTTAGCCAGGCTTTCTACAGGGAAAGTGTGGCTTACCTTCCTGATTGCTTTTTTTTTTTATTTTGGACATTTTGTAGTGGTATAAATGAAGAGATGGAGCAGCCACATGTGTCTTCACAAGTGTCCTGGCAATTCATAGCACAGTCACAAATTGAACACGGCATTGCTGAATCCCCTTCTCCTCTCTCCTTTCTGAGGCTCTGCCTTTCCTCTGCTTTTTCAGAAAATGTTCTCCAAACACTCGGTTTCCCCCTCCCTCCTTCTCAAAAAGGTGCTCATTCCCTAACCCATGTTCTCCCCTTTTCCAGTGGACAGAGGCACTCCTGGTGACCTCTGTGTTCCAGCTCTTGGCCTTACTGATGTGCTGACTAATAATCAAACCAAACCTAAACCTGTCAAAGCACAGGGAATTCCATGTTAATTTTCTTGGTTTGTAAAGTGACTGTTTTGCTTTATTCTGCTGACAGAGGGTTAGATCACATATTAGGAAAAAAATTCTTCATCGTGAGGGTGGGGAGGCCCTGGCACAGCGTGCCCAGAGAAGCTGTGACTGCCCATTCCCTGGAAGTGTCCGTGGTCAGGTTGGATGGCCTTAGAGCAACCTGGGATAGTGGAAGGTGTCCCTGCCCATGGCAGGGTGTGGAACTGGATTATCTTTAAGGTCCATTCCAACCCAAACCATTATGACAATTCATCCCTAAAACTTTATTTTCTTTGGAAAAGAAAGGAAAAAAAATTAAAAAAAAAAAAGGAAAGAAAAAAAGAAAATAAAAGCCTCTCATTTAGATTTGCAACATTTTCCAACTGATTTCAGGACCTAACCTTCACATCCCTGGGTGTGTAAGCCCTCCAGAGCAAATCCCTTGGTGCGGCTGGCCGAGCGCTGACGCGGCTGGCGCGGTTCCCGTCCTGCGCAAAGTCCGTCACAGCTGTCACTGTCACCGTGGCTGCTGCACAGCTGCTCCCCGAGCAGGGCTCCGGCAGCAGATCCACCTGGCAGGCTGAGAGGGCGATGTCTGGGGGCCCTGGGACCTGGCTTCCTGGAGGGAACACCAACATCTGACAAGTGTCATCCAAGGTGCCGCCTGTACCCTGTGTTCTGTTCAATACAACCACTTCTCGTTCCAGGACACACATGCCTTGTGTCTTAGGTTGAAAGATTTAGCTGGGGTGGGTATTCTATTTGCCATCTGTTAGAGGACGGGCAGTTATCTTCTGTTCATTGGGCAGTTTTCTTTATCTCTTCCACAACCAATCCTCCCTCCAGGAGAAATCTTCTGTTAATGGGCCAGTGAGTGTCACTGCATGACTGATAAAATTATGTCATCCCAGTTTGAGATGCTCCACCTAGGAGGAGGAACCAAGCATTCCTACCTGGATAGGATCTGAGGTTTGGAACACCACAGGCAACCTCTTCCCACTGCATTCCCAGAGGAAGACCAGGCCCATCTACAGCACCACAGGACCTTCAGAGGAAAACTCCACCCTTCTACAGGATCACTGCTCCAACAGAACCACACCTGTCATTCCAGGAGGACTGCAGCCACCATTTAATGGGACTGCTACCACCACCCTGACCCACAGGGTATCAGGTTGTATTCTGACTCTGTCAGTGGTTTGTTTGTTTTTTGGGGTTTTTTTGGTACTATTGCATTTGTGGGTTTTTTTAAATTTTCCTAGTAAATTAATTTTTTAAAAATTTTCCTAGTAAAGAACTGTTATTCCTATTCCCATATCTTCACCTGAGAGCCCCTTAATTTCAAAATTATAATAATTTGGAGGGAGGGAGTTTACATTTTCCATTTCAAGGAAGGCTCCTGCCTTCCTTAGAAGACACCTGTCTTTTCAAACCAAGACACCTTGGAACCAGATGGGCTTTGCATGAGGACAGTTGTGACTGACTGAATCTGGCATCCCTCTGCACTCTTCACTGTGCTGCCTTTTTATCCCCAAAGTTTACTAAAAACTCAGTGGTGTCTATTTTTCCACAGGTGCTAATATTTCTGGGACAACGGTGTTATCTTTATGGGTCCATGACCAGTGAATGAAGACAAGTTGTTCTCATGACAAAAAAAGAGATGAATCTGTGTTTCTGGAAAACAATTCTATTTCACTGTCTGGAGTATAAGGAGGTATCTGCTAGGAGTTATTTAATTTAAAATAAACAGGTGTTTTGATGTGAAATGGGAAGGTTCTCGAGTAAGTTTTTGGTGAACTATGGATCCACAACAGCAAGGTAAATGCAGCAGGTCTGTATTTGTATTTTTTGGCTTAGTTATGTTATGGTGTTTTACTTCCCAGTCTGTAAAACTGTGATAGTTTTATTTGTATCCTTCACAGAAGTATTGTGCTGATAAATTCACTAAAAAAATGAGGAAAAATAATAAGCTATGGAGATACCAGCTATGCCAGCATCTGTGGTGGGTAGAGAAATGATATGTGGTGACAGAATCAGTGTGACAATGGCACTGCAGATCATATCTTTCCTAAAGAGACCTCTACACACAGCCAGAATGGCAGTGTCCACTTCTCTTGGGTGCTGATCCTTTCTGCTGAGGTCTCAGGTAAAGGGCAAACCTGGATTTTTATTTCCATAGGTGTGTTTTCCCTAACACACACCGAATTATGATAGCATTTAGTTCTGAGCCATCTGGTCTGCACTGTATTCAGTGTGCATTTTCTTCTCAAGAAGCCACTCAAACTTTCATGAATCCTTTGGTTGATAGGAAATGAAACTGTGGTCCACTGAAGCCAGTCAGAATCTAAATGCTGATTTCATGACTTACAGTGTTTCTTGAGGAATACTTAGTTTTCTGTCCCAGACCCCTAATTATCACCAGATAAGAATAAAGTTCTAGAAATGGTGGCCATAAAATTAATCTGAGATGAAAATAAGTGATTTTCTGATATTAAAATAAGTGATTTTTATACCATTCTTCCCATTTGTAGAATTGCTTAATAATTTCTAGAGATGGCATTAAAGTATTTTAAGATGGCATTTCTAACACAATCAAATAATCACTGTCTTATTCCTTAGGGAAAAATCTCATGAAATATAATTTAAATTAACCCTGTACAGTACTATGGGAACTGAACTAAAATCTACAGATATTAATGACATATTATCTCTCATATCAAATCCTTAAAGGCTGCCTCACCTCACATCTTTTAGAAAAGTCCTGGCTCATTTTCAAGGTTCTTGATTCAATTAAATTGGAGGTTTCCATGAGGAATAGTTATTGCCATTACAGCCCCATGAGCTGTGCTCAAAACCCAGAACAAAAGTTTAAAATCAAAGAAAATCATCTTGTCAAAATAGTAGCGATAAACTTAACAGAAGCCGAACTCCAGTGGCTCTGCTGTGCCTTGGCATTCATTATGATATTGTCTGAACTTGGAGAGATATTTCTGTGCTTGTAATTAGCTTTCTTATCACTTATTCCCTACATAATTAGCACAACAGCGTAGTTATATGGATTCAGTCAGACAAGGAGCTTGTCAGTTAATTTATTCGGTATAAACGAATCGCAGCTAAATGGTTTTTATTTTTAATTTCCAGCACTGTGGCCAGCACACATTTTTCAGAAGCCCGCAGTGTTCCTTCAGATAAACTAATGGACCCTAAAGACAATAAAGGCTCAGAGCAAACGTGGTTGTGCAGACACCCAGCAGCAGATCCTCAGCCTTAAGTATATATAGATAGCTCAATAGATAACAGCCCGAGTGTCATCCCAGGAAATAGCCTCAGGATGGAGCAACCAAGGGCTAGAGCTGGCTTTAGTTTAAGCTGCAGAAATGAGTTGATTGAAACTAGCAGAAATTTTCCACTTCAGTGACAACTTCCTTCAAATATGAGTTAATTGGATGAGCTGTGCCTTCCTCCTGGCACCTCTTGGCACCAACACATCAAGCCCATTAACAGCTTGAAAATAGGGCTGCTTCTGCAAGTCCTGTATCCTCTCTTTCTTCCAGTCAAGTGCACACTGTGGGACTGTAGGAGATCTTGGTGAGGGGTCAGTCTTAGTCCAACGTGCTGAGCTCAGGCTCCCCCACCTGAGAGCTCCTGGCCCACGCTCTCAGTGTCAGATTCTGAAAGCCTTGATGGATGCCTGAGAAAATGTGAGTTAAACAAATGGCCTTGACTTGACTAATTCCTATCTGATCCTCAGTATCTGAGTTGCCTAGGGTCTGTGGGGATGTCCCAGCACACACCAGCCCTGACATCCCAGTCCCTCAGTGTGAGGCAGCCTTTTCTCCACCTGGCTATCTAAGGAAATCCGTTCCCATGAGCTCAGAGGATGTTTTCCTGATGGAGCAGCCCAGACTCCAAGCCAAGAGCAGTGTGTAGAACAGAGCAGCACTGAGCCATGGAGAAATGCAAAGTACTGCACATACCAGAGCCAACACAGCTGCTGGAACCATAAGGTGCTGCTCAGTTTAGGTTCATTGTGTTATGATACCACTTAAATTATTTTTCTTTCTTCTGTCTAAGCACTTGGCTGATGGCGAGGAGAGCTAGGAAAGGGAATTAAAAAGAGAAAAATATCAGGACCTATCTGGGTTTTGCCAACATTTTTTAGAGCTGGCTTTCTGTGGGTAGAGAAATTGCAGCTGTAATCCTATCTCTAAACATTTTTCTCATTGAGTCACTTAAGGAAGAGAAAGAAGTGACTTGTTAGAAAAAAGTTTGTGTGTTTTATTTAGTGCAAATGGAAAGTAAATATCTATGTGCCACCCTTAGGCAGGAAGGGTATTTCACCTGATTGACCTGAAGACAGCATTTACTGAATAAAAGGGCAAGAGTTTTCTCAGTGACATTGTCAATGTTTTAAAGTTAATAAAATAAAAAAAACCCTAAATGTTTAGAAAGAGAATAATACATAAGCACAAGAATGATGTTTTCCTTCTGTATTAAGTTAGACAAAAACTATAAGCCAGCAAAAGAAAGAAAAAAGGCTTCACTATGCATTTACTGAATAATAAATCTGCAGGGGAGCTTTTTATTGATAATTAATGAAATTATTCTACCTAAGAACATTCCTGCTACAAAAAAAAAAAACTTAAAATGGAATTTTACGCTCCTGGAATTTAAAGTAAGTTCTTCTACTCTCAGTTATTTCATCCATAAATCTCAACAGACTACTCTTCAGGTTATTGCTAGTTAGATTTATAGCTTTAGGGTTTTTTTCTCTCAAAAATCTGTCAGATATAATCAGCTATTTTATTCTGCAGATAAAAATATGGCCTAGTTTGCTGATTTTATGGCTTCTGCCCTTTGGTATTATTTATATATTGTATTTTCTATTAGAATTCATTTTAACTTAAATACTGGAAAAAGTAATCACATTGATTTGATGTCAATATGTAAAACTCTTACCCAAGTCCTCAGTACTTAGTTGCAAAGTCATTTTACAGGAATCATCCTGCCCAGGACAGGCAATGGGTACCGTGCTCAGGACAGTCAAAACATGCTCCTTGCCATCCTCTGCAATTTCTAGTGACTCTGGTAAAAACTGGAAATAAGAAAACAACTTTAAGGTAATTTTGACAAGCAGGAGTGATGACAGATTAATCAGGCAATGCAGACGTCTATGAAGTCCGAAATGGTTTTAACCAATTATTAAGATATATGATTACTTGCAAAATAATAATAATCTTTATCGTAATCTCCTTAATAATAATAATAATAAATTTTATTAGTGATCTTCAACTTTATAAGGTAAAATTGCTGTTAACATACTTTAACATACATTTTTGGCAATTAAGAAAATGTTTGTGGTTCCCATATATAATGTGTAATTGCTTCTCATCTCCAAATCAGAAAGCCAGCTTTTATTAAGCCTGAGAATAATACTGTGGAATTTATTTAATTTTTAATATCCCTGGTTTAAAGGAGCTCCTACCCCAGTGCAGTAGGAGAAATACCATGGCATAAAGTCTGGCATAACCTCATGGTCATGGACTCCATGTTTGTAGTCTGCACCAGGTACAAAATAATTGCAATTTTTGACCAATTCCCTTTCCCTGCTATGGCAGGAAGAAGAATTGCTCTGCACATAAAATATTACAGGTTTGGAGACCCCTGACCCAAGGGACAGAGCTGGGGTTGTGCCTTTTCTGTCTGCCCTTTGTCCTGGGAAAAGAGCAGAAACAGCATTCAGGGCTAGTTGGAAATGGGAATTTCCACTCCCTGGAAAATTCTGACATTTAAAAAAATTCCTCAGAAACTGTTCTTCAGATACCACAGAGATTGGGCTGCCAGGTGTTTGAAACCCCCTTTCATGGAGGCATGACACTCAGAAGATCCCAAAATCTCCTGGGCTGCCAAATTGACAGCCTAATCCTTGAGTGGGATTAGACCTGGTCCTTCACTCAGTGTGAATTTATCTCCAGCAACTTCTGTTTTGTAATGCCTGACCGTAACAAGATGATGGATAAAAATTCATATTTTGTCTTCACTTTGCTCTGGTTTAGTTACAACAGAATTGTGCATCCTTGCAGGTTTGTAGGTGTGTCTTCCCATCACACAAAGCCCCAGAGCTGTTCAGAGCACATTTATTAGCACGTGTGGTTTTGCTCATACTTTGTGGCACATCAGTGTCCACATGTGCACACTGTGCCAGTGGTGCTGCAGGGTGTTTTACAGACAAACTGAAAGCCATTTTCTCAAAGTGAACAGAACTGCTTGTGATGATCAGGACTAATGTTTCTTCATCATGATTTTCAAATATTCCCTAGTCAGTAACTCAGGGCCATGGGCGTTACCTTAATCCCAGCATAGAAACCTTTGCTGTCCTCAGGCAGTGACTGCTGCTCAGGAGTGCCCCTTCTAAAAGCTGTGACAGTGCAAAAGACCTGTAATAAATAAATAATAAAAGACCTGTAATAAATAAATAAACAGCACATGCTATAGCATTTCTTGAATAACATTCGTATAATTATGCATCTTCCTGTTGCTCAGAGTTTTTAAGCTTTCATTCTACTGCTGAGATTTATTTTGGGGATTTAGGCTTTGAGAATATTTATGTGTAAATTTTGAGACTTGGAAGAATTTTTGATGTATTTAATAAGCAAAGAAGTATGGCTTTTGTATCAACAATTAATAACATTTTATGCTTACAATGTGTTTTCTTCTGCAGTTTTTAAACACATTGGTTTGTGATTTTTGACTCATTTTACTAAGGAAGAATTACATTTGTTCATAGATGTCACTGTCAGAATTCAGACATTTGTTCTTGGGATCCCAGATTCCAGTCTGTCCACTGGAGCAAGTATCTTCTCTCTGTACCACATTCATAAGCACTTTATTTTAAAATTTAAATTTGTTTGACAATCATCCAGTCTCAGAAACTGTGTCAGCAATAAGAGAAGCTTCTTTTTTTCCCTTATTGTTTTATAAAAGATGATGCAGATGTGCCTACAGGGTTTATATTGTATTAAAAAAAAAATAAGAAAACTCACCCAAATAAAAACTCCTCCAAACACAATGTACCAGGACACTTATGTTGTATTCCTAGCACAGCCACACAACTTTTATCTCTGCTGAGCCCGCACACCATCTGCCAACTTAATGTTTCATTGGTTTCAGAAAAACCAAATTGCAAAAATCATTTCTAGGATCATAAGATTAAAATACAGAAATTTTCCTTAAAGCAAATGACAATAGACTCTGAAACTGTAGTTCTGAATATTTTTTTTTAGTCTTCTTGGAAATAGAGGAACAGATTGTGACATATTAAATCAAATTCCATATACTCAGATGACATATTTATAGCTGCTGCCTTTTTTAAGCCTCAAGTAACCCACAAGGAAGAACTGGACCAATCCAATTTATTTTCCATTATAACAAATGCTTTTGGATAGATTTTCCAGCATCACTCACTGGCCATGCTGATGCTTGTAGCTCTCACCTGCCAGCTCAGGCACGACCCTCATGACCACTACCTGCAAAGCAGGTTCTACACCAGGATATTCCCAGATTCGTGTGGTCATGAGCTGCATAACAGCCTGCAATATTTCTTTTAGCACCCTAAAAGTCCCTCCTCATTACCATCAAGTCATGAGTTTCCTCCAAACTGAAGAATCCTCTTTCCTACCTCATTTGTGCACAGCAGAAATTCCCCACCAGCAATACAGGGTCGTTTGTAGGGCTGTGGGGAAAAACAAGTGTTTTCTGTGCTCTTCAAGTGGATTATTTCCAGTTCAGCTCAGTCCCAGGCTTATGTGCCTTTTGGGATGTTTTTACCTTCACAATTTTTCTCACTCTCTTGCAGACAGCTCCAGACAGTTTGGCCCAGTGAAAATGGTGTCATTTGTTACATTAACAAGATGGAAGCCTTGAGGTCATACTGGGTGTACTGGGGGGAAAACAGACACAGATCTCACCTCACAGAGACACTTTACAGTTAAAATTCCTCAGATATTTCATAGTTATCCAGCTTGCCTCTGAAGGAGAGCAAGTTGTTGTCTCCTCAAGGTAATAAGCCCCTGTTATCATTAGATATTTATTATCTCCAATCCTTCCCTAAAGGCTCGTGTTGAGCTTACAGACTTTTCAAAACAGTTCTTCAGCTGGGAAGGCAGAAAGTGAGTGTTGATCATGCTCCTGCAGCTTCTCCTGCTGCTGCCACAGGGAGAGTCTGCAAAATCAGGATCTGGCAAGGCGGTGACAACAGAGAAGGGGTTCAGATAATGCATATTCCCCCTACCAAACCCAAACAGCACTGACCCCCTTGCAGAGCTCATTGAGCAGATCACATGCACCTGCATTGCAGATGAGGTATTTGCACTCACTGGGCTGTTTTCACTTTTGGCTTCAGTGCTTTTAACCAAAAAATGTTCACACTGAGATTCCCTCTGAGCCCAGCATGAGCAGCGTTTGTGCCAGGGAGGGAGCTGCAGCTGCCAGGGACAGGCACAGGGATGCCCAGCACTGACAGAGGCATGGCCAAGATGATATTCTGGCAAATATCAGAGCCCAGCCTCATTGTATTTCCTCTCATATGTATTTTAGAGGTATATTTTATTGATAAAGCACCAAACACTCAAATAAAAATTTACTCCCTAACGATACACAGAGATATCTGTAGACTATCAGTCCGTGCCAGCTCAATCTTCAGTGCTTTTGGAGGTCAGCACAAACGTTAAAAATTCAAAATGTGTGGACAGCCATCACAATTTACATTTTATTTCTGTCTTTTTATATAATTTCCACCCTTGTTGGGTGCACACCTCACAATCAGCAGATATGTTCATCAGATACTGAGCTACAGGTTGACAGTTTGTCACATAATTATGATAGTCATCCTAAGGAGGAGGGTTTTTTTGCCTTCAGCTAAATACTAACTCTTTTTTCTGCACTTCAGTAATCAACTTTTTCTTTCTCTTTTTCTCTTCCCCCCCTGCACCCATCTCAGGATGCAGCCTTTTTAAAGCAAAGAGATAAAAGCACCACTGACAGCAGTATGCTGATGGCCGTGACAAGTTAGGAAGTATTTTTCCACAAACTCATTGGATCTGTTAAAAAAAAAAGTAAAATTCTATTTTTTCATCGTCTCATTTAAAGGGACAGGTGCCCTTGGACAGGATGACTGGATTGCTTCTTAACATGGGATGATTTGTTTTCCCTGTGTGCTGACAAAACTTCCCATAGGGCAGAAAACTTCTTCTAGGCACAAAGCTCTTATCACAAAAGGCTCTTTTAGGTAAGAAGTGTCTCCCTTCATGTATGTTGGAGCAGATTCCCCCACTTCCATGGACTCAGAGTTGTAACTATTTTGACATGAACCCCATGAGCAGCTTCTTTAGCTAAAAGCAGAAGTCAGTCATTAATTTGGTGAGGGTCAGTTAGTTCTGTGAAACAATTTAGGAGAATATTTTAATCCTGGGACCTGTCACCATCCCCAGAAAATTTCTCCTTAATAACTTGCCCATTAAAATGTGGGTATTTTCCCCTATAGCATTCAGAATTCAAGTTTCCTCCAAATCAGTTGTTTCTACTTATTTTGGTGATAACAATGTCTTCAATGTCACCTTTTCTCTTAACTAATTCTGAATGCAGTGTGGGTAGTCCAGGCTGGGGCATGGATGGGGACGTTTGCCAGCAGATCCAGCTTTGCCCTGGCTCCTCTCCATCAGCATCTCCCCCTGTGCTCCTACAGGGGGTTCAGTTAACAAAGGCAGCTGTGGGGAGCTCCCTTCTCCCCATGAGGAACCCTTCAGGGTCACCTCCTGCTGGCCATTCCCTCAGCAGGGCAACCTGGGTGCTGCTGGAAGGTGCAGGTGCCAGTCTGAGGGTGGTCATTAACCCTGGGGCTGGGTCACCCTCCTGTAGGTGCATCACCCATGCCAGAGCAGGCTGGGGCTGCAGGGTGCAGAGACACAGGTGACACTCCTGGATTGAAGGTGGAGGGCTGGGCAGGGAATCACCAGGCCAGGTGAAAGGTGTCTCCTGATGGCTGTGGGGCACTGCAGCTGCCATTGCCTTCTCCATTAAACACTAATGGGCTGGGGTTAGAAAAACCTGGAGTCACCACTCTGCTGGGAGGGCGTGTGGGAGGGAGCTGTGGTTTACAGCCCTGATGAAAAGAGCAAAGGATGAGCAGAGCTGAGGGATGACATTTCTAGGGAAGCTGGAAGAAAAGAAAAATAGTTCTCATTAGCTTGAGAAAATGATCTGGCTGTAAGTATTTGCAGAAAGGGGTAAGAACAAAGTCTCTGGGAAGGCTTTCCAGAAGGGTTAGCAGGAAGGGGAAAGTAGGGAGAATCTGGCTTTGATTTAATTAATGAACTAGACCTTGCAGCTTTAGAACACAAATCACTCCCTGTGAGGGGCTGTTGGCTGTGGAAAGGAGGGAGCAGGTGCAGCTGTGTGACCTGGCACTGCGGGGAGTCCCGCTCTGCTCACTTTGCTACTGGCTGAGCAGGAAGAAGGCAGCTCTTCCCAGTTGTCAAATGGCCAGGCAGTGTGTGGAAGCTGACTCTGGGTCATTATTCTGCTAAGGAAGGAAGTTTTCCCAGGGTAATAGTAAGGTGTTTTATCATCTGCAGAGTTTTGCTCATCAACTCTCTGACCCTTTCTGCTTTAAAGTCTCTGTTCAAGTTCACCCAGAGTTCTGTTTCTGCAGGGATGCTTCTCATTTTCTATCTGAAGGTTGAGGAAGAAATTGTAAACTCAGCTGTGACCTACAAACAGGCAGGTCTTCCTATTCCTGTTGTTGATTTTGACAAATCCAGTGGCTGAGAGGGGATTACTACTTAAGTAGAGGAAATGCCACTTTGTCACTTTGGAGTCCCGACGCTGGTGCAGACCTCTGAGCTGGGCAGTGACAGACTCTGAGTCAGTGAGAGCTGAGCCAGGGGCAGAAGTGACCCCAAAGGGGAGATGCTGAGAGCCACTGCTGACTGGGGGTCTGTAGGATGAAACCTTACTATATCTGGGAGAGGAGAAGGGGCAAGCCCTCAAGCTGGCCTTCTAAGTGCTTGAGTATTTCCATAGGTACAGACTTCATATGATTTAACATTTATGAGCCCACATGCCCAGGATTTTCTGTCTAAGTGCAATAAATGTAATGAATCCATCATCTGGAATGAGCTGCTTCTCTCCCCTGGGCTGAACTGGGACATCTCTTAGAAGTGCTGCCAATAAGACAAAAATCCTATTTCCTTGAGAGATGAAGTGCAAGTGCTCTGCAAGATCTGGCTTTCTTCAGCACCAAGAACAACAGGACTGTAGGATATCTTGCCTCATCACTGGAGGTCTTTAAGGCCAGCTGGGATGGGGTTTGGAGCAATCTGGCCTAGCAGAAGGTGTCCCTGCCCTTGGAGGGGGGTTGGAACTGGATGATCTTTGGGCTCTCTTCTAATCCAAACCACTCTAGAAAATTTCACACTTTTTCCTTTGTAAGAGAAAAATAGTTATTTTATATATTGAGGCAATAATTTGCTATCTTTTTGGCTGGGGCGTAATCTCCTTCTCTTGCAGAGTGCCATGCAAAGCAGCCACTTCTATCACAGAGCTCAGAAAGGCTGGTTTTGCTTAAACATTCTTATTTTACAATGAGCACCATGGTTTATGTAGGGTGACAATTGCTCCTCGCCGTGTGAACTTTTGGATTGCTGTGCTGAGCAAAATCTGCACAGTTTTCTTCTAAACACCTTTCTTTCTTAGCATAACTCATTACTCACAGTGTGCTGCTATAATTTATAGATGGCTGTGCCTCGAGGAATGAAATGACCTCTGTCACTATCACATAAATAAGGCTTAGGAATGCCAGGATTTTCATATCAGATGGAGTAGGCTTCTTTCAGAGCTTACAGAGAAATAGTGGCATGTTATAGATTTATTTAAGACTGCAATAGTTTCATGAACATTATGCTGCCAACATTACTGTCTGAAATAACAAAATTGGAACCTAAAGATGGGGGAAGAAAGGACACATGATGGCTATTAAAAAATAACTGGCTGTTTAGTCAATACAAGTTCAGGAATGTTGGCTGGTAAATCTCAACTCTTCTCTAAGGTTTGACTGAGTATTAAAATATATCAATAGCTATTCCATTATGTGACTGACCTATTACCTGGAGACGTTTTTACAAAGAATAACGTTGACATCAACCACCCAAAAAGTGATGTAAAAAAAAAAAATCATCTTGCTTGGCTGTGGTTTTTTGTCAAGAAAGGAACAGATAAGATGCTGATTTCAGGCCATGAATGTGTGGAACCAAATGCAGGTTATTGTGCAGGTAGAGATAATGAGTTAAAAAGGTTCAAAAAAAGGCAAGTAGTTTTCAAAATGCTGCAAATTCTCTGTCCTGGGGGACAAATTTTGCCTTGAATGCCCCTCGTGCACCCTGGCAGTGCAGAGTCTTGGGAATGCTACCACTGGGCTCTGCATGGAGAAGGGGAAAAGTCCTGGAAAGCCCTCCTGATTTATTGTCTCCTCTCTCATACAGCTTTTATCAGTGTGAATCTGGCCTTCCTTTACTACTGTTTGAGAGAATATTCTTCCATCTGAATTTTTCTTGGGCAGGCGAGAGTTACCTCTGTGTGGTGGAATTTGGTGCCAGGGTTTGATTCCCCTTTCAGTGGCATCAGCTTTTAGGGTAGCCCTACAAATGCTAAATTTCTTCAGATTTACAGCACTGGAGTTGAGAGTCTTCTCCTTTTTGACTCTTGTTAGACATCCAGACTGGGATGGCAAACAGTGAAATGCTTTTTTAAAATCTTTATTTTGTAAAACTGAATTCTCAGCTGCAGCTTCATCTCTTGGTTTTCACCCGTGATGATTTATGGATAATTATAATTAGTCTAATAGGCCATGAAGACCTTTAAATAAGCCTAACAAGGGAGAGAATACTTTAGTCTCACTAAACCCACTAAATTAAACATGTAGTTTCAGCAGAGGACAAAGAAGGGCTTACTGGAAACTTAATACAATAAAAATAGTCTTATAAAGATTTGGCAATGCTACTCATTAACAGAACCATGTTTTCTCTGAATCCCTCAGGATTGTTAAAACAAGACTTGAAGTGATTGCAAGTGAAATTATTTTTGTGAATATCTCTTCATAGCACAAACTTGTCTTAAACTGGCAGAATTATCTGCCTTGTAACATGTGAGGGCATCATCAGTCAGATTCTGGAGTGGGCTAAAGAAATCATTATCTCAGTCAGCATTTCTCAGGCCACATCTGGAAAATTGTGTTCAGTTTGGGTCACCACGACACAAAAACATGTGGGCAGGCTGGAGAGGGTCCAGAGAAGGGCTACAAAGATGAGCCAAGGCCTGGGAAGCTGTCATGTGGTGAAAGGTTGATAGAACTGGGTTCATTCAGCCTTGATAAAAGGAGGCTCAGGGGAAACCTCATCACCATGTTCCAGCTTTTAAAGAGAAAAGAAGATGGAAGGTCTCTTTTTACAAGTAGTAACATGGAAAAGATGAGGGAAAATTCAGATTCAACACAAAAAGACTTTTTTTCACAATGAGAACAGTTATGCATTGGAATAATCTCAGCAGTGGTGGATTTCCCAACATCAGACACTTCAGGTTCAGCAGGAAAGGGTGCTGGGCTGTCTTGTCTAGACTATGCTTTTGCAAGAAAATGTGGACCAGATGAACCTTGAACCCTCTGTTTGAGCTGGTATTTTATGATTCCATGATCTCAAAGAAGAGCTGCAAAATGTGAAGACTATTTCCAAGGTACTTTTAACACCAGGACATTATCCCTATTTATTCTGTTTGCTGTAGCATCACTTATGTCCCTCTGCCCATAAAAGTAATGAAACTAATTTAAATATAAAAGTTTTGTTTCTGTACCATAAAAGGCCATGAATTCATACACAAGTCAATTTTTTCACATCTGTATTGGTTTCTGTTTTGTTGTTGTTGTTGAGAGCAGATCATTGTTGCTGTGTAAGCCATCAAATATACTTCTTAAAGATTGTTTTGTAATGAACTCTATCTTTCAGTATGCTATTGAACCAGGAATTTGGAATCAGAGAGGCAGAACAATGTGAAAAAACTCATAAAATGAATCTCCCTCTATTTTAAAATGTATCATATTTTTTTTTTCCTGTGAAAAGATGTTATTTTGTCTCTGGTCCATGGATATAAAAATTACTGAGTGCACGCAGCTGAGCCTGCCTCTGCTGCAAAATCTCACTGCCGCAAGATACAAAAAGTACTAAGCAAAAATTGGCTCAGGCACATGTACCCACCACTTATACAAACCTCACAGCATTCAAGGTGTAATGTAACTGCAAATATTCAATTTGCCTTTAGAATATGGTAAAATACCTTCCGAGAACTCACTGCAATCCAAAGGAATTTTACAGGTCCTGAACCCGGTTAATGTTATTAAATAATCTTGCCATGAAACAGGTTCAGATGTTTTTTGGGCAGTAGTTCTAAGCATAAGGAGTGAGGAGAAGCACTAATAAAAATACAACAAAGCTTTGGGAAGGAGGTTTGATCCCCTGTGTGTGTGTGACCTGTGCTGCTGAGGGCGGGTGGCGTTACCGTGTCTCCCAGGCGGAGATTGGCACCGTCCATCTCCACGTAGGAAAACGGCTGCGGGGTTGTCTCCTGGTGGATCTGCTCCCTCTTCCCAGGGCTGGAGAGGCGAGACCAGAGCACCCTGAACTGCACTGGGGGCTCAGGGGAAGGGGGGCTGTAGCTGCACTTCAGGTGGACTCGGCCTTGCACGAGCTCGGGAGTGATCGCCGGTTGCAAAGCCAGGCTTGTGAGCTTGTCTGGAAAAGGAAAACAAAAGAGGGACGTAGCATAAAATGTTATTTTGATGTTACGGTTGTTCACCTAACAAGAAGATGTCAATGTAATTAAACGTGGGAGAAGCACTACATTTTATCTTCCTGTGACTGAATTAGTAACCATGCAAGCAAGAAGGTGTGTTTCATATGAAATGCAAAAATTGCTAATTGTGTCCTGACTACCTATTGCTGTTACACCATCTGACCTGCTGGTTTTGAATATGGTGTTTTTTTTTTTTTTTTTTAATTTTGCAGTGAGAGAAACATTATTGAAATGAAGCACTCAGATTAATACAAATTAATTACTCTGGCTGAGGTCCTCAGCTTTGCATTTCCCTGGAGCACAGCCTTTTGATCCAAGTTTTGCAATAAGCACAGGAGAGATATGAGAAGTCGCTACGTTGCAGAGGTAAACTGACTCCCAGAAAGCAGCCAGCCCCTATTGCCTTACTGTGAAGATCCTTTCCAGGCTGTTTTAGGATGTATCTAGGCTAGGTCTGCTCAATATAGTCTCCCTCTGCCCAGAATAATGCCATTGCTCTAAAAATACAGCTTGCTTTCTGTAGGCTTCAACAAGTAATGAAGTCTGAAACCTTTCTTCCTGTTAAACTCCCCTAGAAAGTAGAAACAAAGAGAGATATAATAGTGTTAGGGGATGTTTTTCATCTCTAGAGACCCAGACTCAAACAAAACATGAAGCTGGTTCAGATGCTTTGAAATGATAAATTAAGTAACTTTTTTGGACAAGTGTAGAAAATATAATATATGGGAACCCAAGAGAATAAAATATGAAGCTGTTCCAGCAGAACAGAGAACCAATGTGTTAACATCTGTCCAGGGCAAACAGCAAGAGGTAAGAAACAAGTTACTTAAAAGATGAATAAAGACCAGTTGTTTACACCCTTTTGTATTTCATTTCTTAGAGAAGCTGCCTCAAACTGTGCCTCACATCATGACTGTGTGCAGGAAATTATCCCAGAAGGACAGAGTTAGGTGATCAGCTCAGGGGAGGATGTGAGTGGAATTGCAAGCACAAACACTGCTTTTCCCAGCTGTATCCTTTCTGCCAAGTTATGGAGTTTTAAATTCAGTTTGTTTTGCAGCTCAGAAGCGCTGATTGCTGTCCTGCTCCTGAACCTCCAGCAGAAGGGGCTGGGGAATTGACCCCGACACAAAGCCGTGGCAGCTGGACCCAGCTGAGCCTCCTGTGGTGCAATATTTACAGCTGAATTTAAGCCAGTGAGGTAAAAAACCCCAGTAAAAAAACTCCAGATTTGGGTTTTTTTTTCCCATCCAATGCATGAGACTGCAAAAACATCCTAAAGGCAAGAAATTAAATACTCTGAAGGACTGGACCTCACTGAAAATGAGATTGGGAAGGGATAAGCATTCTTTTCTTAGAAATGCAGGCGGCTTTACATCATTGACCAGGTATGAATCATCAAATAGGACAAAATTATTCACCCAAAATGTATTGGCAAAAAAAATCTTTGAACAAGAGTAGTGGAAATCTTATAGTTTATAAAAAAGCCAAACTTAAACTGAAAAATGACTATTCAGTTAAAAAGTAATTTCTGAGTAAGAATCCGTTTCATTTATTTTAATGGATTTTTTTTTTTATTTCAAATAGTGAATTAATCTATGTTCTTTGAGCCTTTCTTCCTTCCTCTTCTTCAAGTAGGAATGTTAAAATATTGATAAAGATAAGAAAATAGTTATCTTTCTCTTTAAAATTTATTTAAGCTTGGATTTTGCCCAATTGAAAAGTTGATAACCCTAGTTTCTCAGTGTCATGTTTCTGTCCAAAAACATTAAAAGGGAAGTATAAAGGTAATTTTTTCATTTTGA
This sequence comes from Ploceus nigricollis, assembly GCA_013399945.1. Lineage (NCBI taxonomy): Eukaryota > Metazoa > Chordata > Aves > Passeriformes > Ploceidae > Ploceus > Ploceus nigricollis. Next base: position 234,373 of record VXBC01007699.1, read on the forward strand.
GAAAGAAGCATGTTTTCTGATGAAATCTATATGCACCTGGCCATGCTCCAAAGTTCAGGAGGTTTAACTGAATGAGCAATTGCTTTCTGCTTTCCCTTTGTTTCCTAGCTACTGAACAGGGGTTACATCTCTCGTAGTAGGCTGAAAATTATTTCCGACGAGAACAATTATATAAATGTCATGAAAAAGATGTTATCAGTTTGGTTTGGGTTTTTTTCTCCTTGCAGAGTTTCAGAATTACCTTTTTTGAGGGGGGATACTGCATTATTAAAGATAAGGAGAGGCCTTAGAGACAGTCTTTTGGATACAGTGCCTGGGTACAGCTGAGACGCCTCTGCTCACTCGCTTTGCAACTCCAAGCCAAAGTGGAGCCAAAGACAGTGGGAAAGGTTACACGTGAGCTGTAACCAAGCAAAGAACGCTTCAGCAACACACACCAGATTACATTTTGCACTGGTAATAGGAGCTATTCTTCAGGAACACCTTGGACTGCCACTGATTTATTTCCTACATGCTCTGCGCCTTAGCGGGAGTGACGCTTGACTTGCAAGGTCACCGAGATGTACATTGCAACACCGGGGCCTTTGAACAGCCAGCCTGAGAGGCATAAGCAATCTTATTGATAAATACTTTACTGGTCCTCACCTTCTGCACAGTAGCCCATGCATCCTGGAGTGGGCTGCAGGAGATAGACAAAGAAAGCGCCGCAGTTCCTGACGGCGATGGGGACGCGGAACAGGCAGCAGTCCCTGGTGCCCCCAAAGACCTGCCAGGTGGCACAGCCCGTCAGCCTCTTGCTCTCCCCAGGAGCTGGCAGGGATCCAGACTGCAGTGACAGCCACACCGGAGCTTGTGTCCCACACTTGTTCATCTGAGGGTGCACACAAAAGGAGCCGTTTACAGCAAGTGTGGTAAGAGTCCTTCCAGGAGAAGGAAGGGAATCTTGGAATCAGAAGACAAAGTCTAACAAGCACTCTGGGAAGAAGTGTTTGATAGGATCAAATTGATATCATTTGATATGATCAAATAAAATGCAATTGAAAAAACCCAGAAAATTTGGAAATGGAGCAACTACAAACAAATGGACTGAGATGAAATGAGGGGCAGTGAAAAGGACCAAAACATGCCAAAATTACTCCAATTAAAATCCTGAAATCAGGGAAGAAAAGTTAAAAAAGAGACAGGAGAAGAATTTGAAGAAACGAAACATTTAAAAAAAGAAAAAGGAAAAATTCCGGTACTAAGTGAAAACAATAAAACTGAATGGGATGACAAGAAGTGCAGGGAAATGGACTGAAGCTTGCCCAAATAATCCTCACTGAAATCTTGAAATCAGAGAACAAAGTCCAACAAACGCTCTGGAAAGGACATACGATCAAAACCAATGCAATTGAAAAAAACCAGAAAATTTGGAAATGGAGTGACTACAACCAAATAGACTGAGATGAAATGAGGGGCAGTGAAAAGGACCAAAACATGCCAAAATTACTCCAATTAAAATCCTGAAATCAGAGAAGAAAGATAAACAAAGAGAGAGGAGGAGAACCTAAAGAAATGAAATGTTAAATTAGAAAAGGAAAAATTCCGGTACCAAGTGAAAACAATAAAAGTGAATGGGATGACAAAAAGTGCAGGGAAATGGACTGAAGCTTGCCCAAATAATCCTCATTGAAATCACAAGATTTCATTCCCTTTCCTGACAGTGGAAACTAAAACCCAAGAGCTTGTGTATGGTGAACCTGGAGGGTCAGTGAAAAAGCTGTGTAGATGGGGATAAAAATGTCTTGTTTGGTTTTGAGAGGTGGCTTTACACAGATAAAACGCTTAAAGAGCACAATAACAGGATTCCAAAGTATTTTCCTCTGGTTTTGGTTGCTTTGTATGAAGAAGATGAAAGCATGAAAGCAGGCTAGATCACCTGTCTCCAAAACAGCTGCCCTGCTCCTGACAGCTCCTGCCCTTCCAGCACACACTGGACATGCTTGTGGGGCCTGTATCTCTCCCTCATTCTTGAAGAAGCAAAACTATGAAGGATGGACAAAACAGATGTGCAGGATATGCATGACTTAACTTTCTAAATTTTTTTTTTAATTTTTATTTTTGCTTTCAGGCTTTTATAACAAATTCCCTGAATACAGAAAATCCCAAAGCAGAAGGCATTGGTCTTTAATGGTTTAAATGACAGCATGTTGAGTCATGGCCAGGAGAGACTGATTTCCATTTCCCAACTTAGGGATGTGTGTTCAGGAATCTCAGATCTGAGCTGCCCTCTGTACCTGTCAGGCTGTCTCCCCTGACTAAAGGAACGTGGTTCTCTAAAGCTGTCTTTAATTTAAGCACCTCGGTGAGGAGATTAGGTGTAATCAGGGCCTTATTAAATATACAAAGCCAATTACAATGGTGACTCATTTTTCTGCACCATTACCTAGCATTTGCCAATATGCAAAGCACAGAGATATTTGAGCTAAAGTTTGGAAATTATTACCAAATACTGACAATAATTTGCTCTCAGATATCAGTCATATTCAGCAGAGCGTGACTGCTGCTGTCACTTTGCATTTCTTCAGCCAGTGACAGTGAACCATCTCTACTAGTCCTGCTTGGGGAACGTGATTCCTCCCAGTGTGAATGTTTGGCTATAAATCACATTGGGGGAAAAAAAAAAAAAGCAAAACCCAGCATTTTTTCCCTTTGGCCCAGGTTTGCTGCTTCGCTTTCAAGATCGAAAGTTATTTGTGACAGCAGGGGAAGCGGTGAAAGTCAAAGGATAAATTTATTAAGTCATGCACCAGTGCCCTCCTGCAGTTTGAGTTGTACCTGGGAGCTATTCAAGCCAGGAAGCAGGGGCAGGGGAGAAGGGGTGCACACCCAGGAAAGCAAGGGTAGTTGAAAAGCAATCAACAATGTGACATGACACAATCTGATTTCCATTTGGAGCTAGTTATTGTCAGGCTTCTGAAAACAAGGATTCCAGAGAGACACCACTGAAATTGTCCAAGGTTGTTGGTTTTTTTTTCCTCCTGAAAAGTGGCAGCGGTTGAGCAGAGAGGGTGACCCTGCCTTCCCTATTTGGTGTCCTGGTGGTCTTGCAGGTGGCACTGGAGCTCACACAATGCAGCAGCTCCCTGGGAGGAGCAGCCTTCCAGCACTGTGCAAGCAAAGGAGAAGAGGGGCCAACATAAAAATTCTTCTAGGTGGAATTTTAGACCAATCCCTTCCCTTGCTTTCTTTAAAAGCCATGTTGTGTGTAAGTTTAAAGAGGTTTGTTCTGTTTGTTTATTTACAGCTTTAAGGGACACGGGTGTTTTCTATGCTGTAAAAATACAGATGATGGGAATTTATTTCATCCTGGTGAACCTCTGACCTAGAGTGCAAGGAGTGGTGTGAAGAAGCATGTTTCCAAAGCATACTTATGAGCATACACTTGCAATGACCTGGGAGAGTGGAAAAAACAACACCCAGAGAAGCAGCATGGGAGAAGAGATAAGGATGGAAACTGAAGCTCTGTGGTCTCTGCTTCATACTCATCTGGATGTGATACCTGCAGCCTGAATTTCCTCTTACACAAGGAAACCACAAACTTCAGTGCCTCTGCACATGTGAGTGAAGGTTGCTGGACTGGAACATTCTTTCTGAAATTGCACTAAAATGCAGGTATTAGTGAGTTCACCTTGGAGGTGTTTGGAACCACACAAGCTGGAAGAATTAGTTATGGGGAGTAGAGCAGCAGGGATGAGTGAGCACTGGATTTCAATGGATGTGTGCAAACTCAGAGAGTCTTGTAGGAAATGGTTTGGTGAGGAGACACAGCACAACCTACCCATCCCAACTGAAAAAATAATCTTGCAATTCTCTGTAAAAGAATTTTTGTTGCTTAAAATGAGTTATAGCATCCATCTGATGCTGCCTTTACCAATGTAACTGGTGCCAACACATCAGTGAAGCTGCACTGGGAGTGCAGCTGCTGGGCTGCCTCTGGCCAGGCACACACAGTGCCTCAGTTTCTCTGGCTGCTTGACCTTGGGCAAATAACAAATCACTGACTCTGTGTACCCTCACTTTCTTATCTCTCAACCAGAGGTGGAGGTGGCTGAGATGGTAATAGCCTTTGGTGCCTTGCAGCAGTGCTGGGAAGATAATTCATTAATGAGACACCCATCTCTCTGCTGTGCTGGGGGCCATGTAGATAAATAGATGAGAATGCATTCTGGCTGTGAAAAGAGATAGAAAGTGATCCATACATAACATCTCTTGTTAACACACAGAGGAAAAACCGAAATGCTGGAATAAGAGGATGATGATTTCCCCCCTTGTTTTTATCCTCTCCAGAAGTCTGTGAGCATTTCAGTGCTGGAGAAAGTGTGGATTGGCATTGCTGATGTCAGAGTGCAGCTTTCTGATAAACTCTCATGGGAATCTCCTGCATTTGCCCTGGCCAATCTTGCACTGAAACCACTCGAGTGAGACAGTTTGTTATGTAACATGCAGAAATTACAAGCAATGACCAACCCCTAAAAGGGTAAAAAAATCAGACTGTGAGACAGCAAGTCATTGCAACAAACTGTAATACAGGATTACAGGCTGGCCAAGGAAGGATTTTGGTCTAAATCAAGTATTTCTGTTTTCCTGGCAGCTCTATGACACACATGAATTTATTTTCTGTTATGAGCTGCATGTGGTCCTTCTGAGTCAGGCAAGTTGCCACACACTAGCCAAGAGGATTTGCTGCATGAGGCCTCTGTGAATTAGAAGACAGACCTGGGAAGGCAAGGGAAAATGTATATTCATGTATTCAACCAGCAGTAGAGATAAGAACAGAAAAAAAAAAAAAAAAAAAAAAAAAAAAAAAACCCAAACAAAACAAAACAAGCAAAGAAACTTAGAAGAACAACCTAGGAGAACAGGCTTCAAAGAGCCAAAATTTTCAAGTCCCCACTGTGGCATGATTTGCATTGAATTTTGTAGCTGTCATTTGGGAGAGTAACCAGAAAATTGAATTCAGAGGTAGCAAATGATTGGCATTTAAAACAGAGCATTTACCTGCAATGCCTGCAGTCACTGCTGCTCTAAGGATATTGGAGAGACGTGGGAGTCTCACACCCCCACTCAGCAGCATTTCCAAAAGGAAGGAGGAATTACACAGCTGCCTCTATAGGAGAGCAAACTCCACAGGTTCAGGTGTCCAGTGACACAGCTTGCGCAAAGGAGAACTTCTCCAACACAGGAGGGACACTTTAGGCTGTTGGCAGCCTTCTTTAGTATCTTTCCATACTTTCGTAATTAAGTGGTGTTTTCAATCTTCAAAGCATTTTATAAACCTTGCCAATTAATCTTTGCAACACCTCCATGTGGCAGGTAAGCACTCATTAATTAGGCACCAGATAATAATTTAAATAATCCAATTTAGAAAACCTAAACAATAAAAAAATGTTTTCTCCCTTCGCCAAAACAAGAGAACAAGCCATTATTGTTTAATCCAATGATGTCTCCTTCCATTTGCTTGGGGTTTGGGGTATCAACCAGTTTGATTGATTGGACACTGTGGTTCTTCATAATTGCACAAAGAAATCAAGCTTGATTGTTCTTGTCACTTGGATATTGCTGAAATTATGCTGTTAAAGATAAGTAGCACCATATGTGAGGAATGCATTGTTTTAGTTGGATGGAGATGGAAGCCTTTTTGGTGTGCTGCTGGTTGGCAGTTAAAGCATTGTGATTTTGCATTTGTTATCCACTCAAAACTTCACTTTAGCTTTTTTTTTTTTTTAATATTTCTTTGTAGTTAGATAAAGTAAATAAGTTTGGGGTTTTTCTTATTTCAGTCTGGGGCCAAACTCTATAGAAATCAGTTTACGTCAGGAATATCTGTAGTAGCAATTAAACTGGTGCTTGTCTTGTTTTTTTTTTAAGCACATGCCTCTGAACAATAAAGGCTGTAATTGTAATTTCTACAGAAGGGGTTTTGCATGTCTGAAAAACAAGCAAGAAAAACAAAGGCTCTTCATACCTAGCATTATGGTTTGGAATATTCATGTAAGTGTTCAAGAAAGAATTACAGATTAAATAATACCTTGAAAGTGTCATTTGCTTTTAAATTCACAGAACAATTGCAAATCAAAGTGGGGCTGGATTCAGACCAAAATAATAATTGAAACAAAATAATAAATTAATGGCATGCAGCTGAGGTGCTGTGTTTTGATTGTGAGTATAAAATGTTCTAGAAGAGGTTAAAGAGGAGGGAATGAAAAGTATGGAATAATAAATCTGTTCTTCTAGGGACTGACAAATTAAGCATGATGAGCAGGTTAGATTTGACACGCTTTAACATGACCTTGTTTTGTACACCAAAGATTAGCATTTAAACCTGTGTTTGATCCTAGTATACATGTAAAAAGTAAACATATATTGCTAAAAATGAAACTATTGAGAAAATACCAACCCTTACTGCATAACGTGTCCTCCATTTACACATGCATATTTACAGTTGTACATGAATTTAGAGCATACTCAGATTTGGAGAGGGTTTTGCTCATTTAGAGGATGAAATTTCTGAAGAAAGGTATTGGAAGTTATCTTGATACCCCATCACAGGCAGGTATTACTGGACATTTCCCAGTCTCATATCCATAAGTAGCCTGTAGAAAAGCTTGCTACAGAATTGTGTGTGCCAAAAAATTGCAGTTGTGGGGCTGGCTCATGGGAGAGAAATTAATTTAAATCACAGAATCCAGAATCTGTGGGGCTAGAAGGGACCCACAAGGATCATCACGCCCAAATCCTAGCCCTGCACAGGACAACACCAAGAGTGATATCAAATGCTTCCTGGGGTTCAAACACTTCTTGAGCTCTGTCAAGATCTGTGGATCACTTCCTTGCAGTTTTTGGAGCTGTGACCACTTCCCTGAGGAGCCTGTTCAATGCCCAACCACTTCTGGGGAAAGAACCTTTTCCTAAACATCACCTGACACAAGTTCAGAACCCTTGGGTCCTGTCACTGTTACCACAAAGAAGAGATCAGTGTCTGCCCCTCCTCTTGCCCTCACAAGAAAATTGAACAACCTGTGTCTGAACCCAGAAATCCCTGAACCAGGGGTTGTTGGAGATTGTTAATGTGCAAAAATGAAATTATTTCCCTTTCCTGATATTCCCTCCAGAAAAAGACATTCAGCTGCTGGTGAGGACAAGCACCTGGGGCCAGTGGAACTTCTCCACAGGAAGAAGAGAATTTTCAGCCCATTTCTGGCTTTGCTGTGAGTGTGGTGTGAATTTGCATTACAGGCAGCAGCGTGCGCTGCTCTGCTGTAATCCACAGATTGATCTTTTATCTGACTGTGGAGCAGATCTTCAATAACATTAGTGTGTGATGTTCCCTCACATTTCTTTTTAGTGTTTATGCCTCCCATGGGGCTTGCCCATATTTACATGTATCCAGGTGTATGCATCTACTCTGTATTCTTTTAATTCAGAAGCTGGAATTTCTGTAATTGATGTGTTTTCCCATATTGGCTGTTAAGTACTTCTCTGTATTTTCAATAGATTTTCTGTTGAGCTTTATTTTTCCATCTTTTGTTCTTCTTCTGAAGGTCATTTTACTGTGGTCTGGCCATGTCTGTGCATTGTTTCTTGCTTCTTAATATACTGTCTTAATCTTAGTAAAAGCTTCACTATACTTTTTTCATTCAGTGTTTTTGCCTTTCACAGAAAATTTGGCAGTTCTTGAAGAACAAGACATGATCTGTAGCAGCAGCCTCAACACCCGAGGATCCAAAATTTGCAAATTTTTATTGGACTTCTACTACAATATATTTTTGGATAGGGAAGTGGCTGTGGCCAGGAGTGCATGTCCAGGATCCAGTAATTGCTGTGTCTCCTTTGGGAGCATGGGGGGAAAGGCAAGGAAGAAATAGAGGGAGGAAGGTCAGGACCATTTGTTACCTGCCCTGAGAAATTCAGCAGGCAAAGCCTAAATTGGAAAGCTCTTTCAATCAAAAACATTTTGCCACTGGAGGAATAAGTTTATGGACAGCAGTTGGATTCAAGGGATGGCAAGTTCAGGAATGCAATTAATATTTTCACTTTCTCTGACATAAAAGCTTTTGGGTTTTTCTTCTGTCTTTTTTTCACTCTGTAGCTTGTGGGGTTTTCTTCTGTCTTTTCTCCCTTTTTTCTCTCTTTTTTATTAAATGAGTGGATGAGAAGCAGCTCCTTAAGAGCCGCTGCTCGTTTTTCATTGCAAAGTTTGCTGTGCCCCTGAGCTGTGGCACGGTTGCATTCTGGGGCTCTCACAACCCCCGTGTGTGACCTGCTTCTCCTCTCTGTTGAATCTAACACTCCCTGTGGTTATGAAACAACATGCAGACAGGGACATATTTTTGTGGTGGTGGTGGTTTATTTCATGGCAAGGTTCAGAACATTCAGGCACTGAGAGGCTGTCTGGAGGAGTCAGGCTGTGGGAGCTCCCCTCCCTTGTGTCCCCCAGCACGTGCCATTTGTCCTCCCACACTTCTCCCCCATGCTCCAAATCTCCATTATGGCTTAAATCCCTCCTGAGCTCAGCTGGGTGACAGGAATCCTTACCTACCAGCACTCTGAATTAAGCAGTTAATCTCATCCATCGATAAGCAGCTAATTGTATCTGGCCAGTATCAACATGATATCACTGGGTATATATTTTACAAGGTGCTGGAGTAATGTACTTTTTAATTCTGCAGCCGTATTGTCAGGCTTTATTTGGTCTTTTTTCTCTTCTATCTGTTCAGGGTTTTGTCTTTGACTTTTTTAATTAAAATCAGCTTGCTCCAGCCAGACTGGAATGTCCAATAATAACTGCTTATTAAGGAGTGGAAGCTGCACAGTTATTAATTTAAATTATTTTGTTCCAGAGGTTTTGCTGAAATTAAATGGAAAACCAAATCAAACAATGATTTAATTAAGTGGAAGAGATAGAATGTAGAGGCAGATTTAGAAGGTGAAGATCTTAAAGAAGCGTAGTCTTTCAGTTTTGACATCTAACAGATGTAATCCTTCATCAGCATGGTGAAGCAGAGATTTACTGTCATTCAGAGGATAATGAAGAAACCAATGGCAAGAATTATGTTACAAGATAAGAAACTAAACTAATGAATATACCTTCACAAACCTGAATGAAAAACTCCAGAGAAGAGATTAAAAGAAACAAAGCACGCATTGTTAGAAAGCAATCTCATACAGCTGAGCATTGCTGCATTCAAAATTGCTGAAATATAATGAAAAATTAAATAATATTAGAGAATATGTATGTACACTTATAGAGCAACCTGGAAAACTTCATAGTGCATTGGGATATTTGAGGATGCCATGAAATTAGTCTTTCAATAATAATTCCACCAGTTTATTAATGTCAATAAGATTTATAGTTTATATATGCAAAGTGTTAAAAATTCTACAGAAATAACAACTATCTCTTAACATTTCACTAAACGTTAAATTATTAAGACAAAAGTCACTTGTGATGAGTTCACAGGTCCTGTTTGAATGGATATAAAATGTTTTTGCTAATTTTGAGAGGGTTCTCCAGCTAGAGTAGAATCACCCCATACCAAACATCCTGGCACTCTAGGTTGAATATTTCATCTTTTAAGTAATTTATGGTAATTAGTTTATTCTTTTCTGAATAATTTTGTTTAACTTTATGTTTGAAATTATGCTAACCTCCTGCAGTTGGGATATTTGAGGTGGCAATGACTTTAGTGAGGGGCTCAAGTTGCTCTGGCAACAATGATTGCAAGTTAAACAATATTGTCATACATATTAAACACAGATAAAACCAGATAATTACTGTTTTGTCTCTTTTATAGAGAGTGATGAAGGGTTTTTTGCTCCACAAAGCCATTAGCATACTTATGAAACTAAAGAATGCAAGAACTGATTCAATGCAGAAAGAGATTCAACTTTAGATTTTCCTTCAGTTTCCTCCAAGATTGCTTTAAATATTATTTTTTCTGATTTCTCCCTTCTGATTTCATCAGCAGAAGAAATCCCTAACTCATAATAATTTATATGGGAGAAGTGTCAGGTTGAAGAATCCATTCTTAAAGCCATACAGTTGCTTGGAAAAAGCACAGCCTGAGGTGACATACATGGTTTAAATCTCTCTGCAGAGTTGGAAAACACCTGGCTTTGTGTTGGAATATTTCCTAGCCTGGTTGAATACTGGCTGTTCCACAGGGATCCTGGTCTCTGACTGATGCCCTTGTATGTGACAGTGGTATTGTTGGTTTTGATGGTGGTGGTTTTGTTGCTGTTGGTTTTATTGTTGTTGCCGTTATTCTTGTAATTATTATNCATCATTATTCAAGTGGGTTTTCCCACTACCACCCACCTAATCCCACTGGATACACAGTCTAGGACAGCACAGAGAGGGATGGGGAGGAAAACCCTCCCAAGAGGGTTTATTCCAGCTTATTCCAGTTTATCCCAGCTCCCCAGGGGGAGTGCTCAGGTTCTGCTGACCTCGACACATCTGGTGGGCATTTCCACGGGCCGCTGGCCCAGCATGAGGCGGTACCATGCCGGTGGCAGGGAGTGGTCACACACCAGGTCCTGGCTGGCCGCTCGCTGCAGCTCCAGGGAGTCGAAGCTGGTGCTCCTGCGGGGGTTGCGGAGGATGCGGTGTCCCCCCGGCCAGCACTCGGGAGCTGGGGAGGATGGAAAAGGGCAAGGAGTAATTAGTTAATCACTTCAATTCCACTGGACGCTGCTAATAGCTGCTTAAATCCTTGCTTTAGGTTGGAAAGGGGGCTGTGTATTCTATTCCTCTCTGTCAGAGGTGGGGCAGTCATCTGCTGTTAATTGGGCAGTTTTCTCTATCTCTTCCGCAAACCAATCCTCCCTCTGGGAAATATCTTCTGTTAATGGGCCATTGAGTGTCGCTACGTGGCTGAGAAAATTGCAGCATCCCATGGGGAGATGCTCCGCCCAGGGGGAGGAGCCAAGCATTCCTGCCTGGATATAATCTGAGGTTTGGAACACCACAGCAGCCTTTTCCCACTGCATTCCCAGAGAAGTAGCTTTCTTCTCCACTGCATTCCCAGAGGAAGACCAGGCCCATCTACAGCACCACTAAACCTTCAGAGGAAAACTCCACCCTTCTACAGGATCCCTGCTCCAACAGAACCACACTGTCACTGCAGCAGGGCTGCAGACTGCAGCCAGCATTGGATGGGACTGCTGCCACCACCCTGACCCACAGGATGTCAGGTTGTATTCTGACTCTGTCAGTTGTTTGGTTGGTTTTTTGTTTTTTTTTTTTTTTTGGTACTTTTGCATTTGTATTTTTTTTTAAATTTTCCTTGTACAGAACTGTTATTCCTATTCCCATATCTTTGCCTGAGAGCCCCTTAATTTCAGAATTACAGCAATTTGGAGGGAGGGAGTTTACATTTTCCATTTCAAGGGAGGCTCCTGCCTTCCTTAGCAGACACCTGTCTTTTCAAACCAAGACAATCCTATATCCTTTTATGTTCTGATTCATTTTAGGATTGGGATAATTTTCAAGGCAAACAAATCCACATTTAAATGTATAAAGGTGCAAGCTTAGTAACGTAAAGATTTTAGTTGTCTAGACTTTCATCATATCTGAATCAGGACCAGCCCCCTTCACCTTTTAATGTGATTTCAGCCTAATTTTAGGGATTAACAGCTGAGTCTCTCCTCCTCAGAAATCAAGTAGTATTTTGAGGTTCCAAAGCGTTGTGACCTTTGAAAGTACGTGGGGTTTTATTTTAATTTATTACATGCATGAGCGATTTAATCATGATATAAATTGATGCTTGAGTATAAAGTGCACTTCACATGCTTTTAAATATGTGCTGAGAAGATGCAGAACAAGAAATGTTGAAAAGAGAAAAAAAGAGAAATGGTATAAAAATAACATTAAAGAGTTTTGAGAAATCAGCTCAGGTTAGGCTTGCAAATATTGAAGCCACAGGTCAGACTCACTTGAGCTTGGCATAAAGCCAAACACATCAAGCCTTGTGTGTGCATCTCAAAGTGTGAATCAAACCTGCTGCCCCTTGACCTGTGTTTGTTTACTTGCCTGCCCTGTTTATTTTCATACATCTCTTGACTTTTTTACAGAATATTCATTTCTTTTCTTCTCACCTAATAAAAAGAAGCCTTGAGGTGATTCTGTTAGAAGCTGTTTATCTCCAAAGAGCTGATCATGTAGCAAAAATGGCCTTTTCTTGGTTGTGTGAGCCATTCCTTGGTGAGGCCAGGTCCCTTTCCACCATGTCAGCACTGCAGAGTGGGCACAGGAGGGGCCCGAGGTGGAGCTGCTCTGCTCTGTGCCTCAGCAACAGAAGGCTCAGCTAATTTCTTGCTGCAGTAATCTTTAATTGCTAATGATGATGTAAGAGGCAGAGGCCACATCACAGGAATTGCACAAACTGGCAGTTAGCAAAATCACCTCTTTTCACTGTAAATAGAGCTTATTTATGTGGCACCATTGACAGAGAATCAGACCCCTCCCCAAAGCTTAATTTTTCAAATGTCACTTTTCAGATTGTAACTCTGCTTTAATATTACGCCAGTGGCACTCTGAAACACATTTATCATTTTTATTTTATTGACAAGATACTCAGAAGGTCAAAGTCAATCCATTTATGGCAGTATTTTTAAAGATTATTTTGATTGTGCCAAAGGCAAGGCAATGGTATACAAGACAAATGGGGACAAAATGTGGCGTAACGAAGGCTTTATTGCAATTTTCAGGGAACTAAACTGTCAAAGCCATTGCAATTCCAATGCAAAATTCTGCTGAATTACTACAATTGCCTTTTTAAATAAAAAAGAAGTGCCCTAAGCTTTTCTTTCCTATAGGTGAAGAGACATTTCAGAGAGGGAACACTTGGAAATATTGCACCTCTAATTAAATCTGGGATCAAATTCCTTCCCTCAGAAGTCCTTTCTGGAGACCACATGGAGACTGTCCTTTGCTAATTCCCAGCCCAAGGGAAGAAGTGACATTTCAGCAGACCAACTATTTTACAAAAATGAAAAGTTTACCCTATATTTAAAACCCCTTAAAAAAATGCAGACTCTTGCTGACCCCTCCAGTACCACTCAAGGCTTCAGGAGTGTTAATGGGAGCAGAATCTTGGCTCATGATGCCTTTTTCTTGCCTGAATTAGCTCCTGTCTGAACAAAAGGGAAAAGAATCTAAAAGCAAACAGCTCTTTGCACGGTATTGCCACAGGAATCCTGCACGGACATTGTAATATAATTAATTGCATTCACTTTCTCAATAATAATAATATCAAATAGTGCCTTTAGATGAAACTAATAGCCTTCTGCTTGATATGTATTAGTTATAATCCAAATTCACACCACGTGTTGTGATCTTACCAGTGATTAACTACTCTGTCTAAACAATGCAAATATATCAGACACTGACACACAGCTAATTATTTTTCATCCCTTGCATGGTTTTGTTTGCAGTAGTTTAGAGAAGGCTTTCTCACATCATCACCAGAGGAGCTGAACGCTGCAGATGGGCCTGGAAAGGCCAGTGAGGAGCTCATGGGGGAACCTCCAAGGTCCCTAAGGAGAGGGGTGTTCATCCAGTAAATTTAGCAGCATTTGGGACAAAAGCCATGTGTTTGGTCCCAAAGGAACCCTGGCTCAAACAGCCACCTCTGAAGGTGTATTTTACCCTGAATTCACTGCCAGAGTGTGTTTAGGTACCTGTGCCTGGGTTTAGTTGTGCTGGCAGGCTGTCACTGAGGAGGCAGGATGGCACATTGATCTGCTGTCACTCCCCTGGAGCCAGCCTGACGGATTTTGTTCCCCGCCTGAGGCAGAGCAGGGCACGCGGAGCTGGTGGCACAAAAAGCCTCACCCAGGTTTTGCAGCGAGCCATGAGCAAAGCAAACCCTCAATTACTGAGCTCCCCTTGTAAAATGGTGCTCGTTATGGCCCCGTGACAGGATGATTGTAAACTTTAACATGCAAATTGCAGGCTGTGGTGCGAGTTAATTACCACTGGCTTTCCTGCAGAAATAAATGAATAAAGGCATCAGGGTAATCAGACTTTATTATAAAAATGTTATTTAAAAGAAAACAACAAGAAGGCACAGCTGAGCCCTGTTGGTTCTTCATCTGAGAAATGCCCACTTGTACCTTGTGGTGGCTGCAGCTACAGCCAAACCAGATGAAACTTTCCTGTTCATTTTTAATTCAGGTGCAGGTGTCAAGCTTATGGACAGCCATGAAGTGCTCAGCATCCCAGCTGTCCCCCTTCATGCCCACATTCATGTCTAGTATGGAACCACTGCTACTCTGGGCTATGCAGGTTAGGTTGTCTTAAAAAGGAAATACTTGTTTTATTAGGAGAACAAATTTATTTTAATCCAGCACTATTCCTACTAGTGTATTTAAGGGGCCTGTAAAAAAAACCCAAAAAGCTGGCTTTTTAGGGAGCTGGTCATTATGACCATTCTGCTTTCCTTCAGGAAGAAATTAAACATTGCAGTGAGATTTTGTAGCTCTCTGTCCAGAGCTGCTGGAATTAAATGCTGGATGTACCTGGTGCTTTGGTCTCCTGCAAAGAGCTGCTTCTTGAACTACCACCAACTCAATATAGGCAAGGAGCTGTTGCTAAGACATAAGCATTTGTTTGCTTTACTATAGACTCAAAAGCTTTTTTTTNATTTTTTTTTTTTTTTTTTCTTTTTTTTTTTTTTAATGTAACAATTTTTTGTCAGAAAGTTGTGGCAAAGAGACACGGAGTAGCTCCTTTTTGACACTGAAAGCAAACAAGTAATAACACCTGCTTTATCTGCTCAGTGAAAATGACATTTGAGTAACTCTGGTGGCGTGACAGAGCAGGTTCCTTGGGGAAAAGCCTGTCTCCATCGAAGCCATGAGGAGTGCTGCTGTGAATGCCTGGATGCTGAGAGTCTTTCTGTGGGCTTGCTGGGGAGAGGAGAGCCTCCTGCAGAAGGCAGAAGCATCCAGAAATATCGCATGGAAAAAGAGCAGGAGGTGGATATCTGAATATGCTGCTGTGGGCAGGGGGTTTGTCTCTCAGCTAAAGGAAGCATCGATGTGACCACAGCTGGAGGAAGATATTTGTGTCAGCAGGTCCTGGGGACAGCCTGGAAGCCCATTTTGTGCTGGCCAGTATTGTACCAGGCAGCAGTGAGGCTCCACAGGGCTGTACCAGGCACCAGCCAAACAAGAGTCTGGAAAGGTGAATATAGAGCATCATTTTGGGATGCTCCCTGCTTTGGGATACCCTCCCTACCCACACGTTTAACACCTGAAACACCCACTGGTGTTTCAAGCAGGTTGGCAGCTGGATGCTTTGCAAACAGCTGAGTCAGCTGTACAGTTCTTGGGCAGAGGTGTTGGTGGGAAGAATGCTGCTTGGGGTCTTTTTGCTGAGGGTCTGCTCCTCCTGCTCATGGCCGTGGGAAGAGGCATCAGCCACAAGAGAGATAAAGCCAGGAAACTTAAGAGTGGCAGGCTGAAAAATCATAAGGAAATAACTTGCTAAACCTTTGCTTTCGTTTCTAAAGACATGTGAGTACAAGTGTAATAGAGCTTTACCTGTCCCTCTTGCTCCCAGTAAATATCAGTGGCTTATGTGGAGGAAGGTTTAAGAAGTTGAGATTTTGTTTGTTTGCTTTGAATAGCGGCTGCAAATCAAATAATATCAATAGGTGATGGCAGCCAGGAAACCCTGAAAGAAATATAGTCCACAAGCCTGAGGTGCATGTTTGCTTTGGGCAAAGCCACACAATATATCTAAAGGGCATTCTAAAGCCTTGGGAAATAGCTGGCAAATTGTAAAATAACTTTTGTGAGGAGGGTGACTGAAAAGCCAGTGACTGATGCAGGCAGTGCTAACCAACAGCAGCATTTGGTGGTGGGCTGTGATTGCTCTGTGACCAGAAAAGGTGTGTCCCCACATGCAGATTTCCTTCTTGCCATCATCTCCCATATTGTGGGAGCTCAATCTGGAGTTTGCCCCAAAAAGATACATAGGCCTATGTATGTACATGTACATACATTTTAAAAATATATATTTCAAATTATGTAAGAGTACTTGTATTTTGACATTTGTATGACATACAGTAAATTTTTGAAGTCCCTCCCTCTGTGGCAGATTTTCACATTTCTGATTTTTGTTTCTTACAGTCCACAGTAGAACAGAGCCTTTTCTGTCATGTTTGACTTTCTCTTCACAGGAAAATTGTTAAATATTTTCATTTGGAAAAATCATTCTGAAATGCTGAGGCTAGTAAACCATAACTCCAAATTAATTGCAGACAAAGGATGTGTTCTCTTTCTTCTATTTCTGTTTTAGGAACAGAAGGAAACTTTTAAATCACCAGCCACTTCCATGCTCAGGGGCTGGATTTCAGTAGAAAAGCTCAGGTAAGAGTCTTTGAAGCTTTCAGCACGTCAGTGCCATCACTTCCCCATATTGTCATTTACCACACATTGAAAGAGAGTTTGTGTAGAGAAGGAAAGGCAGATGCTGGGAAAGGGAAATTCTTTCCAAGCTCTTAATGGATGTGTTCAAAATAACAGTAGAATCCAACCCATCTGACAACATTTAAAAATGCCTTTTGGTGGTTGCACGTTGCAGGTGAACAAACACCTATTAGTAGATATTTGTAGCTAAGGAACACCTGACAGTTTATTAAAGATAAAAGTTCCTGCCCTTATTTCACCAATACTTTAAAGATTTGCTTCAATTATTCTGCCTGCTGATGACAAAAATTTTCATTCTCAATGATATTCAGACACAGAAATTTGTTGTGAATGTGACAGTGATCACTACATTAAAATGCTTGAACCATGAGTGCTCCTCAGGTAGATAAAACATAATAACTGTATTAAAAAACCTTGATAGCTAATAAATAAAGCCATTTTCAGAGATTTCAGAAGCAGAGGAACCTCCTACTGAACTGAAATGATAAGAAAGCCCATTGTACAAGCACCACACACTCGTAATGGCCAGGTCTTGAACAAGTCACAAACCATTCATAATGCAAAATTGATAGAGATAAATGAGCTATTGTGCAAAATAAAGGTAATTATAGAAATTCTGACCCAGGAAGAGGCAAGAGGCTGAGCACCTGCTGAAAAGACTATGACATTTAATACATGTTATTTGTACTGAATAACAGGCAGATTTGAGAAAAAAACCCCCTCCTACAATCTGAAGGTGTTGCTTTATAATGCATCTGAATTTCATTTGTCTGGGAACAAGGTCACTTGTCATCCTGGTCTTCTATGGAGTAAAGCAAGAAACTATTGACAAACCAAGGGCCAACACAGCTCCAGAGCAAACAATTATTTATTCACGCTCCTATCTCTTATCTTGCCTTGCATTTCTATTTTTAACTTGTGCTTTAGAAAGGATGAATTGATTATGTGAGATTTTCTTCTGGTTTGTGTATCCCCTGAATAATTTGCAGAATAATGAGCTGCATACAGCTCACACAGGAGGATGCAGAGACAGGCAGAGAAGCATTTTGTGTGGGGCCAGAGGAGGTGTCAAGAGGGGCTGATCAAATAGGTGAAAACAAGGGGAGTGTGAGCAAAGTCTGAGGATCTTCCTGGCAGATTACAGTGAATTTTGGAGAACTGTCACAGCAGATGGGATGGACAGCACTTTCTTCAGTGTTCTATAAATAGAGCAGATGAAGGAACTTTTTATTTTCAGGGACAATGCATGTGTGGCCAACTGAAGTAAATGAGCCAAGAAGTGTCCAGCTGAATTGTTTTCCTTTAAATGTTTCAATCTCCAAGAATCACTGTCTAGCATCTCTCATTAATGTGGAAATTGCTCATGGATAATGTGGTGGACACAAAAAGGACAGGTCACATGGATAAAAAGCAATGGGCAGCTGTACAGGCCAGGTGAAGTCAGTGCACCTGCTTTGCAAAATGCAGCCTCATCTATAAATGTGCCAGTTGGAAAAAACAGCAAAGCCAGATTGTGTCAATAGCTCTATTATATTTGGTGAATTCTCCTCCTCACTCATTCTGGCTCAGCCCTAGAGCCAGGAAGGCTGAGAATCTGAATATAGAAATCACTATTGCTGTGTCACAACAGAGTTCAAAACCTCATAAATTTCCTCAAGTTGTCTCTAAGTTAATCATGATGCCTTTAAGGGCTTCTCAATAAAAATCAATAAAAAGAAAACGATAATTATTGTTATTGATTGGTCTATTTTGCTCTCATCCCTCAGAATGAAAAAGTGAAATCAAAGGAAAAGGGTCTTTCTTACATCCTAATCTCAGCTGAGCATACAGTCACAAATGTAGCTTTCCTAAATAGAAGCAACAAAAACAAACTCACAGGTTTTGATTTTAGAAGCCACTGGGCTCTATTCAGATGGAAATTTGATTTCCATGGAGAGCTGGAGGTGTTTCTACACCTCAGCTATGACACTGGCTAATTACCATTCGCCAGCCACACATTTTTCCAGACTGCCCCCATGGATAATGCTGAATTTTGGCCACATTTTCCTGCACTTCCTCAATGCAGTGCTGGATGTGGGTGATATTATGCTGGGGAAAGTGTCACCACTCCCTTGCTGTCAGTGCTTCCAGGCTGCAGCAGAGGCTGGTGAGCAGATAAGGGGACTCTGAGTGCAGGCGGCTCCGCGCTGCCAAATTCCAGGTCTGCACGTGTGTCCTGGGTGTGATTTAGCTCCTGCTGGATGCAGGGTGACCAGGCAATTTTTCCTGCTATTGTTTTGCTGTTATTCATTGCTGTTATTCATCCCATTCACTGGCACAAGGGTGGCTTCAGCTCCTCACGTGTTTATAATGGGCTTTTCTGTCAGGGCTCTGACATTTAGGATGAATGGCCGGGTTCCCTCTTGCCTTTGGAGTAAGGCTTTATTTGTTACAGTGCTGCCATAATGTACACAGACATGCTCCACTTCCCAGCAACTGCACTAACCTGGAAGGATCTCTCCACCACCCTACCAAAATTTAGGTTTTCTTTGACCCTGTCCTTCATGCCCTTGTGGGCTGTCTGCTGTGTGAAGCTTGGAGAGAGTTGATGTGAAACAGTCTCGAGCACATAGCAGCTCCTGCTGTGGATGCAAAAAGTTCTTCTCATGCATTATAGCACTCTGGATGGATTTAAAAAATATTGAAATAAAAGGTCATGAGCTAGAAATAGCCAGCGGCCTGCCTGGCCACTGTGATAAGATAAAGCTGTGTACTCCCAACCGTGGAATTGCAACATTAAGCCTAATAGATTTCCAAAATCCAAATTTATCAGCAATCCTCACTGTTTGTTTCTTCAGCTTTTGAAAGGCACAGATTCTGTACATATAGTCATGGTATCTCCAAACCTAAAAGAAATCAGTGCCTTCCTCCCATAGAAACAGGATTGTAGCAGTTCCAGGCAGCATTTTCCCTGAGCCACGGTGGAATTGCAGGGAATCTCACACACCTGGTTGTGTGTCTGGCACCTGACAGAGGGCTGGTGATGCCTATTCACACCATGCAGCAGCCAGGCTTTCAGTTCCTATGCACAAAAACCTCCAGATAAATGTATGTGCTACTTTTATTTAGTTGAATTTAGTTCTCAGTTCCCAGTTCTAACAGGCACTGATTTTCCTTTTTTGTTTAGGGTCATCTCTGCTCTGGTTGCTCCACAGATCTCTGCTTATTTACCAGGAGTAGTAGGACCATCAATAAAAATAGCAAGGTTTCAGGAACCTATAAGGCCTTCAGCTATAAGCTGCTTTTTGATGTAAAAGAAAACACAGCTCAGCTGGTATCAGCTGAGTTTTCACCACTTTCACAGCTGCTACCTGTGCAACCTTTTAGGATGCAATTACCATAACAAGACAAACCATCTCCATAATTATATATATATATATGTAAAGCCCTTTCTGTGGCCATCCAGCCAGAGCTGCAGGTACAGATCTGCATGTACACAGGGGATTAGGGAGGCACAGGAACAAACAGGAGACAATTGTTGCCCCATATGGTGCACATTATTGGCAGCTGTGCTTTGATCAGGATCAGCCGTGCAGAAGGCAAACCTACTGATTTCTTCTCATTTACACTGAATTAACTTTGATCACAGTGCAGGTTTGTGTGTTTTAAAGCTTCTGCTGTCTTAAAAATGTGCTGGGGAGGTCTGTGTCCTCAGAAGAGAGGAAATGAGCAGGAATGAGCCCTGTCCCTCAATGGCTGATGGGGCTGTGGGAGGGTTTCCCATGCAGGGATGTGTTGGAATGGGATGGCAATTTCTTCCACCATGGTCTACATGGTGTTTCTTACAGCAGGTATGGCACTTTCTGTTCTTTAGAAAGAAAAGAAAAGGAAATCAGATTGCCAGATGGAGTATTCTCAATGGGAACCACTCTGCTCCTCAGACACTGACAATGCAGAACAGTTTCTTCTCACCAGATGAGATGAATCCTAGCAATTTTTTATTTCCGTGGAGCCATTTCCATGCTGAGCTTTTCATTCTACTCTTCCACCTCCTTCTTGCCTGATAGCAGCCAGAGCATGCTTTTAGATTGTAAAATAAAGTTATACCTTTTAGTGAAATACATGCTTTAAAAAATAGCATTACTGAACTGAAGGAGGAAGCAATCAGATCGCAGTTCTTTTGCTAGGGAATAACTCAACTGAAAATGTTATCTGTGCATCTCCATCCCTGGGTAAACAAGGTGATTACAGGCAAACAGGCAGCATTTCAGGTTTTCTTCCATCTTTCTGTCATCAAAACAAGACTCAGTTTTGCATTCTTAGTTGGTAATTGGCTAACAACAGTAATTTTCATCCTGAGAAGATAGGCCAGTAACCAGTGCTCAGAAAAACCCTACAATATGACAATTGATCAATTCTTCATTAGACTTGATGCATTCAGGTTACCACAGTCATTTCTTTTGCAATTTGATCTAAAAATAAAAACAATCAGCAAAAATCTAGTTAAGCAATTTCAGATTGGAAAGCCATAACACAAATTAATGTACAAAAAACCAGCAGGCAATCAATTTATCATTTGCTACTTTATTCTTTAGCAATTTGCAGTCATTGCTGAGTTGCTTTTGAAACTTGTAAAATTTGATTATGTGAAACCTGGTGAGTGTCAGGCTTTGGTCATTCCTGTGTTGTGTTTTATGAGTTGTTTTATGACAAAAGGATGTAACCTCAAGCTGCACCAGGGGAGGTTCAGGTTGGAAACTGGAAAAATTTATTCACTGAAAAGGTTGTTAAACATTGGAATGGACTTCTCAGGGAAGTGGTGGAGTCACCATCCCTGGAGGTGTTCAGGAATTGACTGGATGTGGACACAGTGCTCTGGTGTAGTTGAAAAGATGATGTTTGGCCAGAGGTCGGACTCAATCATCTTAGAGGTTTTTCCAGCCTTAATGATGCTATGATTCTGTGATTCTATTCCAGGAGCTGGTTGGAGAGCAGAGGGTTTGTAAAGGTAGACCTGTCTGGCATCTGCTGATATCCTGCACAAGCACACACAGCTAAGGCTCAGCCTGGAAGTCCTGGCAGCAATAGTTCTGTAGTTTTCTACAATTAACCTGGTTCAGAGAAGGTTTAGTTACCCCTAAATGTTCAAATGCCACTTTGAGAGCCACAGTGTGGACCTCCAGCTGCAAATAGTGCAGGAGGCAGCTGTGGCTCCACGTGCAGGAGTGGCTGTGGCCTCTCCCACTGTACCCCCAGTGTGGGTGGGCTAGCACAGAACTGTGATGATGTTTTTGGCTGATTGATGTTTTGGTTTGGATAACTCACCTGCCAGCCCATGAACGAGGAGGGGCTTGCCTGGGACAGGCTGAGGAGTGGTGGTGCAGCCCTTACACCTTTCTCATTTACCCACAGGTGACTTCAAGAACACCTTTTCTTTTATTATCCCCCACAATGCTCATCTTTTGCATTCAGAAATGAGGGCCCCACTTTAGCCCTGATGAGGAACTGAGTTGTATAAATGTTGCTTGCAAGCAGCAGGAATGCTCTGAGAGGCACTGGGTGTGTTTGGAGCAGAACAGGCCCAGCAGAAGGCAAAAAACCAGGTCAGAGGGGCAGGGTGACTTGGGGACATTTTCTGCTGTGTTTGAGCTTCGTGGGCAGCTTTGGAGCTGGCTGATTTTCCCTGACTTCAAACCATGACAGCCATGTGCTGGGGCAATGGCCTGAGCATTTGGCTGTTTCATGGCAGATCCCCCCCACTGAAACCACTCTCTTTCCTATGATTTTGTTAACTATTCAATATAACACTCTAACTTTGCCAACTTCTAATGCTTTTTCTTTTCTTTGACTTTTTCTTTTCTTTGACTTTTTCTTTTCTTTGACTTTTTCTTTTCTTTGACTTTTTCTTTTCACTGATGCATATTCAATTCTGTTTATAAAATGCATATTTTCTTGAAGAAAACCTACAGGTCTAACACCAAAATGTTCTGCTGCCTCCTTGCTGGAGTCTCATTCTCACCCCATGCCACTTAAGCAAGCTTACCCTTTTGCCACAGACTGCAGCTCTCTGTGATGATCTCTCAGCTCTCCCTCCATGATCCTTGTGGGTCCCTTCCAATTCTGGCTACTCTAGGATTCTATTTTTAACCCACAAAGGCTTTAAAATGTGGTGTGGAAGGAAATCCAGGGTCCAAATTTACTGTGAAGATCTCTGCTAGATATTCCTTAGCCTCTCATTCCCCCTCTGTCCTGCCACAGTAGCACTGTAGGCTAAGGTCAGGTTCCATTTCATCCTTTCTATTATAAGCTGAAATAAATGTCTGGTGCAAAGCAAGGCACTCAAATCTAGGTTATTCCCTTACAGAACATGTAGATTCAGCAGCATGGCTTGATATTAATAACATCTGAATGGCTAAATCCCTGCAAAGTGGGGTAAAAGTTTGCTCCTAGGGATCCAGCAAACACACTTAAACCACTGAATTATCTTAATTCTAAAATAGCCTTCCAGCAGCACCACAGGGCCAGGATACACTCATGGGTTATTTTGCTGTATCTGGAATTTTGAGGCTATTCCAGAGACATGAAGGCACAATGAAAAGCAGAGTTGGACAAACATGTGAAGGCTTGAGGTATAAAAGGATTAACAGATGCTAATGTTCTGCATTTTTCTGCTGCAATAATATAAGTACAGACAGCTCCCAGAGCAAAGCAGAAAGTGAAAGATTGCATGTAGGAGGGACAGAAAGACATGGCTATCATGGTGTGCTGCTGTAAATTTTGAAAAAAGGCAACTGTTGAACAGATGTTACCAGCATACAGAAGATTTAGTGTGCAGATGATTTGCAATTCACTGGTCCGTTGAGGAAAAATTGCTTTTTTAAATCTAAAGTAAAATCTGTCAGTTTTCCCAGAGAAATAAAATCTTCTAAATCACAAAGAATGATTGATAATATTGAAATTCAAGCTAAACTCCTCTTCAGCCTAAAATTAAACATCTTAGAAGCAGGAGGCATTGAGGCATTTTGTTTGCAAAGAGATTGAAAGGGGAAAAAAAAAATTAAACTTTCAGAAAAATATAGCTCNTCAAGCTAAACTCCTCTTCAGCCTAAAATTAAACATCTTAGAAGCAGGAGGCATTGAGGCATTTTGTTTGCAAAGAGATTGAAAGGGGAAAAAAAAATTCAACTTTCAGAAAAATATAGCTCTTTTTCTCTAGGGTAAATAGCTTGTCAGATTCCAAATGAAATTATGGTAGATCTTGCTGACGTGGGGAAAAATGTCACTGATGCCATTTGTATCCCCTGTTAACCCAAAACAAAGTGTTGGGTTTGCTCCAAGGAGCATTATGCCTGTGGTTTTGTTTTCATTATCTCCATTTCCTTCATTCACATCAACTGCTTTGTAGGATGAGTTTGTGGGTTTTCTTTTTTTTTCTTTTTTNGTTTTTTTTGTTTGTTTTGTTTTGTTTGTTTGTTTTTTAAAATTCTGGCTGTGGGACAGCCTGGTCCAAAAGCAAATCACCTCAATCAAGGATGTCTAATTCTAATTTATCTCCCATACAGTACAAGCACCTAAATGAATACCTCCCCTAGATACTCCTGCTAGATTTTTACATATTTCTTCAACAGCACAACATCTTCATCCATCCTGAGAGACAGCTGCCCTTACTGCCATTTTGGACCTTTTGGGTTGCAGTTCTTCATGGTGCCAGTGAAAATTTGTTGGTGTTGGCAGCCAGTCTGACCTGGCCCTGGGGTCTGGGTAAGGCAGGGCAGGTCTGACCCCAGTGGCCACAAGAACCAGATAATTTCTGTGTTTCTCTCAAGCCCATTTCTTGGTATTTGTTGCTTATTCATCATGACTCCTGACTGCAGAGAGCACATCAAAGTGGAATTTTTCTCTTTAATCAGGGACCAAAAACATTATCACTCTGATCACAGGACTGCAGTCTCCATATTTCCTTCTCAGACCTATTCTTGGAATGTGTCCCATCATTTAAAATCCTCTTCTGAGGCAGGACAAATTACCTTTTCTCTTTCAAGGCAAATCTCTTCTTAGGAGATAGACTTTGTGGGTACATGCCAAGAATGACATAGATTTTTATACAGATTAAACCTTATTTGCAATAATGATTTGCAGTATTTTCACATCACCAAAGTCCTTTCCAAGATTTCTTACAGCAGCAGGTTATTTTGGCTGTGATTACATGAGAAATGACAGTCCAGCTCTTTGCAAAAGCCTCTGCAAATAGTCATTAAGCTAAATCTCCTTTCCCTGAGACTGGGATGTAAAGAACTGACATGTCATCATATGTGTGTGCACATGAAATATGCAGAAGGGAGTGTTTTTCACCCTTTTTAAAAGATAGGTGTACAATAACTCTATTATATAGTTATTATATATTTATAGTAACTAAAATAAGAGTTGATGTTTTCCTGCCAGATCAAGCAGAAGTTGGACCTGTTAACAAACAATGTCAAGATGAAAGAGAATAAACAGACCAATTAATCCCTTCTTCTGGTCCAAGTAAAATTATCACTACAGCTGAGTTAGCACCTCTTACACTGAGAGGGGGGGGAAATCCCTGTCCACAAGGGAAAACCTTGCTGGAAGGAGAAAGAGAGGGATGCTCTGGGGGCAGACTGCCTGTCCCTGCTGTCCTGAGGTCCAAGCCAAGCCAGCAGCAAGGAACCACAGGACACTTGGGCACTGCAGTGGAAGGTCAAAGCAAACAGGGCAGGAAAGGGCTGGGGAAGGTCATTTAATGTCCCTGCATCCAACAGCACCCCCCAGGGATTGTCACACACGAGATAAGCTCTGTGAGTTTTAGGGATGCTAAACTGCGGGGTGTGTGCTCTTAGCAGAGAGCGTTGTTTTGGGTTATTTTGGGTTGTTTTGGTGAAAGATTTATCTGTCTGAACAGCTCCCAGAAATTCCCTAAAACACATTGCAAATTCATTTGCTCAGCGCCTCCAGTGCTGCCCTGGGGGAATATCTGCAGGTCCCTCTGGGGAGAGGACTCCAAGCAGTCCCCTGCTGCTCCACAACAAGGGGGGCTTCATCACACCCTTGTCTGTTTAGGGCTTGGCATGGATTTTCTGTGCTTGTTTTACTCTCTCCTTGCTAACAACTTGCCCCTGAGTATTTGGATTCAGTAGCAAGTAAATAGAGTGAGATACTATATGTTAATTCCAGCATGCTTTTTGGCTGATAAAAGTGAAAAGTATGAGCTCTTGGGGAGATTATTGCATATAAATAGGCTAAGGCAATGGCATGGAGAGCCTAGCCAAGCAGCAGCTTCACCATTAAGATTTTATCTAAATGATCCAATGTTATGAAGGAAGAAAAAAGCAGCAGAAGGCTGGGTAGCAAGATCAAACTACCTAAAAATCTGATTTCTGCTTATGCAGAGGTTTTGAATGCTGAGGATTTTAGTATGTCCACGAGATGCTCAGGCTGTGGTGGTGCATCAGAACAGTTAATCTCTTGCAGGGGTGGCTGTGTACACTTTGCTAGAGCAAACAAATACAAGTGGCAAGGGAAAGGATGTTGTTCCTTGATGCAGTTGTTCTCCTGACACTTCGCACTGTGAAATACACTCCAATTCCCCAACAGAAAGAAACTGAAATTATGAAGAATAAGATTGACTGAAATGGATGGCAGTGTTTAAAAAATGTTAGCTAGTATTGATGTTTTGGAGGAAAAAAAATGACTCCAGGAATGCTGGCCCGAGGAGGTGATGGATGGGGCTGCCACGGGGGCTGTGTCACGCTGGATAAGTCACTCCAGCCATGTCAGAGGTGATCATTACTCCTGTGCCCCTTGTTTTCTGGGTGCCTGACTGACGACCCTGATATGCAGAAATACGAGGCACTTAAAGCTCAGTTGCCTCTGGAATCTTGGTGTTGGAGCAGGCTGTGAGCTTTCTGATGAAAATCCTGTTTTGTTTTTTTTTTTTTCCTGTTGGAAAATGTTGACTCGCCACAGCTGAGATTTTCACACAGTGTGTTTCTCCACTGAAGTTCTTGTTGTGTGATTTTTAGTACAGAATTGCTGGAGGGCAAAAAGAGAAAAAAGAAAAGGGAGAAAGCTCTGCACTTTGGCATAATCAAAGCACAGGAGAAAACACAAAATGAGGGGCTTGGGCTCTGCTCTGGGTCTGCCTGAGCAAAACTTCCCAAATTAATGTCACTATCTCCTGGGCTGATAGCTACTAGGGGGTTGTGGATGTGGGGAAAGGGGAGGAGAAAAAGATCTTTCTCCCTTTTCCTCTCTTCTATGTGCTTTTACTAAGCATTTCAAAAGAATTTGTTTCACTTCAGTGTGAAAGAGTGGAAAAAAAAGTCTCTGTGCTTTTCATGAAAGGGAAGAGCAGCTCTGGGTTCAGGACCTCAGCAGATGGGACACACTCAGCCCCATTTCCCTGTCTCTGCAATTACAAATTAACAAAAACCATCAACTTCTTGTCCTGGAGATGCTGGTGAAGGCAGGATACCCCACACATCACACTTGCCTCTTTCTAGACCAGTAATGCTGTAAGAGAAGAGAATTGGCTCACATGGTGCAATTGGCTCTTGATAATCCACACCGGGTTTTTTCCCTATTTCCCTGTTTTCTGAGGCAGGATTTAGGGTTGCTAAGCCATGCACCTGTGGGGTTTGCCTGCCCCCTTCTAGTTCCAGCTGAAGGGAGTTTTGTGAGCAATGATCTCCCAGACAAGGTGTCTCACCACTTAAATCATGGCTAACCCTATTCCAGCCCTGCTCGGGCTGGGCTCCCTCTTTCTCCACCATCTGTGGCCATGAGGAACAGCCAACTGGTCCCTCTCTGCTTCACATGTGAGAAGAATAAGCACAGCCCCTTCCAGTGCTCCCTTCTCTGAGGTAAGCCTATTTCCTTTTCACTTTCAGGTCACATTTCCAGGGCCCTTGTTAGCATTGCAGCTCTCTTTCTGAACTGTCTTCAATTTGTCCAGCTTTATTTCAGTGGGATGATCAAAATTAGTCACAGTAATCCAGCTGTGGCCTCTCAAATCCATGTGCACAGGTTCTAATGAGTTGCTCTGTTTTATGTGCACTGTGCTCCATAACAAATTCCATTCTTAATTTTTCCTAATAACTCTGCAAGTTGCAAATCATTAGGAACCTGCATGGAAGGCAGTCTGGCTGCTTTGTAGCATCTCAAGCCATCCTTTTTCTTCACTTTTTCTCGTTAAGCACTGAATTTTTGCCTCTGTTTTTGCCCTTTGGATGTCAGAAGTTCTGTGTTCATTTTTGAAGGCAACTTTTGTTTCTAATGATTTGGTTTTTACTCATGGTAGTAGACCCATTTTTAGCTCTTTCTCTTTTTTTTTTTTTTTTGTGCCTTGTGTTCTTATTAAGGTCTTGAAATAAACTGCTAAATATCTGATTGTAATGAAAATCTCAGAGAAAAATGAAGCAAAAAAAGATTTTGAATGCATTTATGTTCCCTTTTTTCTCTGTTAATGGATCTGCACTACTTTCCTTTGACTTTAACACTGATATTATTTTGCCTTCACCCTACAAAGGCTATGAAAGTAAATTAATGACTGCAAATTAGGTACCCAGTTAGTATCATAAAGAAGAAGAAAGCCTGTCTAGAAATAAAGGGCATTTCCAAGATGGGTTTTGCCACTTTGAGCAATGCATGCATTAAAGCCATGTGCTCACAGTGAGAGTGACATGAAACACTGGCTCACTGCTCTGCAGTGGGGTGTCATCTGTGCTGGGAGCTGCAGGAAGCACCAGTCCTGCAGGAAATCAGGGCATGGAGATGCCACAGGGGCTGGGTCACCATTTACAGGCACCAGGAGCAAATTTCAGAGGTGCAAACAGCTGCACATCTGGGGCTTCTGCTTGGTGAGAACTTCCCACTGTGACTTGGTGTGTTGATAGATGGAAGGGGAAATATCTGCTCTGCCCTGCTTGGTCCTGTCAGGTCCTTCAGGGTGAAGGGAGTTTTGTGAACAGTGATCTCCCAGATGAGGTGTCTCACCACTTAAATCATGGCTAACCCTATTTCAGACTTGTCTCCCTCATTCTCCACCATGAAGAATAGCCAGCTCTTGCCCTGGTAGTGTCCTGTCAGCTTCTTCAGGGCACTGAGTGCTTCCTTGCCTTGGAAGGAGCTGGGTTTTCCCTCCTGCCTGGGATTGTACCTCCATCTGTTACTGTTCCATGCTTCTCCACATGGAGAACATGTGGAGAAATGGAACATTTGTTATTGACAGAATAATAAATATACTCTCAGAGAACACAGGCATTTGTAGCCATTTCCCCTGCTGTGGTGGGTGTCTGATTGTGCCAGGCAGTGCTGCTCTCCTCAGTGCTGGTACCCTGCTTGCCCTGTGTCTCACGTGAGCCTGTTTTGTGACTTGTATCTACACTGTTCTGCCCAGAGGGAACAATTAAAGTGAACTGTGTTGTCTCTGAAGTGGCCAAGATTTCCTGCAATAAGGCTGTTCTTACCTGGTGACCTGCAGCAAAATTAAGACCTTATTTTCTGCTGGAGAGGTGTGAACAACCACCAGAGTGAGTCCAGGCTTGACCTTGCTTTCCTCTCAAATACTTTTTTTTTCCCCTTGTACTTTTTTTTTTTTATTCTCTTGTCCAATCTGGCTGCTGAGGAAAACACTCACAGGCTGTCATCTAACCTTTCTGCCCATGACTGTAAAATTAATTAAACATGCCTCTCTCCATGCATGTTCACTAAACAGAGTGTCCATTCCAGCACTGGTTAGTTCAGAGTTCCCATCAATATTAACAGGAAATATCTGAATACAGGGCATGGAGATTCTGCACTCTGCCTGCTGTACAAATCAGCTCCCTGTACATCCTCTCCATGTCCTGTATGTGTAGCCTCTTGTCTCCTGTGTCCTTTTGACTTAATTTCAGTTTGCCCTCTACTTTCCCCTCCATTACTGTGTTACACATGGGCAGTTGGCCGTGTGACTTAATCATATTGGTCTCCTCCTGCTGTTTTACCTCAATCATCTCAACCTTTCTCCACTGAACTGACAAAGGTACTTTCTCCTGTGCCACGGAAAACATGAGCTAAACCAATATGACAGAGCTGGAGTTCTGCATGCATAATTCCAATAACATCCCATGTAACCAGTCACCGGGCTGAGCCCTTTTTAATGAAATCACCCTTGTTATCAGCCTGTTCTCATTCACTTCTCACAGAGGGATTGCTCACAGCATGAGCCATGCCAGGCATTTCATCTCAGGGAAACAGTAAAGATAATAAAAAGGGGTAAAAGCATAAAAAACATTTGGAAATACAACACTTACGAGCAGTGATGCTGCTGATAATTTTCAGCCATTTTGCAGAACATTAAGATAAAGAAAACCCAATCAAATGCCAAAAGTGACATTTTATTCATAGACTTTTTTGTTTTGTTTTGTAAATTTATTTCTGGGCTTACTAAAATCATTGTGCAACTCTAAATTTCCATCTTTTTTTCATTTTAAGATCTTCTCTCAGAACTCTCTTCTCCACGGAATAATAGAAAGCTCAGCAGGGCAGGAAAAGACATTTAATCATGTGAGGTTGGTGCTGATCGCCCTGCCATGGCTCCAGTGAGGGCTGAAGAGCAATGTGCCCTCCTGCTGCCATCCTTAGGGAGCAGCCCTGCCCTGTCCCTCTGGCTGGGGAGGTGCTTTCTGACCCCCATCCTCTTCTGTCTAAGCAAGGAAGGGATCACACCACACACAAGTGTGCACTGAGATCATCTGTTGAGGTTTTTTCATTTTCCCCCCAAAAATACTTTTTTTTCTTTTTTTGCAAAGTCAGTTGGTGAGATCTACATCATTATGAAGCTTTTCTGGCACTGCATCTGCTGATTGATGGCTGTGAAAATGCAACATATTTCATTTTCTTTTCCTAGACGTGAAGCCAGCTGCTGATGGTTTTCCCAGGGTGAAGCTGGCAGCTGCAGGATCAGGTCTCGGGGCTCTGAAATGTACATTTGCAGGAGAGCCACCTGGGCTTTTGGCTGTTTCATTAGTGGTCATTACTGCTTGTAGAAAAGGATCTGAGCAGAGTGGGTGCTGAGCCTGGCTGTAAATTCTGGGGTTTGATTTGGGAAACCACAGCCATTAGTGTTGGATGGAAGCGATCTCAATGATCTCAAAATCTTTCTGTCTGCAGTTAAAACTTCCATCTCCTGTTTCCAAAACCATATCAAGTCCCATGGTTTAACAGTTCACATTTATTTACTTTTATTCATCTGCCTCTTCAAGTCAAATACAGAAACTAATGCATAAGAAGCACCCTTTTAATGTTAATTGTGAGTGCTTGCTGAGGACTGAAGTGATGCCAGAGCATCATTAAGATGAAACTGTGGCTCTCTGCAGACACCAGACAGCAATAAGTAATTTTCTCCTTCAGTTCTTGGATAAAATTATTATCTAATTCACTCTAGAAAGAGGTGTTTTATTTCAACATGTCTATATTTTGTCTGACTTTGCTGTATTTTATACACAGCAAGGGACTGTGGTGGCCTTCGAGGGCATCTGGGTTATGAAATTGTTGTTCTGCTGCTTCAGGCTCCTCCTGCTGTCACAAAACCCCTCTTTGACTAATAAAAAAAAGGATGGGATTGGTCCCTCCTAGACGTGTGGATGGCACGAGGTGGAGGCAGGCAAACTCCAGGGGCTTTGGTGGTGCTGGGTGTTGCTCCCTAAGCTGAATTTTAAAAAGGCAGGCAGGAATTCTTATCTTTCCTAGAGAAAGATAGACTCACCTGGATGCCTGGGAGGGGGTGGGAAATAGAACAAAGCAGGGCTGTGAAGAGATTCCCCATCAGTTTTGTAAGCTGCTGTCAGGCAAGGAGCGGGAGGATCTTCATTTGCATTTCGTGGAGTGTTTCACAGCCACTTAAATGGGAAAGAACAAAGCAGGAATGATTGCTTGTGCTGCAGTTTCTGAGAGCAGCAAGAGGATTTCATAATCACACAAAATCACACAAGCACAAATTTTACATTGTTGGCCCCTAACAGAAAACTGACCTTGACATACACTTGAACAATCTTAAATGGGAGAAATAGGTTCTATAAGCAGAAATACTGTAAATCAGAACCTTGCTTCCAGGTAGGAAAGTGCTGTTTGCTTGATTTCTAATCTAAATGATCAAGAAAAAGCACTCATAATTGTTGAGTGGTTGAGAAGTGGGCCCAGAGTGTTTATCCTTTTCTCCTGTGAGGCTCCATGGGTTGAATTCTCTCTCCTCAGTGAGTGCCACAGAGGCTTTAGATAAGGAACCTGTGAAGAATAGCTGAACAGTGAAAGCTATTATCCTAAAGACTGGCATTTACTGGATCCCTGCTTTTTGCCTTTCTAGCTGAGTCACAGAATTTCCTTTGTTGCTGCACATTCATTTTCCTCCTTCCTCTAGCAAACACCATTGAATTGAGCAGGCACATGTCTTACACACAGTTATCCAGAATCATCTCCAAAACCCCTTTAAAGTCCTGTTCACATACAAATGAGCCTTGAACACTCCCAGGGCAGAGCAGTACATTAGCAAGCCTGAGAATTAACAACAGAACTGGGTCAATAAAAAAGGAATATACTGTCTGATCACAAGGTGACTGTTTCCACTGCAATGTGAAAAGCTGCTTTCAGTGCTGGAGATACAGTAGAGCAACAGTTAAATTAGTGCCACTGTACAGAGCTCATTTGGATCCCTGCCTGCTTGTTCTGATTTGCACAAGCAGTGGGAAAGGCTATTAGGATAATCAGGAGAATGAAGAGCTTGCTTTCAAAGTATAGGTTGAAATTAATTTGCTTAGCCTAGCAAAAGGGAAAACGAGGATGCATTTTGTGTTGCTGATGTGTGCATAGCAGGGAGGGGAACTTGTGGTAAGGGAGAACGTGGTGAAAACATCTGCTTTCAGAGCAACATCTGTCAACATATTTGAGGTGGAAAAGAGGGGATTTCTTTCTTTTGAAAGGTAAAGATTCAAGCAAAATGTCTTTTTTCCAAGATTTGTCCCTTGCCTCTATAGCAAGGGACTTGAACTGAGCAAGAGCCGTGGCATGGTCAGTTCAGGAGGGGCTTCTGTCCTGTCACTGAGGGAGCTCTGTGTGGTGGCATTGGCCAAATCCTCTCTTTTCTCTGTCTCAGAACATGGGTGTGACCAAAGCAAGTCCTCTGTGTAGCAGGCAAAAAACCAGAGATACCCCCAGCCACACTGACTGGACAGACAGGTCTCTCTGTCCTTTCCTGTCACCCCCTTCCTCTCGTGGATATAATGCCTGAAAAACTTTCTGGAGACCAAAAATGAGCGTGATGCAAAGAATCTCTCCCCCCAGGTTACTTGGGTATATTTAATGAAAGGAAAATGTCTGCACATTGCTGCAGACACTGAAGCAGTGAAGCTGGAAGATTCTGGATCAGGGGATCAGAGAGCTCTGAAAGTTTTGAAAATATATTCCTGCCCTCACCCACTGCAGATTTGATGGAATGCTTACAAACCATGTTATTGTTTACAATATTTCACTCTTCTGATGCAAGGATTTTGAAACCTGTTATCTATTTTCTTATTTTATCATCAATTATTGAATTATTGTTGGGGGGAGGTTTATACATTTACCATCTCATCATAAATATCCTGGAATATAAAAATATCCGATTTTTACACTCTTCCTATGAATAAATTAAGTTGGATTTATGAGGCTTATGGCCTGTTCTTCCTCTGTTCTTTGGAGGGCTTTGTGAATGTGCAATGAGAGCTCTTATTTCTTATTATGGAATTTTATAGTCACCATGTAACTGGGTTAATACAAGAAGTATAAATAAGGATATGCATTTGCCTGTGAGATTTTTGAATATGGAGAAGAGCATCTGAAGTTCAGAAAATATGAACTGAAGCACAGACTGTATGTCTTACTCTGTAAATAGGAAGAGAAAGTGTTTCAAGTGCTGAAAGAAGAGGGGAGTGTGTGGGAATTGTCCCCTAGGAAAGGTAAAAATGCCATTGGATAATTTTTTTTTCTTAAAGCCACAGTGCTCTACTCTACAGCTACATTTTAGCAAACAGCCTCAGATGCTGCAGTTGCTCCCTCTCACCTGCTGGTCTCCTGCACAGACTTTCAGAAAGTGAAAGAAAAGGCACTGAGAGGCTGGAAAGGATTAACAGCCAGGATGCTTTGCCTTCCAATAGTTCCTCTTCTCTTTGGTCTACAGGAACCTGGGTGATGTTAGTTCATGCAGCCTGAGACCCAGACTATAACCCCATCCTACTTTTAAAAGAAAAAAACAGAGACACACAAAATACTCTTTTTGTTAAAGAATACAGGCTAAATCCTGTGATTCTCTCTCCTGTGCCTGAGCAAAAATTATCCTCATTCATCCCTGAGCTGTGTTCTTGTCCTTGCCATAGCTGAGTGCTGGTTTAACAGCCAAAGCTCCAGAAGGATGCAGGCCATGTCCATGCACACAGAGGAAGGGATGGGGATGGAGCCAGCACAGCTGTGCCTGAAGAGACAGCAGCTGGAGAGGACTGGGGTGGCCACCAAAAGAGAGAACAGCTGGAAAACACAAAAAAAAGATTTTAAAGGAGGCACAGACAAGCTGGCTTAAGTGAGAGGAGCAGGTGCTGGGTCTGGGGAGACCCTGGGAAAGGAACAGAATGGGAGATGGGAAGGAGAAAAGAGAGTTTGTGCTTCACACAGGTTGGGGGGAAGACCATTCTAGCAGCTCTGCAGCCTCTGGGCTGCAGCAGTAAAAGGCCATGGGGAAGGGGCTTGGCACAAGAGACATTTTTGGTTTCCCTTCCAAGCAGAAAGTCGGGGGGGAAGCCAGCACGAGGCTGCTGCTCCCAGAGGGCTCTGAGCCCTCCTGGGCAGATTTCCTTCTGCTGCCAACAGGATTGGCTGTGGTTGTCTGTAGGAATGGGACAGCCACAAGGTCATGGACAGGCTGAGTGTAAAGCTCAGTATTTTGGAGCAGGGGTTCACTTCTCTTTGTGCAGTACTGTAGATGAGAACCTTTGTGCTCCTTTCACTGTTAAAAGACCCATTTTCCTTCAGCCCTAAAAGTGAGAGTGCAACAGGTCTTCTAAGCATAATGGGCACTTTATTCAAAAGGTTAAAAATCACACAGCTGTAATAAAGCAAAGTGGTGATTTCCCACTGTGCCTCACTGCTGTACCCCTCTTTGCTGCTCTGGGGTGTCAGAGGGAGAGCCAGGCAGTTGTGCTGTGTTCTGCTTTGCTGTGAAATCCAGTCAGATTAATGAATTTGGGGTCCCTTGAGATTTGCATAATTTATATCCATGACTTGCTGTTTAAAGTGTTTTACAAAGTCAGGAAATAAATTGTAGGTTTTGTAAAAATATCATAATTAAAAATTGACTTGTACTAAATATTGGCTCCAGGAACGTGTATGAAGTTCAAGTATGATGGATTGTTTTGCTCACTGAAAACTATTAAAAAACCAGGAGAGACTTATGATGATAAAAAGTACTTTTTTTAGGTGGTTACATTATCAATCTTTATATTGAGCCAAATGCTGCTTGCATTTCTTCTGTGCATATTTTATTGACTTCATTGTGACCCATTGGGGAAGGACAGAAATATTTGTATTACACTGAAGAAATATTGTCACATACAAAATCAAAGCGTGTTCTTTAACCAAATATAAAATTTCAGAAGACAGAAATGTCTTTAATATGACTTAATCACTCCAGATTCTGGCAACCTGCAATAAATTTTCTGCTATAAAAACAGAAGGGGAATTTTCTTGCCTTCCTTTGCGTTAGTAATACAGATATCAAGATGATGAATGTTATTTTTTCAATAGTTTGATTCAGGAGAAAAAAATGTAAAACTGTGCAAAGGGGAATCTGTGACACATAAGGCTGATCTCAATGTTTTTTTAATGAAAATGAGTTTGAGGACAGCTGTTACAGTGAAAAAATGAGCCAAACTCTGTTCACTGTATGGCTGTTCTGTTCCCAGTGAAAATCAGTGGAGCTGGACAGGACCAACAGCCTTGAATTTCACATGGGATTGCATGTTAAATAACATGAGTGTAAAATTAGACACACACTCTTCTATTTCTATGGATATCAAACCAAGACTCAATTGTTTGAGCACGGTACAGAGACGTGCAAAAGAACTGCTAAAAATGTAGGGCTTTACCTTGCTGCTATGATTAAGTTTTTTACAGAAAGGGTGATAAAGTGCTGGAATGGTGTCCCTGGGGAGGTGGTGGAGTCACCATCCCTGGGTGTGTTTAACAAAGCCTGGATGTGGCACTGGGTGCCAGGGTTTAGTTGAGGTGTTGGGGCTGGGTTGGACTGGATGATCTTGGAGGTCTTTGAAGCCCAGAGATTCTGTGATTAGAGATGAAGCAAGAAATGCTTTCCTACCCTTTTCCCCTGGAACAAGGGTTCTGAGAGAGACAAAATGTCCAAGGAAAGACTGAGCAGGAGCTGGAGAACAGCAGGTGGGTGTGGAGATTCTCAGTTCAGTTGAAGAGAGAACAGAGAAAATTGTCCCAGGCCAGAGCTGGGGAAACTTAGAGAAAAGGAATCAAAACAGTCTTTATCTCTGCTTGTTGTTGTGCTCATGTGGAATGTGTTCTGGCGATTGTTTACCCAAGGTGATTGCTTGATTGGATTCTGGTGATGGTGTTTGGATTCACTGACCAATTGGATCCACAGCTGTGTCGGGAGGTTCAGGAGGAAGAGCCATGAGTTCTAGTTAGTTAGTGAGAGCTCTTGCTACTGTAATATAGTGTAATATAGGTATAATAAAATACACTGTAAGATGACATAATAAAGCAATTGATCAGCCTTTTGAATCATGGAGTCAATGCTAATTATTACCCAGCTGGGGGCCTGCGGCAACAGGTGGGATGAGGCAGGCTCTGGGCAGGGCAGGAAGGAAGCAGAGTCCCTGGACAGGGATAGGAGGCACAACAGCACCAAAACCTTGTGCTAAAGCTCCTTTCACAACCCTTGGCTTGAGCAGAGTGATTTGGGCACACAAATGTCTCCTGATCAAGCACTGGAATGGTTTCCCTCGGGAGGTGGTGGAGTCACCATCCCTGGGTGTGTTTAACAAAGCCTGGATGTGGCACTGGGTGCCAGGGTTTAGTTGAGGTGCTGGGGCTGGGTTGGACTCGATGATCTTGGATGTCTCTTCCAACCCAACCCAGTGATTCTGTGAATTCTGTGAATTCTTGATGTATGGGCCACAGTGTGAGACTGCAGGAGCAGGGCAGGGCTGTCTGGAGGCTCGTGCTCTCCCAGCCAGCCCTTCCCTGGAAAGCAGCAAGGAGCTCTCTCCTGCTGGATTTACTGCTCAGCAAGCTCTGCCTCACAGTCATGGAATAGAATGGCAAACAGGGACAGAGGCATCCTTCTGCTGCACCCTCATCAAATGGGCTTGAAATAAGTTTTGATCTCTGTGTCGGATATCTGTGAAAATAAAAATGAAATTCTACTCAATAGCTGCTTTTTCTCCCATTTTGCTGCCCAGTTCTTGCTTGCTTCACTGTCTTACCTCACTGAGAGCCCTGAGAGGGGCCAAAACAGTTTCTTTAAATAACAACGCTGAGATCATGAGGCAAATATGGGCAGAGCTGTGTAAAACTTCTTGGTGATAAGCACATCATGCAAGTGGTGCCTTAAACCCAGGAGACTGATTTTAGGCAGTGGCTGTCCTACAAATGCTGTTCTGCTGCTTGGTGCTGTCTGTGACTGCCAGCTCATGTTCCTCCACAGCTTCACCTGGGTTCCAAATCAACAATCACACACTGATAAGTTTGCTGGGCCTTTATTTTCCAGTTCCCTGAATTATGGGCTAGTGGCAAAATCACACAGATAAAATCTTCCAGATGCCTTATCTGCGTTTCAGAAATAAAATTCAGGTTTACTCCTGAACTCTCTCACAAAATGCATCACTAGGGGTCACCAGAAAGAAGGGAAACTTTGTTATTTAACCTGGAATGCCTATGAATTTATACAGTGTTTTTCAGCTAATCTTTTAGAGAAGGTAATTTAGTCTTCAAAAAGCGAGACAAATTATTTTTCTGCAGACAACAGGTATTTCCTGCTAATGAAAATGCCATTATAGAAGGCCTGTATTAAAAAAAAGAGGGGAAAAAAAGGAGGCTTGTGTGCAATTCCTCACTC
This sequence comes from Ploceus nigricollis, assembly GCA_013399945.1. Taxonomy (NCBI): domain Eukaryota; kingdom Metazoa; phylum Chordata; class Aves; order Passeriformes; family Ploceidae; genus Ploceus; species Ploceus nigricollis. The sequence continues at coordinate 272,003 of VXBC01007699.1, forward strand.
CCATAATTGCATGCTGATACTGAATGGATACTGTGATTTGAAATTTTACTCCAAGCTAAAATAAGATGTTTGCCTTTCTCTTTTGGTAACCTGTGTCAGAATACTGGCTATTTTAGCAGTCTGAATTTTAATTTTTCAGCTGGGCTTTAACAAAGCAGCAATGATTTGATTCTGATAAAAACTGCTACAATATCTTTAAGTTCAAAATTGTAGAAATACAGATTACAGCTTTTCAGAATCTGTTCCAGCTCTTTGCTTGCAACTCTCAGAAAATATATCACGGGAGGTGATGAGGACTTTATCCAAGGACAGTCTGCTCAGGTGGAAAGATGAATATTTTGGGATATTTTGGGAGAAAAGAGCAAAGATAACGTGGGTGGAGTTCAGTGGAGATTTGAGAAATCTGAAAAATTGAAATTGAAAAAAAATTCAGAAATCCGAAATTGAAAAATTTGAAAATAAAGAAAAGAACAATAAAATGATGCCAAGCCAAATTCTTAGTGCTGAACAAAGGCAAAGTTTGCCTGTGAATATTCAGCCAATGGTCAGTTTGGCTTTAACAAATATTTAAACAAGTCAAGGGATTAATCTCTTTTTAAAATACTTCTTTTTCTGCATTTTTCCAGTGGCTTGATGCCTGTCACAGGAGAGGCCAGTGTTTTAGGGGTGTTTGGATGTGCTGAGAACAGAGATCTGCCTGTGCACAGTCTGTGCTGCCATCAGTGAACATTTATGCAAGATCTCCCACGCTTTGTCTTGTCCTCCTTCGGTTTGGGTAGAAATGACATTCTTTCCTCCTCCCTCCTCCAATGTATATATTTTACAGCTAATGAAAAAGCTCAGGAAATATAACTGTCCCTTGTATTGATTTTGCTTTTATGTAGTGCCTTTTCCCCAAATGGATGCCAGAAGGCACTCTTAAAATCAAACTATATAGAACAATAATTTCTACCAGAGTGGAAAAACATGGCAGCAGCTTAACAGAGCACTTTAGTGCTAGGCAACACTTTAGGAAATGAAGGTGGCTTTAAAGAGCAGGAATAAGCTCGTGGCCTTGACGAAGTTATTGGAAATGAATAAAGAGCAAGCTCAAGAGCAGCCTCTGTAATCCACAGCTGCCCACTCTGGATGCAGGGAATATATTTCCAGTCCCTTGCTCAGAGCCTCTGATATTAGAAAATGGGTGTTCCCAAGAATATCTTATAGGCTGAAATGTTATTTAAGTTATGAGGGCTCTTAAGATGTCAGATTTCAGTTCGTGTCACAAATAATCCAAGAGCCGCCAGCTCTTCACACAGAAATTGCTCCAATATATCCCTGTCTGCTCTGTGCCAGTGGGCACCTGCTGCCCCAGCTCCAGGAGCCTCCCAGAACCTCCCAAATTAAGGAGTCCTGTGCCTTTGTAAAGTAGAAATTAGGTTCTCTTTGTCCCTTTTTCTTTTTGCAGAATATCTAGTTGCCTTATGCCTTCCCTTAAGCATAAAGCAATAGGGGATGCAGGATAGTCCATGGCTTTCTTTTGGCATAAAAGGACCTCTGATTAAAAAAAGAAGTTGAAAATTGGTTAAAGCATTGCTTCCCAAGCACAAATGAACATAAATCACTCCTTTCTGCATTGCTGGGGACTCACAAACAAGTATCATTACTAAAATTGAAATTTATTGCCCCTTTTATTCAACTTGTTCATTCTTCTAAAAAAAAAAAGTATGTTCTGGTTAGAGCTGGTCAGGAATTTTAAGTGTTGTTTATTTTACATGGTGTTAATGAAACTTTTTATAGAAATTTGAAGGCAAATTTCATTGTTGGTGAAGGTTTTATGTTAGGAAAGGAAAAATTTGAAGGCTCATACACTTGGGCGTAAGGTTTTGACCAAAATAACATGTATTGATCAATTGATGATTAGTCCATCTACTCATCTAACTGTGCTTTATAATTATTTTTTATAAATAGCATATATACATTGTGCCATAGAATGATTGGAGCTGCTGTCCATCACAGGTATTTACACCTTTACTGAACACATGGGAGACTGACACCAAAGCCCTCATCTCAAGATATGTTTAATTGCTAATAGAAAGCGAAGCAGTTCAGATAAGATGTTCTCTCTGGCATAATCGATGGAGCAGTTCTGAGGGCACCTGTCTGTGACAGGAGAGATTGATCCAGTTCCTGCATCCTAAAACACAACATCTTTCCTGTCAGCAGTGATCAACAAAATATCAGACTATATTGGGCTTCTCCTGCTTATGTCTCAGTGGAAAAGTATTCAAATTTTTAAATGTTTGCAGTTGTGAAAGCAATCAGACAGAAGAAAAGCTCTCTGTGAGGACCAGCAGTGTTTGCTCATGCTGAAGGAGGAGATCTTTGGGCAGTCATGTAACCTGTAATGCAGATAATCACAGTGAGGAGCTGGGCTGTAACAGCAGTGATGGAATTCTGAGGCCAAACCCCCCCTTAATGGGTGGAGGATCTGTGAGGTTTATTTTTTGTGGCCATAATTTTTCTTGCAGCATTTCTGCAGCACTAATTGCTGTGAGAATTGCATGGAGCAGGGATAACTCTGGTGGCCAGAGGGATGTTTCCTGTGCTTATGTCCCCACGTGGCCACCTGTGCCACCTTTTTCAGGACTGCAGTGTTTCAGTTTCATACTCGATTTAGCCCCATTGAAAACAACATAAAGTTGTCTGCTTAGGGTCTTAAAAAATAAAACCTGATGCTACCACAAACCCCTGATTTTTTTGTTTCCAGAGCTGATTATTTTCCAACTAATCAGGTATTTAGGGTCTCTGCCTCCAGCTTTTCTGAGTGGTGAAGAAGCTCCTGCTTTCTTCCAACACAGTTTTTTTCCCTTGTGAGGGTTTCTGTGCCTTGGGAGCAGTGTGGGGCTGACCAAGGACAGCTCTCCAGGTCCCCTCACATCCTTCCAGCACCTAATGGGGCTGCTTGGTATTCTCAGGAGGAAAACTGCAAGCTCAGATCTAAGGGAGAAGATGAAGCTGTTTGGAAACAGCAGATGAATAACATTGTCAGAGGTGTATTAATGAGAGAATGTGTCTCCACACCCATGCAGAGTAGAGGTAATAGCAAACAGAACAAGAAATCTTCGTGGCTAACAGACCTTAGGAAGCAGCAGGAATAACTGTGGGGGATTTTCCTGATTAAGATATCAGTTATTGGGGAAAGGCAGAGAAGCAGTGAGGGACTGGGGTGGGCAGTAAGTAAATTTATGATTTATGTCAGAGCTGTTTGTAGTGTAAGGCAGCAGTCATGGTAAGAGGAGAAAAGAGCTGTGAAATTCCTCTGGGAGATGCATGGGCTGTGCTGGGGTTGCCTGCAGCCCCAGCCCAGCTGTCCTGAACACATCAGTGCTGTGAGCCTGATGCCTCCACACCAGGGACAGGGGTTAAGTCAAACCTCACCCTTCCACATCCAGGACTGAACTCCCACGTGCTCCTGGTCTCTGGCTGTGATCCCCCAAGGGAATGCCAAAGCTTGCTTCCTCTGAGGGCACAAATGAGCCCTGTGTGGGCAGATGCTGAGCCCACAGGTGATGGCACAGCACGTCCTGCCCCTGCACCCCCACCCAGGGAGGGGAGGGGGAGCCAAAGGCATCTTTGCTCCAGACTGGGAATGCTGAGAGGTGCTCCAGCTTTCCCAGTGAATTGCTGTTGCATGATCAATTGAAAAAACTAAACCTGGCAAAAGATTGAAAATCGTCTGAAACTGGAGGGTTTGTATATTTAACAATTGTGAGTGAGACTTTTAAAGGATAATATGGGAGAAAAGAAGCCCAAATGTTTCAGGAAGGTTATGGGATGTGGCTGTCTGGCACTCATATGTTGGATGCAAAAACTTCTGGGATGGTTCTGGGGTAGCTAAGGGAAAAGGATAGATTTTTTTGACCTTTATTCTGCTTTATACATGTTCAGAAAATCAAATGTCCATGTATTTTAGTATTTGAAGAGGGAGCTGCATGTACTGTGAGGTAGGAAATAGCCTTCTCTTCATTTTCCATCTATTTCTTGCAAAAGAAAACCAACTATTTAATTAGATTTCATCCTGTTTATGTCTTTGTTTCTAGCTTTAATCTTAACATCTAATAGAAAAACAGAGCAAATGGCTGAGTGAATTTTTATATGTTTTTTTTCCTCTAGTCCATTAAGAACAGAGCTGATGATAAGGTAACCTGAGTGAATCAAAGCATCTGTGCTGTGCTGTTGAGGGAGGCTGGGTCACAGACAATGAGTGTTATAGCAAGCCCATGGCTGATTGTAAAGTAAATAATTGGGGGAAAGGGACAAAGAAGATTAAAGTAATCTCTGAATCACGTTTGTGATCTGGTACCTGGACCAGATCAGCAGTGAAGTCTAATAATGCTAATTCTAAAGAAATTTTTACTTATTTAGTTATTAAAATATCAGCTTCAGTGTAAAATAAGCCACTGACTGAATTTTACCTCCCTTTGCTCTTCATACAGACCTGCAGGAAATCAGTGAGATAAAATTCCATGAAAAGTTTGCATGATGGTCAAACGTCAGCAAAATACAATTTCAAATGGAGATGAAAAGGAAGAAAGTGTTGACATAAGACAGGCTCCTTTCTGTAAAGGAATTGTCTAGTTCAGATCCCAAGTAATTTTTCATATTTACCATTAAACTCATTAGAGACCTGTTCAGGAACTTCTGAGAACCCTCTTGTCTTTGAATCATCTTTAGATTTATTTTTGTTCCACAGACTTTTGCCTTCTGAGACAAATTGAACATAAATTGATCAGCCATTTAAAAAATTGAGAGAAAGCAAAGCTGGGGGATGTTTTGCCTCTTCTTATTAGTGTGAGGAGGAGGAAATTTGGGGCACCCTCCAGTCTGGGGGAAGTGCAGTGGCTACTGAAATGATTAGCAAATACTGCAGGAGGGGGCATTTACTGAAACAGTCAGCACACAGAGCTGCCAAGGGACAGTTGAGTTGTAAAACACTTCAGCTACCACAGGAGATGCATTACATTATTGTGGTAGGCAGATAATTTGCTATCCAGCTTTTGGAAGCTGCTTTGTAGAAAAAAAAAAAATAGGGGAATAAGCAAACTCGTTCTCAATCGATGAATTAATATAAAACCAGCAAAAGGAGCAGAGCAGACTACTACAATTCCTCAGCTATATTAGGCAATCAATTTTTTTTTCCCTTTCAATATGTAGAATATTCCCTCGTGGCTCCCCGTGGATGCCATGCAGTGTGAACACAGCAATCAGAGCAATAGACGTCAGAATAATCAAAATAAGATGTGTCAGAAAGAAGCAAATGAGTACATACTCTCATTAAGTAAATCTCCTAAGAGCTTAACGTACAAAACTCTTCCCAGAAAAGCTGTACAAACAATTGCCTGCACTAACACATGGCTTTGTTGCTGTTTCAGAGGCAGATAAAAATATTCTTCAATCTAATCCACATATTTTCAGATTTGACCGTAAATAATCTCTACCTGAGGCAAAGCACATAATGTAGCTGCCACAGTGACATTAATAAAGGTCATAACTGGAGGTAAAATATACTACTTTGGAAAAAACTTCAACATCATTAAACAAGCAACGTGCTGCAAACCATGTTAAAGACAATATCCATTTCTGCAGTGGACTGGCAATGTCCAACACCAAATCTGTTAGGTGATAAGACACTTCATCCAGCTAGTAAGTAGCAAAAAAGTCAGTACAAATCTCCCAGGGAAACAAATTTTTAGACAAAATCAGTAATCTGACTGCCTTGAGGACTTATCCCAGCAAAAAAATTCAAAGAGATACAGTACAAACCCAGTCCAAAATCAACAAAATGGTGTTGATGTGAACTTCCACAGTGTTCCCAGCCTTTTGAGGCAGAAAGCCCATGGCACGAAAAAAAGGGGAGGAAATGTATCTGGAGGAAAGAGCCATTTCCAAAGCTTGAATTATTTTAATAGGCTACAGAAGTGGTCTAGGAAGAAGCAGGAACAATTGGAAAAGAAATTCTGTCTCTAATGAAGCTAATTCAGGATTAACTTTTCCTTCTGCTCTCCTACTATATTTGTATGAAAAAGAACTTAGATCATTTTGAAAGGTAAATGGATCATTTCTCATTGAAAACAATGGGAATTTGGGGGGAATTTCAAGTACTGGCCACCTAAAACCTGTTAAGCAGACTAAAACCTACCAGAAATACTTTGTGTCCCCTTGAGTTTGTGTGTGGCCATTTGACTTCAGACTTTACAGGGAGGATGGCGAGGGGCTGAGCGTTTTTATTGCCCCCAAATTTTATGGCTTTTGTGCCAGTTCTGAGCCGTGCCAGAGCTGATGGGGCTGGGCTGTGACTCCTGGGACCCATCTCAGCCTCACCAGAGGGTTTTCCTCATGACCTTGAGGCACTCCAGGTGCCCATGCCATCAGTGAGGCAGAGGGATGATGCTCCCTCTCTGCAGTGATCCGTCTTGTCAGGTCAGGAGCAAACACTGATTTGTCTCGGCTCCTATCGATTGCCAGGGAAGTTGGATGTGCACAATGCTTCTTCAGGTTTGGCATTCTGAGACAAAATAACTCTGAGGAACTGGACCATTAAAGGAAACATTTTGGCCATGAATGTCCTAAACTGTTATGAGCAGTGTCTAATAAATTGATTCTCAATTTTAGCACAGCGCAAGTAGTAAATAGCTGCTAAGGGGTTTAAACAGCTTACATGTTTGGCAGGACAGTGGGAAATAGGCAAATCCTTGGGAGATGCAGCTGAAAGGCAGCCCTCTCACACCAAACATATCTTTATGCCTGTATAGCTTTGAAGACAATCATTAATTTTCATCACAAGATTAAAAAGCAAATGCATGAGTAAAAAATTATTTCACTGAAAATTTCAAAGTCCTAAAATCCAATAGTGACACACCAGTACAGGTCAGGAGAGTCAAAAAATGAAGGTGACAGAGGTTCCCTCACTCTAAACTGCAACAGTGCCCGATTTTGCCTTCCTTATGAATGAACTTCCCCTGAAGTGGCACAGCCCTTGTCCTTCAGGTAAAAAGGAGTGGCACAAAAAAGTTATCAGCAAGCAGAAATTATTGTGCAGCCCCTTTGACAGCACAAAATGAGATAAATTCAGATTTCCATCTTAGTTTAAAAAATACAAACTGGCTTAATTTTGGCCAGTGGCTTGGTCTGGTGGGTGGCAGCCCTGCCCATGGCAGGAGAGTTGGAACTAGGTGATCTTTAAGGTCCCTTCCAACCCAAACTGTTCTGGGACTCCATGATAATTCCAGACAGTGAGGCTACAGTGGTATTTGATATTGACCAAATGTAATGAGAGGGAAATAAAATATTAGCCTGTAAACGACTTTTGATGATTAAAAATGATGTTGGGAGAGAAACATACGGTGAAGGTTGTCCCTCTCCCTTTAGGAGTCGTTACTATTTTTTTGGCATGGCCAGGAGTTTTGGCTCTACTTCCACAAGAAAGCATTCAGTGGGTTATTGTTTGTTTGTAAATGTCTGCTGTGCTTGCCACAGAGCAAAGCCACAGAGCCAGATTAATCCCAGGGCTATTTCCAGAAGCACAGGAATGGTCTGACCAAACCCACTCTGAGAGCTCGATCCCTGTAAGCTGCTTCCAGGGATTCCAGATCCTGGGGATCCCCTGGGGTGGTCAGACCCCTCTTGGCTCAGGGCCCCCGAGGGTGGAAGAAGCCCTGGGGCTCCAGGGTGTTGCTGGAGACCTGTGTGGAATGTTTGAGCCTGACAAGGGATGGGAGAGTTTGTCACCTTTGGCAGATACTTGAAGCAGGTGGGAAAAGTCCTGAATAGTTTGATTAGTTCCTTTTGAAATACTCATGGGGAAATGCCTTCTCAGCTTCAGCAGATTTTTGTTCCCAGGATGGACAGTCCATGGCACTCAGGTTTTACAGGAGAAGCTCAGAGGAGTCATGGCTTGCTTGTGGGTAGAACACAAAGCAAGTGAGATACTCTGATTTTCACTTCATTCTTCTGTACAAAGCAAGACCAGGGCTCATATAATTGCAAGACATACTGAGTGCTTTTTGCCTATTTCCATTTTGACTATTTTCTGTATTTTGACTATTTCCATTTACTTTCTTAAATCAAATTACACCGCTTGGGTCGCTGGAAACACACCATTTTTCCATGCTGGCTGTAGGCACCTCACCTTCCCCTGACACCATCCTCTTCTCTTTCTCCACCTCTGGATATGCTCAAATTCCTTCTTATGTGTTTCAGAGTTGAGGGAAACCCACAGGAGTAAACTTGCAAACAATTAATTGTAGTTGAGTTTACTACATATGTAACACCTTGCAGTGAAGCCCCAGTGGATTTTGGGAGCTTCAAGGGTACCTTTGCAGGAAACTCATATCCAAATTAAAAACTTTCTCAGTTGTACATTATGAAAAGGCTCCAGAGGGGATGGGGAGAAATTCCTTTTCACTGGTGATGTTACAAGCAACTATTTTAAGATAAATGTTTTTCTGTAAGACACCATTGTAAAAAAAATCTATTGCCTTTTTCTCTTGACTGACTTATTTACTGAATTTCATTTCAGAAAAGTCTGACAAGCTGTGCTGTGTCAGCCCTCCTACATCTATGATTCATTGAGTTGCTTTTGTCCCTGATGCTTAGTCCTGCAATAGAGAGCAGCTATGGGTGCTGTTGGTAACCTTTTTGTGTTTCTCAGTCATGGGAAATAATGTAAAAAACCCAAATATTGAGAATTCCCTCAGTCACAGGGAGCTTCATTACCTAAAATAAGAGTGCAGAAGATGATAAAGTTCTTCCTTGGTCTTTAAATTACTTTTTCATCTTCTTTTTTTAAACAAAGCATCTGCAAAGAGCTCTTTGGTCAGGTCTTTCTTATTCACCATTAAATTCTTATGTGATTAGTAGGTTTATTAGAGTACACAAGTAAACAGCATATGGCTCTGTTAATAACCTTGTAATGTCACAACACAATCTGTCAGAATGTAAACTTTTTTGAGCAGTTTCATTTACTTCACTTTGTGGAAAAGAAACCCACAACAAGCCTGATGAATCCTTCTGCATCACCTAAGAGACAGCACAATACTTAATTCTTTTGTCTTCCCAGTTTAGTAAATATGTCGATATATATTACCTGCAGTAGGAAAAATACAGTGGCAAATACAGTTACTTAGTTACTAGGAGTTAAAAGGTCGTTTCCCCCTGATGAAAAGCCTGCTCTGTCAGATAAGTTGCTGCTACACTCCATAAAACTGGCAACTCTTCAAAAGGCTTCAGAAATTAAAGGCATTGTTTGAAGATAAAGGCGATAAGGTCATTTGCTTTGAGTTTAGTCCTGCAAAACTTTCTGGGTGACCCTTTGATATTCAAGTGAGGAGAGCTCTAAATTGTTTTATCTTCATAGAGCTAATGAGTGCTGGCTGACAGTCACTATTAAGAGCAGTTGGGGCTCTACTAGAATTAAATTTTGCAAAATATTACAACGCATTTCCTTTAAGGGGGAGTGCCTCCACAGAGTTTGCCAAAGCTGAATCCATAATCATTCACAGCACTACGCTTTTTGCTTTTCTCAGTTTCTTTTATTAACTCAGTTTTCACTAGCTGAATAATGTCTAACATGATTCTCAATGTATTTTTTTGTGTTCAATTAATAAACCTGCATAAACAAGCCACATATGTGAAATCTATGTCCCCTTCAAACTCTCTGCTAGAGTGAAACAAGACTTACATTTAATGTGTACAGTAGTAGAGAAATTACTCAGGAACTTTTTATTGCTAGAGGCTGTAGAGCTGTGTATGATTATTAGATGTGTAATTAACTAATCTATAATGTTCCTCTGATATATGGTGTATATAATTCTTTCCTAGAGGAACAGAATGTTATTTTAAAGCCTTTTTTTTTTTTCTTTTATGGTTTGTTTCATTTATTCCATTTATGGGAAAATGTTATGTATACTCCTTAAATAACTTGACTTTTTTTTTTCCTAGTAGGAAGTAAGAATTTTCACTTTTTTTATTTTTTTTGTCAAAAAAAATGTAGCAAAGGGAATATCCTCAAATGATCAATATACATCAGTGTGCTTGGCTTTCACTGTGACCTTCTTCATTACTTTAGTTGTTTATTTTAACCTTACTTCCATCCTATTTCAGAGACTCTCTAGTAATAGCCCTCTGTCACTCTAACCCACATTCAAAAGCAAACGTAAACAAGATCATCTCCCTTTCAAATACACATGAACTCTATCCCCCAAACGACCATCAGGTAATTAAAAAGCACAAAATCCTTACCTAATGTGGCTGCCTCAGTGCTAATGGCCAGCAAGGGAATCCAGCAGAGGCAGGCAACGAGCTGGAGATGCTGATGGGAAGGAAAGGGCTGCTGCATAGTGTCCAAGACAGCTTTTATCCCTGCATCTGCAGTTGCTTACAAGTTAACTTTTGAAGTCCTAAACTTTGCAGGAAAAGCCATCAGCCCTCCTGCCTGTTTCATTTTTTTTTTTTCTCCCCCGCCTTTCTTTCGTTCTTTTCAATGCACTCTCTCGGAGAGGGCTTAATGTGTCATTAATCCTAGAATTTCCAAGGGGGAAGCCCTCCAGCCACACACACACACACACACACACAGAGCACACGTGTCCCTGCAGCTGCTGCAGCCACAGCTGCTGGGATTTGTCCCCCTGAGCTCCAGGACAGCCTGTGCCTCGCGGTGGGAGCTGATCCCAAAGGAACTGGGCTAGGAACGTGCTGCTCCTCAGGGTTTGGAGGCAGCCAGCACTGAGTGAAGATCACTGCAGTCACATTTGGGGGGCCTGAGGAATGAGAGGTGCTTTTCAGTGTCACCACAGCAGCCAGAGTGACAGAACAGAGCACAGGAGCAAAGAATTCCTCACTCAGGTGGCTCTGATGCCTTAGTGTTGATGCAGGCTCCCATCTGGGTAATAATTAGCATTGACTCCATGGTTCAGAAGGCTGATCAATTGCTTTATTCTATCTTCTTATAGTATATTATATTATATTTCCATTATGTTACAGTATATTACAATAGTAAGAGCTCTCCTCACAACTCCCCAGAGATCTCGTGACTCTCCTCTGGGCTGACCCAGCTGTGTCTCTCATTGGTCACCAAATCCAAACAAGCAAATCACCTTGGGTACAGTCTTCAGAATACAATCCAGATGGGCAAACACATGAACAGAAAGAGAGATAGCAAATTTTTAATTCCTTTTCTCTGAATTTCCCAGGCTCTGGCATAGGAGAATTCTCTCTGTTCCCTCTTTGACTGAACTGAGAGCCTCCACACCTTAGGGTTTTATCTTTCATATTTTTCATGTATTTGTAATCCTGCAATTCTTTAGTGCATAGCTCTAAGCTCCATATAGAGTATTAGCTACTGTCTTCACATTTTGGTCAGACACAACAATTCCTCTCTAGGCTTGAGAATCAAGGACACTTTTCTGTCTCAGGCCCTGAGAAAGGAAACAAAAGTGAGTTGGAGGGAGCAAACTGGGGCTAAATGACTTCATTACCTGTAGTTGTAACTGGAAGATTAACCCCCANGGGGGCCTGAGGAATGAGAGGTGCTTTTCAGTGTCACCACAGCAGCCAGAGTGACAGAACAGAGCACAGGAGCAAAGAATTCCTCACTCAGGTGGCTCTGATGCCTTAGTGTTGATGCAGGCTCCCAGCTGGGTAATAATTAGCATTGACTCCATGGTTCAGAAGGCTGATCAATTGCTTTATTCTATCTTCTTATAGTATATNCACCATCACATTTTTCTGAAGTTTGGTCTCTCAGGGTGCCCTGTTGCTGCCACATGGCTCCTGCTTTTACTCAGTGTGAACAGAGTTTATTGTGTGACAATGCATGTTGCCACCTTAATGCAAAACAAGATGAATTTGCTGTTGAATCACATCCTATACTCTGATATTTACACTCATAGTGTTTTATTTAGAAAATATTGCATCCCCACCCTCTGTTCAGTGTTTTCCATACCTGCCAGCACTCCTCTTCTTTGACTTGTCAAGTTTAATTAGCTTGTGTCTTCTTGTTTAAGTGAGGGTATTGTGAATTATCTGATAAGAAAATATTATGCAAGACTGTAAACATTCCACACAAATCACAGTGAGGAGCATTTCATGGAAAAACACACACCAAACCATTAAAAATATTGTAGTATAAGCAAGGAGTTTCAAAAGTTTTCATTTGGCTTAACTACATTGCTCAAGGAGTTTTATTCTTGGATTCCTTGAGGGAAAAATAGGTTACTTAAGAAGAAACTTCTAAATCTTTGTTCCTAATTTTGATTTAGGATTTTGCTGTTGCAGAATCACTGGTTTTAGCAGTCTCATTGGATTAGCCATCTTACAGGCCTGACTTGTAGCCCTTTGGGAGTCTTTGGAAGTCTTTCCATTAATTTCACTGATGTTTAGATTATATTCCTTCAAGATCACTAAGACTCCAAGTCCAGTATTTCTGATATTTTTTAATAAGAGATCTCTGTCTGTTTGCTAGAAATGGAAAAAAAAAATTGTTTTTAACAGTACACAATTTTTACTTTTCTATGGCTTTCTCTGCTAATGTTTGTATTTATTTGTGGCAGTTTCTGTGCACTGGTAGGGGTCCAGTGTGGATTTTGACTCGAAGTTTTGGCCTAAAAGGCACAGCTCTGAAATCTGTTGAAGGGTGAGATTTATCCTTGCCAAAATATTGGTAGTCAAAACCAATTTCCAACTAAGAGAGTTTTCCAAAATCAGTCCAGCCTTTTTTAGTTGTCTGTTTGCAGAAAACAGAAAGCAAAAAAAAAATTAAGTGGAAGGTATTCAGGGCAATAGGAGAAAAGGGAAAGTTTGGAGACTTGCTTATCCCTTATCTGTGCTCTCCTAAACAGGTTTTAATCAAAGGGAGCCTTTGAGGGTGGTAAAAATGAAATTGAAACTTCCCATTGTCTCAAGTAGGAATTTTCCCTGGGCTCCCTTCGTTTCAGGAAGACAAACAGTGGCAGGTCAGACAATGAGTTATTTCCCATTCTCCCCATCCAAGGCAAGACCTTACAGAATTCAGAAAAAAAGAAGGACATTGGCTTCTCCTTTCCCCCCTCAAATATCATTCTGAAAGAAAAAAAAAAAAAAAGTGAAACTAGAACCATGGAGAACCTGCATAAAATATTGGGAAACATTCTCACAGTTTCCACAGTTATTAACCTGAATAAGAGGAGAACCTGAAACTCCACAGAAGGTTGGTGTAGCCAAGTGTGGGTAGGGGATTCTTGGAACAATTCTCTCACAACAGTAAATCCCTGACACCAGTCCTGCTAGTATGAAATGAATTTTCAGTGGTGGGGATGGACACAGAGAGATAAAACAAGCCAAAAGTCACAGCTGGGAGCTGCCAGCAGCATTTCAGGCTCAGCCAAAAATTGCCTGATGGATGCTCACGTTGGGTACTCAAATGTCTTCACTTTGTAAGAAGGAGGCAGTGTTTGCCTGAACATCCCTCCTGGCATGTCAGAGTGGGGAGGGGCTGCAGGAGATGGGCTGGCTCTGCAGGGAGGATGGAGCAGCCTGGGGGACCAGCAGAGCGGGGAGGAAGGCTGGAGGAAGAGAATTAAGAGCAACAACCTTTGCCTTTTTCTTCAGAGGCAGGACTGAGTGTCAGGATGGAACTGAATGATAACACAATGATAAAAATGCAAATACATAAAGGCCTCCAAAGGCTGTTTGACACTTTGCTCCAAGTGTGAAATGCTCAGGATCCAGAGTCAGTGTAGGAGGTTTGAGTGGCCCACAGAAGACCTGGGTTACAGAGGAACGTTGAGAGAGGAATCCCATCCCTCACAGAGTTTCTGAAGGTCAGGTAGAAGGATCCTTCCACTTGGGTGCCCCCAGGAAGGAAAGGAGAGGGGTGTTTCATGTTCTGCTCCTCAAAAAGAGTGGCTAGCAGTTTCCTTTTGCACTCGAGCCAGCAGGGAGCTGTACAATCCTTTCTTTCCTTCTGCTTCCTATGAGGAATACCCTTAACATGAGGCTGTCCCCTGGGGTGGCTTTCTAGGCAGAGAAGAGATTTGTTATTCACAGGTGACACAGAGAGCATGACCCTGCCTGTACACACACTTTCCTAATAGGACAGCGTCCTACAGAGGGAAAAGATGTCTTCACTATAAAGGTTTTTTCTTTTTTCTTTTTTGCAAGTCTGAATTTACACATTTCACTTGATAAAACCCTCCTCTGTCCATTTTTGTTTGCTTTTTTTTTTTTTTTTCATCTGACTGCAAATACCTGCCAAGTCCAGTGACAAGAAATAAACTCACTGTTCCCCCAGGGCAGTCCCCTCTCTGTTGGTATGGGCTGGCTGTGTCCTCTGATTCTTCCAGTCTTTTCTGCAGCTCCTGAGCAGGAGGAAAGTTGGGCATAAGGGGTTTTGGCTGAGTCCCAGCACCCCTCCCACCAAAGGGTTTTCCTAACAGGGATGAGAAGAGGAGCAGTTCTGGGATTCTCTCTCTCTATTTCTTTTAGTCACCTCTGTCCATATATTTTAGAGAGATGCCAAAAATCTTAGGATCACCAAAGTGCAGTACTCAAACCTCTTATTAGCCCAAAAAACTGCTCCTTATCTCTTACTTTAGGACTGCACAGATGACATGAAATGGGAATAAATTCATCTCAGCTTATGTCAAATTTGGGGAAATACACAGTGGGCATTCAGTGATTAGAGCTTGTGTTTTCTTCTGTTTTTGTGTCCTTGTGTACAGAAGAGAGCATTGCTGGTTGTTCAGAAAATAATGCAAGAAGTACTGCATGTAATTTAGAGGACCAAGCTCTTCATTTAAGTGAGAACTAGTTGTGATTTTTAGGGTAATAATTCATTACACATAAGCATATCCTCCTTTTCAGAGCTCTGGGATTGTAGAGAATGATTTCTACACTAGATCATTTGGTGTGTTTATCTTTCAGCTCCTAATTCCCTTGTGAGAGGGAGAACTCTTTTAGAGAATCACTCCTCATTAGCCAGTGAAGGGAAATACAGGACTTCAAACTCTAAAGCAGAGACAAAATGCAAGAACCTCATGATCATCTCCAGTTTTTTTTCAGGGTAGCAAGAGCATGAGTGCCTGGGCTCTGAGACAGCATGAGTGCACCTATTAGAGGCAATAAATCAGTTTCTTGTTCCATGGCATGGATCAAGGTAGGCTGTGCCCCCTGACCTGACCTGGAGCCCTCCCAGCTCTGGCAGAGCAGGGGCAGGAGTCTCTGTTTCTCTCTCCTCACTGTTTTGCTGCTCTGACCAGCTGAACTTTAGCTGGGCACAGTGTGCCCTTATCAAATCTGCAGAGTGCCCCCTCAGTGCCCTCCTTGGATGGCACTGCCAGGTGCCAGGGCACAGCCAGGACTGAGGTGTGAATTATTCATATCAGCTCCTTATTTAATGAAAAACCCCAGACTGTTGCAGAGATGTCAAAATAAATCACATGGCAATTTGCCTCTGCTCCAGAGTGCCCCAAGACATGTCTGAGAATGGCTGTTGTTGCTCAGCAGCTCAAACCCAAACATGATTATTCTGTGGGAAGAGATTGGCAATTACCAAATATTCATAAAGAGGACACTCATGTATAAACTGTGTATATTGGAACTGGCTGGTGATTTCCCATCAGAATCCATTTTCAGAAAAGCATATGATTCCCCCAGAATCTCTATGAAAGAGGAATCTTTCATTTCATTTTTTAGAAATCTTTTTTTTTTCCTTCCTCCTAGATCAGCTCAGTATTTATTTCACTTTTGTGAACTGCTCTGGCTGTCTGAATTCCTTCTACCAGGGATTGCTTTAGCCTCTGCAAACATAATTTATTGTGCAACTTAAGTGAAATGGACACATGATTAAATAACCAAACAAACTACATTTTGATCCTTCTGCAAAATTAATATTAATGACTATGGAAGTGTTATTGAAACACTTTGCCTCTCCTCCCTAAATCTTGACTTATTTTGTCTCAATAGTAAAAGAAAGAGTAAGAGAAATGGATTCTCACAGCCTTCATGCAGTCACTATTGCTCAGGAAATTTTCTGAGCTTTCCCACTGAGTGAACTTTGCATTTAGGAATGAATTTCCTTTGAAAAGGCAGCAGAAGGACATTCCACAGGAGGTTTTCATCAGTGTTAGCAGTGGAAAGGCACGAAGTGGAAAGGTGTTGCCCATCCCTTGAACCATTCCATTCAGCCTTTTCCTTTTCTTTTCTGAAGAAATCAAAACTCTCAAGGGCAATCCCCTCCTAGGTGTTCCAGCCAGGGCTAATAATGAGAGTCAGAGCAGAACCACCAGCTTGGACTGAAAACAGACCAGAACCAGCCCTGGAACTGGCTGTCCACATCTCTTCTCTCATCCTCCTTTCCCACCCTGGCTGCTACAGTTTGGTGCTGTAGGAGGGGCTGTGTAAGCAGATGTTGTGTTCAGAGAGATTCTAACTCCTGCTCCTGGGCAGGCCTGGTGGCTGCTGCCACTTCTTCCAACAGATGTTGCCTCTTCCAAGCTTTCAAACAGGCCAGGGATGCCAGGAGTAAATAAAAAACCATCAGAGCTGTACTGAAAATATTATATAAGTGGTTTGAGATGTAAAATGTGGCAAAGCTGCTGGGTGAATGAAAACAAGTGGCAGAGAAATGTGAGTATTGCAGTGTAGATCACTCCCCTAACTGGATTCAATTGCCTTTCCACATTCATTCAAGGCAGAAAAATGCTGCAAATATCATTTCTTTTCAGAGGTGATGGGTTAATATAAGTATTAATGGGAGTATTCATCACTATCAGATTAACTCTAAAGTTAGGAGACAGGCATCCCAGCAGATTTAGGAGGACAGTTAGGCTCCTCCATAGGATGCTCACCATAATTTATTGTTTCAGGATCCCTGGGAAATCCCCTGGAGAATCCTCATTGCATCCCTGTAAAGGAAACCAAGGCATCAAACTGTGTTTTTAAAACTCCTCCTCTTCTTCCAGTCTGTGTCACACACAAATAGGAAATGAGGTTTAACAATTTCGTTGAAACATTTGCAATTACAAATAAGAATTTTATGTCAAGCTCCCAGTGACATATGTTTCACTCTGCAACCTTATCACAGAGTAGATTGCTTTGGAAAAGACAGAGATTTATTCTGAAACATTTTTCTTTCATCTCTTTATAGTTCTTTTGATGATTTTAAATGTTTGTGCTATTGGTACTTACATACAGTAAATGATAAATGATATATTATAACAACAACTCCACGAAGCTGAATTGCTTTTTTTACTGAATTTAGTGAATTTACTGCCTTGAAAGGTAACAGATTGATAGCACTAGTGAATTAAATCCTCTCTTTATCCCCAGAACAAGAATAATATGGGCATTGCAAATATTTTCCAGGCCTATAAATCAGCCATGGCACCTCAACTCTCATCCACAGGGACCTGCTGCTCCCTGCTTTTATTTTGCTTTTTTTTCTAAGGCTTCTTTAGGGATTTTACAGAATGCATCAATTTTAATAAGAAAAGGGTCATGGAATACCTCATAAACCTCTGGTTTATGTATGAAACAAAAATTATTAAATTATAAATTATTAGAATTATTAGGAATACATGATTTGGTGGTTAGTGCTGCCTTGGAAGGTGGAACAGGAGCTGCTGAAATAAACACCTAATCCAGCCATGGATGAGAGACTCTCCTCCACCTCTCACAGCCACTGTTTTCAAAATCTCCACTCTTTTACTGCTGATACTGTCATAAACCTCCAAGTGGCCACCTTGGAAACACCAGAAACCATAGAAATGTTGGAAATACAGTGCTGTATTCTCTCAGATATATTTACTTCATTGCTCTCAGTGAAGTTAATCTGATTTATACACATCACCCCACAGGAAAAGCAAGTTTCCAACAGAGCTCAGAGAGACCTCTTGGGAGCTAAGGGTCAATTTCTAGCCAGCCCAATAATTTATTTTCCATAAAGCTTCCTCTGTTCAGTATTCTCCACCACACATTTTGCAAAATCCAGATTTTCATCTTTTGAGACAGGTAAAAATCAATTCATTACTGAATTTTTCTGAAGAAAATTGTGTGCAGGGAAAAAAGCAGGTGTTAAATAAAAACTGAGGCACTCCAAACACATTATTTCAGCTCTTATAAATAACAGTTGTCTCTTAAATTCATCTCTTGTAAAGAGATCTCATCTAATTCACCTGCCTTTGAAAACCCAGTAATATAAAACTAATGGAATAATATTTATTGTTATAGACCAGTAGCATTTTAGAGGCAATGAAGGGGCTAGAATAGGTTTTATTTCATGTGGGTTTTTTCCACCAAGGTAAGTATTCATTTCAAATATCACATAAATTGGAATCATAACTCTGTGTTACAAACCTGTGTGGCTTTTTGGGCAGTAGATAATGGGCTGCTCTTAAATAATTGCCTTCCTGTCTCCCACTGCACACAGACCTCCCTCGGGCTAGTTTTTCAATGATTCCTTTCTTTCTGCCCAACTTTTTTTTGTTGTTGCCCATTTTGACATTTTTATGACCTCATTTTGGATTAGCTGTTTTAGCCACCTTTTTAAGGGACATTTCACCTTCAGTGCAATGGCCCTTAGCTTCTAATATTCATAAAATTCAAATCTTGCCTTCAGCCAGTCATTCCTGTTGTTTCCTTCTCCCGTTGCTTTTCTATCCTTTCAGTTTGATTGGCAACATGAGATTTGCTATGAGCCACCCAAAAATTCTGCAGTTGCTGCTTCTGAAGGTCCATGAAAAGAAATACAAGTGCAGCAGAGACAATTCCTCTGTTTTCAGCTTTAGTTTTTATTGTGGCTCAAATAGTGCAATGCAGGGACATGAAATTAGTGGTGTATCAGAGCAAATGAAATCATTCCGGTGTTTATTTACATAAACCCAAGAAAAAACATTTTTACTTTATTAGGGGCTTTGATAACNATTATATATTATATATTATATATATTGTGTGTGTATATATATATATATATTTCATTTTATAAGCCTAAAACAATGGTCTGCAGAACTCCTTTCAAAAATTCAGCCAAACCCTTTTTTTCCAGCTAGAGAACCTGGGTGAAGCTAAATAAGTCCTCAGAAAATTGCACAGGAGGAAGGAAAGTTTGTTTTTTTTTTTAATTTCCCCAGCATGCCCAGAGCTTCCTAAAATTCTGGTCCAAGTTGAAGCACACTGGGTTACAGGACACTTCTCTGCAGCTGTAAAAAAAGAAGCAGATGTTTGCACCTGCCAGACTTGCTTCTGACTGCCATGCTGTGAACGTGTAATCACTGCAGGTAATGGCATCTTGCTGAAGAGCTAACTCAATAACTTGCATTAAGGGACATGGAGCTTATGATTCATTCTGTTACAGCATTTTGTTACACACTTAGTAGAACTGACTCAATACCAATGGCTAAATTATGACTANTTTTGGGCAGTAGATAATGGGCTGCTCTTAAATAATTGCCTTCCTGTCTCCCACTGCACACAGACCTCCCTCGGGCTAGTTTTTCAATGATTCCTTTCTTTCTGCCCAACTTTTTTTTTGTTGTTGCCCATTTTGACATTTTTATGACCTCATTTTGGATTAGCTGTTTTAGCCACCTTTTTAAGGGACATTTCACCTTCAGTGCAATGGCCCTTAGCTTCTAATATTCATAAAATTCAAATCTTGCCTTCAGCCAGTCATTCCTGTTGTTTCCTTCTCCCGTTGCTTTTCTATCCTTTCAGTTTGATTGGCAACATGAGATTTGCTATGAGCCACCCAAAAATTCTGCAGTTGCTGCTTCTGAAGGTCCATGAAAAGAAATACAAGTGCAGCAGAGACAATTCCTCTGTTTTCAGCTTTAGTTTTTATTGTGGCTCAAATAGTGCAATGCAGGGACATGAAATTAGTGGTGTATCAGAGCAAATGAAATCATTCCGGTGTTTATTTACATAAACCCAAGAAAAAACATTTTTACTTTATTAGGGGCTTTGATAACATTTACCTGTTTGGATTTTACAGCCTCAGTGTCACAGGATGGGTTTTACACAGCTGACTGCTTGTTAATTGAATACTCCAATTCAGCCTCTAATTCTGCCTTTTAATGGTTGAAAGGCCATTAAAGCAGTTCTTTCTCTAATAGCTGAGTAGGAAAGGTGATTTTTTTTTTTGTTTCATCCCAACCAGCTCTCTCCCTCCCCTTTGGCTGAGTGCTCTGAAGGGGCTGACCAGACCCTTAGGGTTCAAGCTTGGTGCCAGAGCAGCTCAAAGCTCATTTTCAGAATTATCTCACAGTGCAAATAAGACAGACCTGTGTCTGTGTGTGTGTTTCCCCAATAAAACACTAAGATCAGTGTTTCCTGTTAGCACATATTAATTTTATTTATGTAATATATATNCCAGCATGCCCAGAGCTTCCTAAAATTCTGGTCCAAGTTGAAGCACACTGGGTTACAGGACACTTCTCTGCAGCTGTAAAAAAAGAAGCAGATGTTTGCACCTGCCAGACTTGCTTCTGACTGCCATGCTGTGAACGTGTAATCACTGCAGGTAATGGCATCTTGCTGAAGAGCTAACTCAATAAGTTGCATTAAGGGACATGGAGCTTATGATTCATTCTGTTACAGCATTTTGTTACACACTTAGTAGAACTGACTCAATACCAATGGCTAAATTATGACTAAATACCATTGGCTAAGTTATCAAGGTATCTGATTTTATAACTCCATCTTAATGTGCTTTGCTCTTTTTTGGGCTTGCTAATGTATTGCAAATTGTCAATTCTTTAAAATATTCTAGAAGATGTCAACTCACATCGTGGCTTGGCCTAAAGTCAAATGTAACAAATGCTTTGTTAAATAATTGGTGTAAGACTAGAGAACAAAGTCATCCATCACTGAGTCACAGGTTTTGTTTTGTTTCCAGTAAGTTCTTTCAGTGCAATTTCCTTTGGTAATAAATCTTAGATCTGTGATATTCAATAGCATTACACAACCCTGAATTTTCTCTGTGTGTTTAACATAGGCTAAACACCAATATGAAAACCAAGAGCTTACACAGACCTCTGACAGCATTTTTGAGTGTACAGTGGACATAAAATATTTAAGATATGAGCCAACTACTGCTCAGCTGAAGAGGAAACTTCTGTTATTCCCCCAGTGCTCATTATCAAGTTTGCTGAACTTTCCCCAGGAGCAGCTGGTGCTGGGCACTGCCTGATGAAATGAGCAGTCTGGCTTGTCACATCACAAATGCTTCCTCGAGTTTGGAGTGGGTCACAGAGCAGAAATTGGCTCTTTCATGGAGCAGGAATTGTTGCATCAGCCACATTTCCAGCTTTTGGATGAACTCCACCCCAGTGCCCCTGAGTAAGGATCCCCCTGGCCCTGCAGAGCCCAGCACTGGAGATGAGGATCTGGGGAATGAGGCACTTCAGTGGTGCAAAGCAATCTCAACAGCCAGTTTTTGGAAAGGCATTCTAGTGTGAATCAGTGAATCTGAGAATCTAATTCCCATTATATTAACCTTCTCTATCGTTGTGGTTTTGGTTTTGATTTGTTTAAATTGTTTGGAAGGCAAATCAATTAGTAAGAGATTCAGTTGCACAAGCTCACAGAGACATGAGGGTCTAAGTGGTTCATTAAATCAAAGGATAAATGGAAATATTTTTGATAAGTTCTGGCTTTCTCTGTGTTTTAGGATCTGAGTCAAAATGGTACCAAAACACAATACAATTTGGTCCATTTCTTTGGCTGAAATTACTGAGAATTTCAATGATTCTGTAAGATTTTCAGATGAATTATGAAGACCCTTTTATCACCAGTTTCTCTGAGACTGTCCTACCAAAACTGACTCCAGGTTTAGCTGGAAAAAACTTGTATTTTTTTCCCCTAAAATAGCAGTATGAACCCATTTTCTGTTGACCAAGATTCCACTACCTGCTCTACCAGGAGCTGCTAAAGCAGAGATTAAACCCCAGGGAAATACATGACCACCAGACCCATGGATGTGGAGTCTACAGGCAGCTTCCAGTCTCTCATGAGGTTTGTTGTTATTTTTTTGCAAGGTGAAGACAAGATATAGGTGGTATTTTAACACTGGCACAAGGGCAGTGGATGAAAGCATTGGCATCTCAAAAAGACTTTCTGGAATTTCTGGAATACCTGCAGCATTTCAGCAGTGCCTACAAATTGCTAATGTCATTTGGTGACAGACTGCAAATGATTTAAAATGGCTAAATATGATCCTTGTAGATGGGCTTGCTGAAAGCTTTGATCTCAGAGAGAAAGGGATTCTTTTAAAAACCTACTGTTAACAGTAGGTAAAAAGTTAATGAGAAACACGTAAATAATTAATTCTTCCTCTAGAGCCAGAAAAGATTTGTTGTTGCTGTTAATGGACTCACAATATATGTTGTATTGTCTTTTCTGAAGTAAGCACTGAATTACTTGATCTCCATACAAAAGAAAATAATTTATTGCACCAATAGCTTTAATACTGTTTTCCCAGAAAACAGTATTTTCCTGGGTTAACTACAGCAGCATGCCTTGATGATAACACATGGCTCAGCTGAAGTGACACTTCAAAAATAAACAGGATACTTTAAATCAAAAAACAGGAGAAGGAAAATATGGAAAAAAAATTCTGGCACTTGATATTTGCAAAAAAGCTATTGCAAAGCACACAGAACTGTCTCAGGTGACCCAGCTGTAATACTGCATTTAAATATATTTCCTTCCTCCACGTGATGTTCTCTGAAGCACTTGCTCCAGGAGAAGCAGTACCCTGACTTTATTTAGAAATATAATAAGCAGAGTCTGAAGGTCACAGCCTGAAGGTCATTCAGGTCAAAAATACTCAGAGGATTGCTCAGATGTGGTCATTCCACAGCTGAAGTGAAAATATCCTCTCCCCACTTTATTTGGTAAGTATTTTGGCAATGTTACAATAATCTCCCACATAATTTGACATTGTGATATTAAGTAATGTGATTGCTCTTAGCTGGCTTAAGGAAAAGAATTCCTTGATGGTTGTGATGAGCTCTTAATTTTAATTCAGCCTTTCTGACCACATTCTCTGCATTGTTTTAGAACCTGGGCTGAAGCAGGTGCATCTCATGTAGTGATATCTTGTCATGAACCAGAGGATAGCTGTGGCATAGGTACTGGGTGTAAAAAAACACATAAAAAATTGTCAGCCAGGTCCTTTCTGGAGAAGATAGCTCATGGTACAGCTTCACCCATGTGTGACAGACACCAATGGTATTTAATCATTATAAATGCACAGGACCTACTGCTGCTCCTGCTCCTGATGGAAAAGTTGCACCTTGGCATATCTGATGCTATTACTTTTCATTTATAAGTAAATATAAGTGAATAAATATAGTGGAAGGATTTTAATTTTGATTTTTTTAATGAGAGGCATAGTAAGTTCCAGAGGCTAGGGATTTACCAACAGCTGCTAAGATACACACTAACACTAAACAGAAACCAACCTAAAAGAAAAAAAAAACACTGAAAAATATCCCCAGGATGTTGTTTTGTACTGATCATCCCAGGAGGAAGCCCTGGTGATGCCCCAGCAGGGCTGCAGCCACACCCATGCCCACACTAGTGCAGGACCTGGCCCAAGCTTGTGCCTTTGCATCGTGGCATTCACATTTTCTCCCTCTCAGGGATTTTTCATGGAGAAGCACAGAGAGAAGAAGAGAAAACAATTCTTTCTCTCTGCTCCTTTGTTTTCCCCATGTGGAATGTGGTATGGAGATTGTTTATCTGCAGTGATGGCTGGATTGGATTCTGGTGAAGGTTGTTTGGGTTCAGTGACCAGTGGGATCCAGCTGTGTCTCTGGCTCTCAGCAGAGAGAGTCACGAGTTTGTTAGTTAGATATGGTAAGTTAACAAGTAAGTATGTAGAATAATATAGCATCTCTTTAAATAGTATATTAATGTAATATAGTATAGTTTTAATAAAGCAAGTGTTCAGCATTCCAAAGCCTTCTGATCTGGAGCCAGAGAAATCATTTCTTCCCTGCCCAGGGTTTGTCTGCATTTTACTATATTGCATCACCACATATTCCCCCAGTCTCCAGGAGTTCCATAACAAACAGCCAGGTGCTTCCTGCAGCCTGAGCATCCCCCCAGCAGCGTTTCACTGCTGTGCCACTGTCCTGCCTCCAGGCAAACCTCTGCAGTTCAGGTAGCAGCTCCCATCTCCTCTGAGCATCCCAAAAAGGGACTCTTTTTAAATTTCTGTAGCGCCCAGCAGGAGTTTCAGGACACTGAATTACTTCATCCTGGTTTTCTTTTTCCCCATGGGCGTCTGAAACAGCTGGAGGTGTCACAGCTTTTATAACTTTGTAAAAAATCAACGGGCTGATGGAGTGGGGGTAGGTCTTGTGTAACTCCAGCAATTCTTCCTCTGCAGAAATGGGAAATCTCACTGAATTTCACACGAGGGCTGTCACTCATCTGCATTGAGGGACCCCAGCAGATTGTCTCCCCACAGTTACAGGCACATGCTTGAGCCTTTTTTCCTGGTTCCTGTGAAAGCTTTTCTCCACTGATCCCACTGTTAGCAAGTCTTTGGTCATTTGGCGGGTGGGAAAAGCTTCACACAATCCCAGGCACGCCATCCCTGTTTGTGCCTTAGGCTACAGGAGATGATGAGCCTTGTGGCTTTTCAGCTCATTGCTGCTGAATGCCACCCATGTGTCACAGGGGCCTCACGTCCTCCCTGGAAAATACTCGTGTCAGAAATGAGGCTGCAGAAAGTCTGACACATCCAGCAGCAAGTGATCCTGCTGCATTGATAATCCCTGCAAGAATCATTCCTGGGTCTTTGTGACATGCTGTTCCCCACATCTGGCCATGGCAAGCATCTCAGCCTGTCAGTGGACATTGCTATTTCTGGGTTTCTGCTTCCCAGGCTGGATGTGAGCAGCTGCATGTGACCTAGCAACAGATCTGGGAGAGCAAATGATATCAGTCCTGATGGGAATTAAAATCATATATCTTTTACAGGGCACAGCTGCTGTAGGGGTGCTGCTCCCCACACAGAAATGCTGTGAAAAATGTTCCCCAATTCCCTCCTCATGCCATGCAAGCCAGACATGTTTTGTTATGTATCTATTTAGCTAAGTCTTACCCAGCAAGCAGCCTGGGAAACCATCAGCAAGCATCAATAATAGAAATAATTAAGAATTACTTGATGAGGGCTTACCAGGCATGTTCCAGTGTGTACCAGAGAAGCTGTGGCAGGGAGTCACACACACTCTCATCTCCCAAGGAGGTCTCCACTCCCTGAATTATCCAGCTGCCCAGCAGATGGTGGTATTATTTCAACTACTCTGCTCTGAGCTCCCTGGGAAGCAGCCAGGCTGCACGGAACAGCATCGGAAAAGTTGGTTCAGGATTTCACAGCTCACACTGTTGCATTTACAGGTTATTTCCTGCAGCATCCTGATATTCCTTCTTGTAGAAATAAATGTTACTGATATATATCAGCCTCCTGGTAGCCAAAGGGGACTTACAAGAAGGTTGAAGAGGGACGTTTTTCAAGGACAGAGAGTGACAGGACAAGGGGGAATGGCTTCACTGACAGAGGGCAGGGGTAGGTTGGATATTAGGAATTCTTCCCTGTGAGGAGGTGAGGCCCTGGCACAGGTTGCTCAGAGAAGCTGCACCATCCCTGGAAGTGTCCAATGTTGGATGAGGTTTTAAGCAACCTTGTCTAGAGAAAGGTGTCCCTGCCCGTGGCAGAGGGATTGGAAGAAGATTCTATGGTCTGTTAAACTAACATTCTTACAGCTGTCTTGCATAAAATGCTGGTGACATGAGGGAGATCCCCTTCTCACTGTCAGGAAGAAATAACTATTTGAAAGATCTCTTTTCCAGAAATTTCCATCAGCTACAAGCAGCATTTGAGCCATGGCCTCGTGGTGTGATTACCTCCTGTGGGTTCCAGCCTTTTCCACAGCTCATGTGGGATAACCCAATTACTCATCATCTTTACCAGCAATAAGCTCTTTCTTTCTTTTCCAGTTCTTGTAACATTTTATTCTGCTCTGTTTTTCTCCCTCCTGAGCAGATACTTCATTAGATTTGCTGACTCTCTTCCATCTCCTTTTTGCAGTCTGTGTTGGGTCCTCTTCCCTCTGAGCTGCTGGCACATCCACAAACATCAGCTCCTCTCCTGGCTGCTTGGCTGCCATGGAGCAACATTCCCCAAGGGAGAAGTAAACCCATCACAGATCTGATGGTGTTTGTGCCTTTGGGTGGGAGCTAGAGAGGGGAAATAGCATCTTTAGGGTGGAGTCTCTCTCTACTCTCTTAGGTTGTACTTAATCTTTTGCTTGCTTTATTATAAGCCATTGAAGCCTGACATGGTCAGTCACCAGCTGGAAATGACCATCCAAAGGCAGTTGGAAAAATTTCTTTGCTGAATAATACTCAATAATAATTGATAATATTCAATCAGTTGTGACCTGACACAATATCTGGAGGCTTTCCAGATGAGTGAGTCTGGACATGTTTCAGTGCAGACTTCATGAGCTGCTGCATGTATTTATTTAGCTGCTGTGGATCTTCATGAATACTTTACATGAACCCAAAGTCTGGAACATGATGCAGGTAATTTTCCTGATGCCAGCAGGAGCAGAAATTTGTCATAGCTGTTTAGGTCTTGTGACTCTATATTGGAGTGCTAAGAAAGAAATAACTGATTATGAATATTGAATATAATGTAAAAAGTATTTAGGACAAAACTTTTTTTTTTTTTTAATATTGCTTTCCTTGAGCTCTATCACTTAACCCTCAGCCAGGTTGCACAGAGCTAGCAGAACATTCCAGTCCCTGGAATTCTGGCCCTGGTGGGAACTCTCAGAAAAATCAGAATTTTGAGGCACCCACAGTGCAAATACAGCTGAAATTTGAGGGTGGGGCCCAAAATTGTGTTTCAGGTGTGTTTCCTCAAACAGCACAACCCATGCCTGACCAAGATTGGTACTGCAGAGTTGTAGCCTGGGTTGCAGTCATCCCACCCACTCAGCCATGCACAGTAAGGTATCAAAATGTGAGAGACATGAGAAGGAGACTGCTCATGAGAACTGCAGAGTATAATTTTTGTAATATAAGGCAATTTATATGTAAAATATCTGCAATCTGAAAAAAGTGCCTTAAATGCAATATTCAAAATTCAGCAATAAAAATCCTGTATCTGGCAATGATAAAACAGTGTATTAAAAACATGTCACTCAGAGAGGAGGTGTTCTTTGTGGGGGAAACAAGGTTTGTAATGTGGAGTTAAGATAGTGGTGACAGGAGCAGGATCGGTCATGCACAGCTGATCCCTGTCCCCAGCAGGGCCAGGATGGGAGATTGGAGGTGCAGAAATACTTCACACTTCAGAATTTTGCTGTGGGCACCAGGACTCTCCATTGGGGCTGCCAGGGCTGTGGGTTTGTAGAATTGGACCCTACAGTAATAGGAACTAGTTGCTGGTCAAGTGATAAATTCTTCTAAATTGGCTCAAATAGGAATAGACTAACAATTTCTTTCTTCTCTGTGTTCCAGGCCTCAAAGCACTTCATTTTCAAACAGTTAAAAATAATTAATAAACTAATCAAGGCTTACCTAACCATCCTGGTTATGAATATTGTGAGTATTACCTTTGAATCTTACATCCCCCTGGTCTTTTAGATGGCCTTTCACTGCACTTGATCTCTACACAGATGATCAGAAGAAGATCTCCTTGTAACTCAAAGACAAATAAATTAAGGTGATCTCTCAAAGTAGGAAATAGAAGCAGTTCTCTTACTTACCAAAAAAGCAGCCAAAAAAATTCACCAGAGAGAGTGGAATAATGCATAACCTACATCCTTGAAATGAATTTCAGACAGCTGTAGAGGAATTGGGACATTTCAGTTGTACAGTACCAAGAATGGGGTCACAAGCCAGCTTTCATGGGAATTAGATCTTTATATATCTTATTTGTGCTTGATTAGAGCAGTGGGATGAACTGCAAGAAGTTTTCTAGTATTTTATCTCTATTTTCTCTCTATTTTTCCCCCCAGTTTAATCTATTTCCAAAGTAGTAATATGGAAGGTTTAGATGCTGGAAAGCAACTATGCCATCAAGCAGTCTCAGTCACAGAAGACATAAACATGCAATACAGTGTGCAATTTAACAGGATTATCAGAACATATAACCCAAGATTTTGTTCTACTAAATGTTCACCCATCCTTTGTCAAGTATTTCTAATTACCAGGGTTTTGATGGTAATGTTTAACAGCCCCAGAACTCCAGGGTCTTTTAATATCTGCCACAGTTGAGTTTTCAATTAACATAATTCTGTCCTTAATTTCCATCATCATAATTATCCTTCATTACAGCAACATTCTTAAATCGGACTCATCAAAGCAAAATTTTTCCTTGTTTAACTTGACTTGCAACTCAGACTGGGATTTAACCTCTCAAACTGTCATTTCACCCTATAGTTTCAATAAGTGGGAAAAAACCCACCAACCCACTTTGTTTTTCCCCATGCAGTAGTTGTGGTTTCGGTGTTGGGGACACACCATGATTTTTGTCAAAGCTAAGAGTCAAGGGTTGAGTATTTATACAATTCTTGTAATGATAGCAGGAACAGTGCAAGATAGAACTCTGTGATATTTGCAGCAGTCACTCACATCACAGCATGGCTGACCTTCAGAAAACCCAGCACGTAACAAAAGAGTATTTGTAGCAGATAAGAGCCATCTCTCTGATAATTCACCTATCTTAGAAGAGCAATCCATTTGATATGCTATTAATTACATTAAAAAATGCTGGGATACCAGTAAGCTACAGCTCTTAATTTATTTAAATTTCTCATATGCAATTCATTTCCAAAGTGCCTCAGTGTTTGCATTTGGAAAATGTGATCAGCCTACAAAGGAATTTTGATGTTCTCAGTGTCAGATCTTCCAGCCTGCAGTGGCTGTGAGTGACCTCAGTGTGATGGCAGAGCAGGATGGAGTCTGTCTGCCTCCAAAAGTGGCTTTCAAGCCCACTGAAACAGGTCACTGGAACCAGTGGTGCACTGCTGCATGGAGTCATTCCCAACCTCACCCTGAGCTCATTGATGTCAATTTTATTGCTGATTTTGTGGGAACAGACTCCAGCTCTCCATCCCTTTGTCAGTGTGCTTTCAAAATCCCTTCTGCAGTGCTTCATCCAAGAACTCAATTTCACAAATTCATATCAGGAGGACTGCAAAACAAATGTAGCTGTGACAAGCAGGTCATGATAAAAGGTTGGGTACTGTTTATTAATTTGAGTACTTCTGTGGTATTTCCTCTCTTAAGCATGTGTAGCAGCCTCAGCTTAGAAGGTTTCTAAATTAAGACTAAAATATAAGAAATACTGCATCATAGAGAAAAATAACTGGCAATATCACTTTATTTGATGGAGACAAATAGCTGGCAATCTCATTATCCTCTTCTGTCATTGCCCTGTGGGATGCTGTATGGTGCAAGGAGATTGTGGGGTGTAAGCCAGCCCTGGTACCCAGCTGAGCCTGGGAGTGGCTCCAGAATTTTGGACCCTTCTTCCCTTTCATTCAAGCAAATTGGAAAATTAGAGGCAACACAGACCCAGAGTGAAAACTGGACATTGCTTAGAGCAATGTTTTCTAGAAAGGTGAATTGCAAAGCATAATTTTGGAACAGCAGCTTTGTTCAGGACTGTAGTAATGTGTGTGCCACATGCAAGCAGCAATTCTATATATACAGAGTGCAATATAAATTTATGAGATTTATAGATGCCTGTCTTTGCTTTTTGGCTGTGTGCTGTGCACTAAAGAGATCTTCTTGCAGCTGCCTAAAATCTATAGATAATAAAAGTGTAGCCCATACTCAATTGCTAATTAATCTACATCTTCTCTTTACATTTTATTAATTTTAATGCAGCTGATTAGTGGGCAAAAGACTTGATTTATATAAAGGCTGCGCTTAGCTCATTGCAAGAGGCTTAAGCTCTCAGCTGTAACATGAGAAAAAAGGAGCCTGGAAACATTTTCTTTCTCTCTCTTCTGCATCCTTGCTCTCTGCAATCCAGTGTTGACAGCACAGTCTGGCCAGGAGGACACAGAGTCATTCCTGTTCTTGGCCATACCTGATCTTGGTGATCATCCTGTTATTTCTGGTCTTGCTGACCATCCTGCTCCATTCAGGCTGGAGTAGAAGACCTCCAGATGTTCCTCCAACAGACATTTCTGGATTCCCTTGGTCCTGCAAAATCAGCCTGGGTGGCATCATCTGTGAGCAGGGGACACTGCAGGGCCTGAGGTGCCTTACTGAACTTTTTAAGGGGTTATCTTGGGAACCTTGAATTCCTCAAGAGTTCATTTTGATTCATGTTTTCCTGGGAACTCTTCTGGGGGTGCAAATCTGGATCTGGGTCTTACTTTTATCCCCCCTAAGTGCCTTTGATCCAAAACCTGCAACTGATGTAAATGGGAGATGGTAGAAGATGCTTACTTAAAAAAACATAACCCCTCCCCCCAAATAAAAACCCCAAACAAACAAAACTCAAAAAAAACCCACAAAACAAAACAAGCAAAAAAAGGACACCACAAAATATATTTTCCAGCTAAGATGATAGCTGACCTTTTAACAAAATTCTGTTTCACATAACAGTTCCTGAGCTGCTGACGATTCCAGAGTAGCAACCTGAGAGCAGTTTTGTTCTTCCTTTCTGATAAAACTCCTCCTGTTGTCAGCAGTAGGATAATATTAGCACTGAAATCTACCTGTGTTGGATCAACATGATTTGATTTATAGTCTGTATGTAGCTACTTAATTCGTAGCTATATAAATAAATATTTTAAAAAATCGAGTACAGCAAATAAATATGTCAGAGTGGGAATAACTAAGATATTTTATGGAAATATCAATAATGCCATGAGTATGTGTGTGACACTAAAGAAATAAGCAATTACAAGGTATGGCTTGAATGCTACTACTGTAGTAGGAAAGCAGTTTGAATCAAGGATGAGGATTTTTATTTCCTGATGGCATTTTGAGAGCCAGCCCCCTTACAAGCTGGTCATCCTTAATGCTGTTAAGAACTGTCAAGATTAAAGCAAATTTGTGCACACAAAAGGGTAAGTAAATGCATGTGCTTGATCTTACCTGTTTGTTTTCATGCAGTCCCAGTGTAACTGCTCTTTACATCCATAAATTTAATCAACATCATGACTGATAAAACTCCTCCTGTTATTGCCCATTTTAAATCTTTAGAAATTATTGGCCGGCTTAAATAATGAGAGGATGAAATAGCATTTGCTTCTAGCTGGTCTTTGGACTGGCTTTGTGCTGCAACACTTGCAATGTACAGGAATGCATAATTAAAAACTATCTACTGTGTTTTAAAAATATTCACTGAAAATACTTTTACTCACACAATATTGCCTGTTCCTCTTCAATTTGGGTTTCTAGTGAAAAGATGTTGAATTTCTGGGGTGATCAAGAGAGGCAGCAGAAAACATTGTCCCAAGCTCAGGTAAATTCATAAACAAGTTTTATCTGTCCTGGATGAATTACCAGCTCTTGCTAAGCACTGCAAAACACTGCTCTGGGTATGGCCCATCTGCCACTTCAGCACATTCTGCCCAGCATCTTCTGTAGGGTGGAAGCAAAATAAAAAAAGTCATTCCTTGCTTAAGCTCTACTTGAAGGAGAATCTGTGTCTCCTAAAATGTTGGGCCCTGAGTGGGGAAAGTGTCTGAGCTCACTCAGAGTCAGCTGTGCTGGGAGCTGGCTGCATTGCAGGAGCCCTTCACAGCTGGAATTCCTATTTCATCTGCTGGGACTGAATTCAGGGCTCTTCATCCAAGCAGCAATCCAAGCCCCCAGAAGAGGCAGGCAGGCAAATTCTACCAGAAAAATCAAAATTTGGCTGCATGTGGAGAGTTGACTCTGGCTTGAGTTGCCTTTATGAACACAAGTGCATATTTCAAACGCTGCAAGCACATATGGCAATGGCTGGCAATTAGGCATCCCCTGACAAGGATATTTGTCTTCAAAGTCAACAAATAGAGTATGATCACCCTTTGTCTAGGTAAAGAACAAAAATATTACTGTTCCTTATTTAAAATTATTTACTTTAGCATTCATAAAAGTCTAATCTCACCATCATTTAATAAAATAATATTGAAAGAGCCAGCAGGATCTCAACAAGAAACTTTATCTGTCCTTTGATTGCAATAACTTACAGGCCAAGCAGAAAACCACTAAAGAAAATGGAAAACATTCATCCTGTTCACTTTTCTATTAGCACAGGATTGTTTTGCCTTTTGTTTCACCAGTGTCTTGTCTAGTCTGGTCTCCAGTGCTCCTATGAGACTTCTGAAATAATTTAGCAGTAAAATAGATAGTGCTGTTAAAATTTTCTCTTTGATATGTATTGGCATTTATCAGACATTTCACTCTTCTCTGATTAAGAAAAAGTGGCTAAATGTAAACCTTAACCAATCTTTTTTTTTTTGCAGGGCTTTTTTTTTTATTAAATGCAATGAAAACAAAGATTTTTTTTTTTTTAATCATACTAAAATTAGGATTTGGTTATGATCATGATTGATAAAATTTAACAAGTTGCATTTACAACCTCTGAGTTAATGTCCTGTCTAATGAATCATATTTTTGTGTCCTTTTTATCACATTTCTGTCATTGATAAGAAGAAGCTGCCCTATAATGCTTGTGATCAAATCTGTTATTCACAGGCATGTTTTCAGATGAAGCTGTAATAAAGAAATATTTTCAATGGAGCTTTCTTTAACGAAATATTAAATGCATTTTTGCAAATTAAATCAAATATGAAGGAAAGCATGATAAAGGCAAATATGTCAACAGTCACAGGCTATGCAGTCCTGCCCTTGACTGACTGAGGGAAAGCTTTTCTGCTTTGGTAAATATTAAGAGTAGAATCTGAAAAACACTAATTAATGTGCACAGCCCCTATTGACTCTCAGAAAGACATGACTTTTCAAGGTCACTTATCCATTTTCAATTAGTCCATCTTTAGGCTTTAACAGGAGGCTCACATCACCATGGTGTTCAAGGAAAAATGGTGTGTCATGTATTAGGAGCTACTCTAACAAATGAAAAATCTAAATCCATTTTATTTAACTATTTAAAACCTTCCATTAGAGGAACCTTGCCTGGAGTTTGGACAGGGGATCCAAAAATTCCTTGGATGGTGGGGAGGAAAAAGTGTAGTAATTTCCTCTGATAATGAATGCAGAACAGCCAGTCTTCCTCTGACTCCAAAACATTTTTACCTGGGCCCAAAGTGAGCTGTCATTGGAAAAAACAATCATAAATAAATTATGATTTATCTATATACAGCAAAGAACAAATGCAATGCTTTAATAGCAAGAGCAGACTGAATCACTGCTTGTAGAGGAGAAGAGCTGCTGTTACGACCAACATCAGATTAAAAATGAGTGTTCCAGAATGGATTCCTTATTGGATGTAAAAACCACTACCTGTCCTTCCCTGAGGAACTGAAGGTTAGTTGGTTTTTTAAGAGAAAAAGACAAAAGACAATAAAGGCAATAAAGAGGAATCATACAATCTGCCAGCAAGGCAAACAGAGAAGTCTGCATATGTACATCCCATTTTGCCTTGTATGCTGACAACTGATAGCAAGAAATACCACCAGCCCACACCTCTGTCCTCCCACTGCTCATCCTAATCTGACCTAAAAAAAAAAATTAAATATGGAGTCTAGTTATAAGAATACAGAGATTCCTGTCCTGAACCAGTGGGGAGCCAGCAATGAAGTGAAACACTGAGATAAAAATAGGATTTCATGAACAAGGAATATTTATATTATATTTAGCCCAAGAAGAAAAATGGGTTATGTGAGTAGCAGGAGGCATATTTTGTCCTGATACCAAAATTTCAATTCACCTCTGTGATGAAGGCTTACAAAATCCTGAGGTGGAAACGTGTTAAAACAAACTGTTCCATTTCCAGCTCTGCCACCAGCACCACACAGGGTGAGCCACCCACTTCTCCTCTGTCTCAGCTTCCAGCTCTGAAAAACAGGTTAATAACACCTATCTCACAGAGAAGTCGTGAGCTTGCATTTTTCAGCCAGACTGGCTGAGGTAATTGACTGATAGTTGCAAAGCACTTTGAATGTAAATATCCAGTAGCCTGACTTTATTCAGGATTTCTTATCTTTAATTTCCCATTTACAAACATGTGGCACGCTTTTTAGTTGCAAAAGGCATTTTTTAAGGGAGCTTACAAGCAGTAGCATATCAGAAGATCTGAACAGGGTGGATTTGTTGTGCTTCTTTCAGGTTAACTGTTTGAAACTTCTACCATGGAAGTTTCAAAAGTGCAAGAAAACAAATCTAAATGCTTATTTAGCTTTAAAAGCACTTGGAAGACTAATAGCATCATGGTTTTCTTCCCATCATTTCGGTGATTTTTCTTCTTTCCATTTCTGTCTTAATCTTGTGCTTTTAATCCTTTTTAGTTTTTTTTTACCTGGTGTCTGATTTCTTCCCAGGCACCTCCAGAAAGAGGGCGAAAGGTGGGATCAGAAAACCTGGCACCAGCTGCAACTCCTGCCACAGGGAAATGCTCCCAGGGAACATCTGTTCTTCCTCAGATTTGCAGAGGTGGGTTCCTCCTCTTCTTCCTCCCTTTCCTTTAGACAAATGCTGATCCACGTGCTGTCATGATTATATAATTATTATTATAGTTATTCAACAAGACCAAAGCGTGTGGATCAAAACCATTTCCTTTGTAGAGGCTGCTGTGTTTTTTGAAGGATGAAACAGTCCCTTTCGATGATCTAGGACAAATTTTAGGGGTTTAATGAAGAGACCAGGAAGGCTTTAATAGGGTCAAAGACCATTTTAAACACCACACACTTTTGTGACCCTGGTTCACACATGTAAGGAAAGACCAATCAGTTGTAATAATACACCTTGCCACACTGAAGTGTATTGAGTCCTCATCAGAGCTCCCATTTTCCACTGTGTTTCTGAGCTCCCAAAATCTGAAGTTCTTCCAACTGGCAGCACAAGTATTCAGCCTTAGATTTCAAATTGTGATGTTGCTTTTGCTAAATGGGAGTGCTTTTGAGACAATTGTGTTCCTGCTCCAATAATCTCTGTAGCTGCTTGTTTCCATCAAACCCTTCCCCTGTGCTGGAGTGATTGCAGTTTCTTCCAGTCCAGGAGCACTGTTACAGGCAGACTGGTCAGAACTAGCTCTGGCATGCCTGAAATTCTGACTCCTGCTTCTGCATGTCACTTTTCATCTTATTTTGGCTTTAAGATGAGGGATCATTGTGCAGTGTTGTTCCAGAAGGCTTCAAAGTCATTGATCAAGAAATATGAATCCATCACTGTGTGTAATTGGGTGTGAACTGTCTTCATCCCACAACTGGCACTTTGGCAACATCAGAAGGGATGCATTTTTACTGAAATAGTCATCATAGCAGGATCCTGTGTCTTGCTCATGCAGCTTTTACTAACTGGGAACGCAGAAGATAATTTGACATCGCTGCTCAAAGCAGCTGGGGGCAAACCTTGAGCCTGCTGCACAGGCTCTCATGGGCAAGTCTTCTCTGGCATTAAAATAAATGAATTTATGGTCCTAGAGTTGGGCAGCCAAGTTCTCCCCAAATCAAAATCACTGCACAGCAGCATCCAGAGCTGTCAACAGGAGAGTTTTCAAAGGGGTGTCAGTGAAGGCCCAGCTGTTGTTAGTCCCATCACAGTGGGTGAATAAAAATTTGAGCTGGCCAACTGCTGGGAGGGAGAGAGGCTGCTCTGACAGGAACATTAGGTAGGAATTTGAAGTGGCTTCTTAAACAGGAAATGTTCCTGGTTTTCTGAGAAGTCCTGATACACTCTTTTTTTTCTGCTGTACAAATTTTAATCGTTTGACCCTCTTAGACACCCACTAGAAGCTCACTAGAATGCTTGTCTCACACTTAACTCCCTCTTATGAGCTCTGTTCTGCTGGGCTGTCTGCAGACAATGAGGGTAACTAGTGTGTAAACTCATATTATTCCCACTCTTTATTCCCTCTTTTATCCCTCTTTGTGTGTGAGAGTTGAGGAGGGATTGTATTTCTGAACTGTGCAGAGATCATCACACTTTTAGGTAGTGCTACCAAAAAAATTAGGGAGAGTAAAAATGGAACAGAGATTGTTTTCAAAACACCTCATCATACTTCACTGGCTCCCATCAGTCAACAGGACGTGCATGGGGAAATCCTGCACACAGATGACATCAGAAGCAGGAACAGACTTTTGCTTCCTAACCCAAGAGCTCTCATCAATATTTGATGCTACTTTCACTTGGACTGTGCATTTCTAAATGTACCTTAAAATCTTTTGTAATGTGAATCCAGTCATTTAAGTGTAGAGACTTCTTCTTTCTCTGTATTTCTCATTATTGCTTTGGACAAAATATTTCCAAAAAAGCTCTGGCAGTGCATGGCAGGCTTCATATAATAGAGGTTTGCAATGGATTTGCTGACAGGCTCTTAGTTAGCACAGCACTAGCCACCAGAGCTATGATAAAGAGCTTTATCTGGGATTAAAGCTTCTGGAATTACTCATTAATTGGATTAATGAACTGTAATTCATCATGCGTGTCAATCCTACTTTGCTCTAGCTTCTTCTTTCACCCTCCTTGTAACATTCATCCAAAGGAAGACCTCTGTTCTGGGAAAGTTCAAGAACAATGTTAAGTCTTCAATGATTCATTTTAAATCCCTAATGTGATCAAAAATCCCTTTATTTCTTCCTGGAGCACCTCTATAACTTTTCGTTATATCATACTTAGAGCATTTCTTTAAAACCCCTCATTTCAGAGCTTAGGTCTATTTGAGAAGTTCTTTTTAAGCTTTCAAGGCTGTAGAAGCATCTTCACTGTTGTTTTTTAATTTTTTATTTTAAGAAATTCAATTACTTCAAGCACTTAACTTAGATTTGTGTGTGTGTATGTGTTGTAATGCATTCTATTAAAATATTTACTTAAGCAGAGCCAGAAAGAAACACAGGTTGAAACTTCCAGGTGATTGTGGTTAAAAAAATCTTTGGAAAATAGACTCTACCTTTTTTTTTCCCCTCACATTTTTTTTCCTATGTGCTGAAAAATGATATAAAATATTAGCATGTGTTTTTTAGCTTTTTGCCTCAGATAAGCTGTTTCATTTGCACCTTCAAAGGACACTTCATTGAATATACAGAATATACATTGCTCTACATCCTGAAACAGTAACATTAGCCCTGCTCAGCTGTCAAAAGCTGAAAAACAGATTCTGCAGATATCACTCCTCCAGAGCTGTTAATAAATTGCCTCGGAGTCTGCTTACAGAAGAATATGTGCGTGGCAGGAAGTCAGAATTTGAAATGGAAATGTTTCTGAAGTTTGGAAGTTGCCTAATCACACATCTTCCCATTTGCTCTGTGAGTGTCGAAGCCCCTTGGCCTGAAACTCGGAAGGGTAAGGAGCTCTCAGCTTCCTCATCTTGCTGTGGAGAAAGGGATGTTTCATCTGCATATCCCAGCCACTCTCAGTTTTCAGCAGCCAGCAGCTCCCGAGGGATAGGAGCGATCTATTCCCATTTATTTGCAGAGTGGAAGTCAGACATGGTCACAGGAATGGTTTAGTGTACATGTGCTTTCTGTACAGAGCATTTGCAGTAGAACGGCAGCACTCGCCCTGCCTAAGAGAAGTCAGAATAGACTGAGGAGTGGAGTGAAAAGAGATTCTGCTGTTTCATGTCAAGGAGATCTTTCTCTGCTCCTGTGCTGGGGGAAGGATGCTTTGATGGGAGCCTGCACCTCACTGAGGTGCAGAGCAAAGCTCCTCTGCAGGGGGAGAGCAGAGATGAACCAGCAGTGGTGAGACCTGCCCAGCTCAGCCTCAGAACGTGACTTGCTCCTTCAGAGCTGGGTCAGGACCCCCAGAGGGCCAGCCCTGGCACACAGAGCAGAAATCAGTCAGGCTGAGGCACCCAGATATCGAAACGAGGAACCCGACGATGCACAATGATTGGCATCTGACTCTATTGATTTAGAATGCTGAATAACTCTTTTATTAAAACTATACTATACTCTATTAATATATTATTTAAAGAGATACTACACTATATTACATACTTACTATATTATACTTACTTATTAACTAACTAACACTAACTAGAAAAACTCGTGACTCTCTGCCGAGAGTCCTGAACACAGCTGGATCCAACTGGTCCATGAATTTAAACAACTATTACTAGAATCTAATCCAGCCTTTTTTTTTTACCTTGGATAAACAATCTCTAAACACTTTTTACATGGGGACAAACACAGGCACAGTGAATGAGAGAAGGATTGTTTTGATCATTCTCTCTGTGCTTCTCCAGGAAAAACCCTGAGAGAGAGAGAATTATGTCTCTCTGCTCAGAGAATGTGAATGCCACACCCAGACTCTGATATTATCATATTCCCTGGAACCAAAGCAAGGACCTAGCCCAGCCAAGGAAGAAGAGTGATATCCAAATGACATTTTCCCATGTGCCCTTCTCTTAGTCTGGCGGAACTGAGCTAATGAAATACCAAGTGTTTCTATGAGTGAACGCATTACTTAACATTGTAAGAGAAATATCTTTTATAAGGAAAGGTAATATCCCTTATTAAACCAACTGATATAATTAGAAAACAGAGAGACTTTCAAGCCAGAGCTGCTTTGTTAGTCTGACAAGAAGAACAAAATTCACCTTAATGTAGGCCAGGCACAAGAGCTCATAATTCAAGCTAATTGTGTTAATCACTTTGTGGCAGAGAAGGGAGCTGGCACATCAGTGCAGGGAGGGCTGATATCAGGGGACAAGGGACCACAACCTTAGTTTGGGAGTAATATGAAGGTGCTCACTGTTGCAGAGTGGGTGAGAGGAAGACTGTAATGTACTCTAAAACCAGAGCTTTTACAGATTTTTATTAACCAGTCACCTTCTAAGATTTAGTTCCTGGCTTTTCTTTTGAAGGTATTTTTCTGGTATTTTCCTTTCCTGAGGATCAGCTCCGAGAAACTAAAGATGGAGCATGTGCTTGGAGGAAATACTCTTCCACTGGCAGAACAGGACTGAGATTCATATGGCATCTCTGCTTCCTAACAGGACTGATCACTGTTCACTTTTACCCCCAGAAGTTTCCCTTGTTTTGTTCACAGATTCAGGGTGGGATTTGCATCACTGAAATTTAGCTGTTTTGTATAGGAGAGCCATCACCCAATCAGTTAAGGGAAAAAACACTCCTCCAGAGAAAAATTCATGTCACCCACCTTCAGGAGAGGCTGCTACTGGATTAGCATAATGTATTTGACAGAAAACCCTGGTAATTCAATAGCTGTCATGTCATCAACAGCATCCTACAAAGGGCAATGACTGAGGGATCCCCCCAGGGATGGAAACCATCCAGGTTATCCATCCTAAGCTACTCCTGATGTTTCAGATATATTTTAAAGATGAGTTGGATCAGCCTTTAGAGGTGATGAAACAGAGAGCACCAAGGTAAGAAGCTTTAACCATCTGCCTTATCAATGCAGTCACCCCAAGTTTAATTATTTCACTGTTTGAAAATAGGGCTTACCAAAATATTATTGATCCTAGGAATTCACAGAGGCTGCACAAGACAAAAGCAGTTTTCTTTAAAGAGATCAGCTTGTTATTTGAATCTGGCCCTTGCTGCTCATAGTAGGATATGAAAGATTAAATCTAAAGGTAAGTAGGCATGGAAAATGTTTGCAATAGAAATTATGCACTTTAAAAAAGAAACATAGAATAATAAAAATGAATTGGGTTGAGAGGCCAGTTGATTCTTCTGCTTTCAGGACACCTGGAAAACTTACCACTGCTCTGAGGCTTCTCAGCATGGAGAGGAGACAGGAATTAACTCAGCCAGTGGGATCTTTCAATATAAAATACTGCTCCATTAGTTTTAAGCAGGGAGATTTTTTCTTTTCTTCCCTGTAGATGCACACTGGGATGGTGACAAGTAGACACCCCTGTGTCACGGACAATGAAGGTGAAAGAGAGAGCCCAGAGCTCTTGGGAAAACCAGCCTCCTGCCAGGAAGGTTTCCTGAAGGTGACTCCACCCATGCCAGCAGTGACCTTGTGTGTGTCCATGGAGCTGCTGACTCGAGGCTTTGGTCGCCCAAGGCAAAACCCTCTCCCTCAACCTCAAATTTGGAGCAATTTGCACAAAGTTAACAGACAGAGTTCAGGCCCTGGAACACAACAGCAAGCAAGCACTGTGTAGAGATGGCACTGCACAGATCAACAATCCAGAGGAACATGATGCTGAATGGAAATTGCATTTCTGGCTTTATTTTTCTTAGGTGAGAAACAGGGCTGTAAACTCCATGTCTGGAACCACGATGCTGGCACATCTTCATCCCACCTGGAAGTGTCCCCTCCACTGAAACCCTCATACAGTGTAAGTGACACCCTGTCTATATTGAAATAATCTCTATAGATTGTCTTTTTCTTTATTCAAAGCAGATTATGAAGTTGTTTTGCACAATATATTCTGTATCTTGTGATCAATCCCAGTGGTTTTGCTCTCCAAAGCACTGATCTCATCCTGCTTCTGGATCACCTCTCCTCAGATTTGTTCTTGCTTCACAGAGCCATGGTTCCCATCGCCAGGCACTGCTCCAAGCAATGATAACACTTTACTTGTATTTTAGGATGTGGATTGAGGCAAAAGGCTGTTTTTCTGAAAAATCCCACATCTTCCACCATTATGGAGCTTTTCTTCGACAAAGCTGACACCACTTCAAACCGAACATTTTTAGATGGCTGTCACAAAAAACATCAGACTTTTCTGTTGAGTGTAACAGTCGGTGCCTGAACTCCAGGAAATATTGTTCAAATTATCATTTCAAATGTCAGCACTGGCTATAATGAAAACTGAATTTCTAACCACTCCAAAACCACACTTACAAAGGGATGTTTCTGGAGTTTTTATAATTCTGTGGTGTACGAAAGAAAAAAAAACCCCAATGTTATATGTATATAAATTAATTTCCAGAAGCACAGATTATGTTGCATTATTATTTTATTAACACTCAATGACTGGATCACCCCACCAGGAAGATGACAGTTTCTGCAGAATTGCAAAAAGTATGTGAGCCTAGCAAATAGAATCTAATACAGCACAAAATAAATTATGATATGTAGTTTTACCAAAACGTGAATGCCACAATATTAAAGAAAAAGTTTATTACAGATAATTGCTTGCTCTGTTTATGCTGTTTCTGTAGAACTTGGATAAGCAATTTAAGTTACAGAGATTTATAACTGTTTCCCTGAAGATGTATGAAACTAAAAAAATTGCAAGCCTTTTTAATCCACCTATAAATCATTTTATACATTTAATTTCTTCTGTATACATTTCATGGGTTCATATATAAAATACAACTGAAAACTGCTACATGCTTTCAGATGAACCAGCTTTTGCATTTCTTTTCACCTCTTTATCATTACTTTATGTATTCACTTCAAGAAAAATATATTAAAATTCCCACTGGTTACTTAATATTAAATATTTAATGGCCGTATAATTCCGCATTTAAAAATATTTTTGTATGGATGTCAGTGGTGAGTATTGCATATGTTTCTCCCCAATAAGACTTGGGATGTGTTGATTACTTTGGAAAGCTGAGTGAGGGAGCCCCAGACAAGGCAAGGCTGGCTCCAAGGCAAGTGCCAAAGACTGGAGAAGGCTCTGGGGAGACCAAAGAGACCCTTCCAGCGCCTCGAGGGGCTCCAAGAGAGCTGGAGAAGGACTTTTCACAAGGACATGGAGTGACAGGAGAAGGGGGAACAGCCTTAGGCTGAAGGAGGGCAGGGTTGGATGGGATATTAGGAAGAATTCATCCCTGTGAGGGCTGTCAGGCCGTGGCACAGGCTGCCCAGAGAAGCTGTGGATGCTCCATCTCTAAAAGCATTCAGTGCCAATTTGAACAGGGCAATCTGAGGTGTCCCTGCCCATGGCAGCGTGGATAATTATAACAGGAGAATTATGATCCTTTCCAACACAAAGCATTCTGTGATTCCATGATTCAAAGGGAAACCCCAGCTGGGACCCAGCACTCCTGGATCAAGTCAAAGTCTTCTACATTGTCCCACCTCTGATTCCTGCCCTCAGGGCAAGCCCTGAGGAGCTGGGCTCACCACTCAAAGACTCTCCTGTTCCAATCCATTTCCCCTCTTCACAAGGTGCAGCAAAATCCCTCATTTGCTATCAAGAATCAATGTGTTTAACAGAAAAAAGTGGCAGCATCAAGGCTCTGACTCCTCCCTGCACTTGGTAGCTCAATCTGAGATGTCTCCTCCCCTCTCCTTGTCCCACCCATTTGGCCAGACCCCTTCCCGAAAAGTTAATGCAGGTTTTGCTCTAATTTCAGTGGCAGCAGGGGAGATAAATTCTGAAATCCCCTAGTTTCCTGAAATGTGTTAGTCTGAAGTGTGACTGTGTCACTTCTAAAGTAACAGCATGATATTGTTCACTCCTGGTTGTTTTGACTGCTTATTCGTAACAGTGGATTATTATGCACACTTTTTCTTTGTGAGAACTTATTTCTGAACCCCTCCCCACCAAAAAAAAAAAATTCAAAACCCCAAAAAACACCCACTGAGGAAGATAAATTAAAAATGCCCTTTTACCATAACATTCTGCAGATAGGGCAAACACATATGGAAAAATTTAGGTCTATTTTATTTGCATTTTATCTAATAATAGCAGAAGAATTCTGACTTCAGACACATAAAATGCTTGGTTAAATGGCTTGATTATATAGTACTTTTAAAATATATTCACTTGACTGGTGTCTCGTGCCGAGCAGCTTGTCAGTGATTAATCAAGATGATATTTAAAATGCAAATAATTGAATTTGCTGTTAAAAATTGGGATTTCGTTCCATTGGAAAGGAATTCTTGGGAAGGACTTCAGAAATGTGGAGATCTGATCATTGAGGTTCCCTAAGTATAATTAGAATTTGAAAAAGATTTAGAGACAGAGACAGAGAGACAAAGTGTCCATTTTCCCTAAATGTTCCCAGAAGAAATCCAAAGAGAAAACAACAGCTAGGGGAAACTTAGCACAGCTTCTACATGGGAAAACAGGTAGGGACATATTTTCCATTATTATTTATATAGAACTCCTGTTTTCACTGAGCAAGGGAAAATTTAATCTTACTGTGAAAAGCCC
Source organism: Ploceus nigricollis (assembly GCA_013399945.1). Classification (NCBI taxonomy): domain Eukaryota; kingdom Metazoa; phylum Chordata; class Aves; order Passeriformes; family Ploceidae; genus Ploceus; species Ploceus nigricollis. The sequence continues at coordinate 315,267 of VXBC01007699.1, forward strand.
TGGTGTTGTGACTACAGTCATGGCACTGAGGAAAAGAGCATGGATTGTGTCTTGCCACTTGACTTTCAGTTCAAGTTCTATAAAGTATCTGAGCACCTCCTTCACATTGCACTTCCTCTCACAATTCTCTTGCTCCTTTTGTAGTTTTCCTTTTTTTCAGTTGTGTGTGTGCCTGTGGTTTGGGTGGTGCGTGCAGTATGCAAACCTAATAATGCAAGATATTCCTAATTTCTGCCCTGCAATTCCCCACAGTTTGCTTCAGGACACATATTCCAAGTGGACCACCAGGATTTCCATTTTCTTCTGCCCTCCAGTGAACTCAGAGTCCTCGTAGGCTGTTTAATGATTTTTCAAAAGGCTTAACAAGGTTATTGCCACTAAAGTGCTTATATCTCAGAGGACTGAGAAAAAAAATATGCAGTTTAAGCCATGGAATTTTACAAAATGGTTTTGGAGAAGAAAAAAACTTTGCATTTAGATATCTGGGACATGTATTTTGATGATATGCAACTACTATCAATGTGCTGCTACACATATTTTAAACACAACAGAGCTTCAGTTATAGATTACTTATTGGTTTTTTAAATGGTAGTTGAGAAGTTCAAAGCCATTTTATTACTACTGAGAAATTTATCTGTAGGGACATTCGAATAAAAAGTACTTATTTCTTCGTGACTAAAATTGCACTATTGTGGGGTATCAGTTTGCATTTTAAAGCTGTAAATTCATGAAATTGCATTATGTTTATAGTTGTCATCAAAATATGAAAAGGAACATTAATCTTTTCAAATTTAATTTTGCCTGGATTTTAATTTCATTGCTTATTATCAGAGGGATTTATAGATTTTTTTCTTCTTAATATCTATGACTTAACAAAGTTTATGTTTGAAAAAAATATATATGCCACAGTACTAAAGAGATTTTTCTAGTTAATTATTTTTCCGTTTCTTTTCATAGGTAAATATTTTATTGAGCAGATGGGACTCTGATACTCCAGTATCAGAGAACATATGTAAAATATAATATCCCTGGCTGCCTTGTTCACACTGGTATGAGAGAAGCCTGTTTTGTCCTGCAGTTTTGAAGCCTTGACTGAGATGCAAGATGAGAAATGTGTGTAGCATGGTAGATGTACATTTATTTGTCTCATAGCTAAAGATGAGAAGAGCAGCTGAAGTAAGAAGATGCTACAATGAAATGAACTTTTGGCTAGATCTCAAAATGCTTTTGTTTAACAGTTTAGGCTTGTTCTGTTTCTTAATAAAATGAACAGAATAAACTGATAAATGGTGAAAAATTACCTGCACTGCTTGTTTCCTGCTCTGCGTCAATGGAGGATCCCCCGTGAGATTCATTGCCCATTTAGGGTGAATTTCTCATGGTGGAAATGACCACCAAAATCCAAGTTCAGGAAGAAATCTCTCTTTTACCTCTAAGTCAGGCACTTTTCATCACTGCCTATCCCACTCTTTTGTTGCCTGAATTTTTGTGGGCTGTATTTTAGCTCTGCCAAGAGAACAGCAGCTCCAAAGCCACGAAACATTTTCACACAGGGCAGCTCAGCCCTTCGTGTATTTCCTTATGGATTTTGCTTCTTTCCATTTTGTTGTACAAAAGCAGGCAGCAGACCCAGTTTCCCAAAGGAATGGTTTGCTGTGTTTGCTAACCTTGAGAGGGGGAAACAGTTAATTTGGATGTGCTCATTTAGATGATCTTTTTACCAGTCCTTATGGGAAGACAGAGAATTACTTGCAGATATTAAAATCTCAAAAATGCGACTGAGGTGCTACCTTAATAGAAGTCAGACCTTATAAATATTCCATGTGCCTGGGATTGTATATTACATTTCTGCAATTTTCATTCTGCTATTATCTATTTTTATTATGAGCTTTATTCCATCAGCAGCTCTGATAACTTCAGTAAAAAGTTTATTTAGAAAAACAAATCCAGAAAGGTTTTCATTGTAGACTGCTAGGGAATTTTTGGACTGCCAGTCATTCTTATTTCCAGTTGGGATTTATTGCCTGTTTGTCACTTGTAGTCTACAGATTATACTTATCAATAAACAAAGACCTGTTTTTTTTATTACAGCTTATGCATGTCAAGGATGATTTTTCATTCACCTGCATCATCAGACAAGTTAATTTCTGAATATCCAACACCTCTAGTTTGTCAGCTCATGGGATGACATGACAACCCTGCTGCCATCCTTGAGGGGTTTTTATATGAAGTATTATGTTAGTGTCAGACTCATGGATCTGTGACTGAAGGTGCAAATGTGAACAAACTGTGAAGGGTGGGTTGGTTCTCACAAGTTCCTTAGGATTAACATGGTTTGGGGTCCAACTTAAAATGAAGAAAAATGTGGTTGATTTCAGAGTTTCAAGAGTTCTTTTTCCATGATCAATCTGCTAGACTCTGCTCCAGGGAGGGAAGCTAAATAGAGAAATAATTTACCTCTCTTGTAAAAGCTGATCCAGGACCTTTCTGCTTACCTGCCTACATGGGTTAGAGCAGTCACACAGCAAGGAGGAGGCATTTGCACGGGGCCACATCCTCCATATGGGGTTCAGACACACTAAATAAATAATACATCCCTTCCTAATGTCTCAGCAGGATGATCTTTCACCCTCTGGCTCTGGTCTCCGGGAAGCCATTGTAGTTCCAGTTACAGTCATGCACTTCTGATTTTTGAAAAGGTTAACACAGTTTTATCTTTAATAGCTGCTTGATCATTGCAGAAGCTAACAAGTCATGTTGGAAACATTAGTCAGGGAGACAGGGGAATATATCTGGATGTCTCACACAATTATAAGGAGGGTTATTCTCCTGCTGTTATCACTGCATTACCATGGCTGGTATTGAAATGACATATTTATTAGAGAAGAGTACATGGGGTTCAAGAAGCTTTGGGTGCTTGCCAGCAGTGGAGTGTTTGCCTCTCCTCTCCTCCATCTGGTCATCTGCTTCTCCAAACCATCTTGTGAAAATAGCCAGGCTATTGCTGCTCCTCTTATGTTCAAGGATTTCATGCTGGCACTTCCACTGAAGGGCATCACCATGTTCTCTGCCACAGTAATTTGATTAAATGGTAGAGTGCTGTGTTAGGTAGAGAGTCAAATAAAACCACTTATTTTTTTAAAATATACTTAATTAAGCCTATGCAACTTTGTGTCAATTGTCTTTGAAAAATGAATTATCATATACATCTTCTCTCTGACCAGATCCAGCCAAGCTCTCTGTTTGCCAGGAATAAGTAAAATCCCTGAATCTCTCCAGCTTTGGTACTCCATTTGGGAGAGGTTAATATCAGGAACTGGAGTCCCATGAAAACTGGAGTCATGGGACAGGTCAAGGAGCATAAGCAAAATCAATGGCCTCATGTGGTTTCAGCCACAAATCCACTCTCTTTCCAACAATTCAGACTAAGAAATGTTATAATTCTTCCTGTGTTTTAAGTAACTACGTGCTCTGGGAAAAAGGTAGGTGGATGCAAATTTGTTTAAGTTGCTTTTTCACTGGAAAATAAAAACTGTATGGACTTGGGGATCAGCACACAGATATAATGTCATTTGGCAGTCATCCATGACTGTGGCTTATTTCTAGTGATGTATTTCTGTGTTTGCTTTAGTTCATAAAATACTTTGCAAAGATGGACTATAAGCAAAACTGCCTTTCTTTTAATTGCAAAATATATTATTATACTTTTTTGTATATTGCATGTGAATATGTAAATAATAATATATCTATGTAGTACTAATTTATCTATATCGATATTTACATTTATAGAAAGAAACAGATGTGGACACGGATATCATTATAGATATAAATATCCCTATGGATATTCCCAAAAGCATTTTGTATTTAAGGAATGAGTAGTCTAAGTCAAATGTAACTAGCAACATCTGCAGCTGTTAACAAGGTTGCTCAGGTAATTTTTAATAAAGAAGTAACAAAAATTGTAAAATCTTTACAAAAAGGTTTGTACAATCTTTACAAAAAAATTCCTGTAGAGAAAACACACATTGCAAGTAGGGCATGAAGAAATACTCAGTGCAAGATTGACATTTACCCACACCTAACTACACTTTAGCTGAATATAGGTTAGTATCACAGCACCTTTCATAACAATTTTCACTAAAAGTAGTATTTTAGTGGCAATATTTGTTGCTGATTTCACACTGAACCACTATCAGATTGCATTTAGGCTGTTTTAAATTTTAAAGTTGTGGCTGCCCCATCCCTGGGAGTGTCCAAGGCCAGGCTGGATGGGGTTTGGAGCACCCTGGGACAGTGGAAGAGGTCCCTGCCCATGGCTTTAAGTTCACTTCCACCCCAAATCATTCTATGATTCCATGGTTTTAGTGGTTTAGTGTTACTGCTTGAAGGCTAATTATTTGCTGTAATTGCCTAAAGATTCCGTATTGCCTTTAAGTGGGGAAAAGGAAAACTAATGAAGTTGTACAATTAGAGTAATCATAGCTAATAATTAAATAAGGCTGGAAATTGCATCTATGGAGCCGTTCTGCATTTTTTATTTTTTTGATGTCCTAATTTTAATGACTTTGCTGAGTCTTAAGAGCAGAAGCTTAAGAGAAATTGAATGTTCCCCATCTAGAGCTGATGAGATTGTGCAACATCCCAAAATAATTAAAATTCTAGCTGAAAGCCCTGCCCACATTCATTGTAATGTAATAACATTTTGATGCAGTTACTCTAATAACATTTTGATTTTTACGTGTATCATGTGAAAGTATTTTGGAATTAGAAAAAATTCTATAGAAGAAGCAGAAGGAGCAGAAATAGAGTCTTTTGGCTTGCACAGTTTCAGGAGGGGTCTCTGACCTGTGCTGTGGGTGTGCAAATCCTGACATCCTTTCTTGGGGCCACCTTCTGGTGAGCAGGGAGGGTACTTGGGACATCTAGAGCAGTGAAGAGGGAAGAAATATCTTAACTAAAACTTGTTAGATGAACACCACAAGCTGGGAGGGAAATGCTTTGGCTGATAACTGGGGGCAAATCTGTAATGATTGTGGGCAGTAGAGCACCAGTTTGGTCACACCAGGTTCCAGATAAAAGAAGATATAACTGAATTTTTTAATCATTTTGAGCTAAAGATTATTTTTATGGGTTTGGGTTTTTTTTTTTCTTCCCTAGCTAGAGCACTCTCTCAATTTTATTTATTTAGACTGTTTGCACACACATATTTTCTAGTGTTGGAATTCTCTGCTGCTTAATGTAAACACTGGGCAACATCTCAGTTATTTTATCAGGAGTGTTGCACTAAACATGAATGTGTCAACACATGAATAAACCTAGAAAAATTCAAAATAATTGGACAAGTAGCTTCTACTGCAGCCTTCAGCTGACTAAACTAATAGCAAATGAGAATGCCATGATGGAAATATTGAGACATGCAGTGCAGAAAACACATGAAATGCTAAATGAATCAAGGAAACCCTGACATCAAATTGCAACAGTGAAGCAAAACCAACTTCGGGAGAAGGAAAGTAGAACTGAAACTCCTGCTACTGAAACTCCTGCTAAAATTGTGACAAGCTTTGGCTATAATCCACCATCTAAATCCGTGTGCATGTCCCCTGAGTTTAACCTCAGTGTCACAAAAAAAAAAACAAACAAAACCAAAACAAAACAAAACAAAAAAAACCACACCAAAACCTAACAAACCACCCAGCCTGTAAAATACTGAACTGGTGTAAATTAAATAAGTGTCTGCTTCTGCCTTTCCCCCCAGGAAAATATGCTGCTGGTACCAAAGCTTTGGAGTCACCTGGAAGTTCTACCAAAGAACAAAACCAGTGTGGAGCAGCTCACAGTCTGGGAAGACCATCTCAAAAACTCTCTGAGCCTTGCAAAACTGTCATTTAAAAGGCCACTTCAACCTGTGAAGTTTAAAAAAAAAAAAAAACAAACCAAAAAAACCACCCAAACCAACTAAACAGAAGATAGGAACAAACTTCCAACAGATGTAGCTGTCATTTAAAATTAAAGGGAAAAGCTGTGGTACAAAACTTAGGATGTGTGCAATCACCCTTGTTTCTAGCAAAGCAAAAGCAGCAATGTCTCCCAAAATATATCCATTAAAAATAAAGAAACAAAGTGCACCAGCAGTAATTAAATCAAGGCACTGAGTAGAAGAGCTCCACAATCTGTCCACATGTGCATCCTAGAGGCCCCTCAAAGCCCTGTCCTCAAGGACCAATGATCCCTCCAAGAAGTGATTTACTTTCCTTGCCACAAAACGTGCTGACACATGAAGCCACAAATCCTCCTGCTGAAAAGAGGAAAACATACCTTTCCTAAAAGTGAGAGGAACAGGGAAGAGGAATGGTTAACAAAACCCACGGGTTTGTGCCTTGAGCCTGGGCAAGGGAGCGCTGCTGGAGGCCTTGGCTTGGGATCAAGTGCCTATGAAAGGAGCAGGGAAGATGGTTGTTTTAGGAAAAAAGACCCATTTCAAATAAGGCAGCCATCATATCGAACACAAATTAGTGGTGCTTCCAAAAAAAAGCCCCCTGCTAACCTGGAAATAAAGAAATCTTGCCAAACTCATCTGTGCCGTGTCCAAACCGCGTTTATGTCCCCTCGGCCGGAGGTGTGGATGGCACAGAAAACACCTCATGTCTCCAGAGCCTTTTTCAGCTTCTGGGATCAGAGAGGGCTGAGGGAATAGGTGATTGCATACCCAAAGTGGGAATAATTACTTTCAGGTGAAAGAAGTTTACTGTCATAGCCAAAATCCACTTTTACTCCAGTAGCAGCAAGCTGTCTACGTAGATGAAAAAAAAAAAAAAAGGCATCATGGAAATATGTCTAAATTCCTGTGTATTTTACTTAACTAATAAAGAAAAAAAATTTGGTCACATTTTTATTTCTGAAATTGTGTCTTTCCCATTCTACATAGATGTCTTTAAACCATCCTTCTGTGTTGTTTCACCTAATGCCTTAACACTTGCATACAAGCAAACGTCATTTTCAGATTACTGCTTCTGCCACACACATTAGAATTACTTCCCAAGGGAATGAAATCCTAATTTTTAACAGCCAATCCAATTATTTGCATTTTAAATATCATCTTGATTAATCACTGACAAGCTGCTCGGCACGAGACACCAGTCAAGTGAATATATTTTAAAAGTACTATATAATCAAGCCATTTAACCAAGCATTTTATATGTCTCAGGACAAAACAAACCTCTGTCAATAAAATTACAAGGCATATCACAATCTACAACAGATGCTTTATTGAATTCTTTAAATATATTACTCCATTAGCATCAGTTCATGTCAGTGTGGCACATCAGGTGAAGGCTTCTTAAATGAGCACCAGATAAAGGATGAACCTGTTGCAGCAATAGATTTACTGTTATGGATTTAAGAGGCCTCTGCTGTATTCACATTACTTTATTACCATTTAGCACATTCTAATTAAAAATAAAAAGACTTCTTCCCTTCGCCTCCTTCCCTTGTGCATTGGGAAGTGATTTAATTCTACAGAGAAAGAGCAAACGACAGATCAAAAGAAAATGTTAGACTATAAATTACCTGCTTCTCTGGACATATGGACTATTCATTAAGGATGAGGTTGAGTGTTAGTTAAATTGCTTGGCTGTCAGATATGCTAATTCAACCGGGCCATTTCCTACATTGTGTACAACATTCCCTCGCTCTGATTTAGGGAATTGCTTCTCAACTGGAAGCTCTCATTCCCAGAGACTTTCCAGCCACATCTTTGCTGGTGTGACAAGGACTGGCACTGCCCACAAGGCCAGGCAGGTGTCTGCTCCACCACTACCACCCAAAACCTGATATTCACTTAATTAACCTGAGAAGGTAAGCAATCTCAGTGGATGAATGGCTAGGGAAAAAAAATTGCTAGAAACAGAAATGACAGCAGTACAGATTTGTCCTTCTCTGGGAAAAGCTCGACTTTCCTTTATGGAAATGAAATGCTGGGCTCTCCATATTTCAAAGTGTCCACATCTCTAAAGACAGCCTGTGAACAGCAGGGCAAGGCAGGCAAATTGCACTCACAACAGAAATGGAGCTGCAGAAAAAAACTACGTTGTTGACAGCCTAGAAGTATGTCAATGGGAGAGTGGGTAGCTCATGCCTTTTGGTACACTTGAAGGGCGTTGTGTAAAGGACCTACATTAGCACTACATTTTATTATTTAATTAAAACCTCCCACAGACTTTTTTGTATTTATGCAAATTTTTGAGAGTGGAAAAATTGTTGTTCTTATGAATGAAAGTCCTGAATCCTCATTGTTGGATTTTTATTTTAAATGTTGATGGCTCTTAACATTCATAAAAATAGTAATAAGAAAATTTGCACTGGATAGTTCCTGGCAAAACCCTGCCAGAACCAGCTTAGCCTTAGCAGAGCTGAGTGAATGCAATTTAGCATTCTCCAGCAGCCCTTTGCTCTTCCCAGACTTCCTTTCATCAGAGACTTGCCAAAGTGTTTTGAACTGCTTGGTTATTTCTGACTTAGATAAACACCCTGTAGGAAATTAGATTAATACCAGTTCACAATGGGAAACCCTTATGACCCCATTTCATTATTACCACTCCTGTCATCATTCACTGCATGAATAAAGATGTGGGGCATTGCTCCTGGAAATACATTATATTGCTAAAAGGCTGCATTTTTAAAGTTACCTTTGCCTTGCTGGAAGGGAAGAGGTGGTGTCAAGGCAGGCTGTCTGGAAGAGCTTCACGTTTGCCAAAGTCAGCTGATACAGTGAACCTCCAAAAAGCAAGGCTAAGAAACAGCAGATACTGCCTTAGATTAGGGACTTGTTTTCTTTAGGATCATTTAAAGCTTACCTAGTCTCAGGTTAAATTTTTTCCCAGCTGTTGGATAGGGACAGATTAAGAAAGCTGAAGTTTAATCACAGGCTGGCGTTGCACTTCAAAATGGTTTTTGCTGGATGAGTTTCCAACTTGAAGAGCACATGGTTAAAATTTATTTGGGCCATTTTCCTACACAGTAAATTTACCAAAAGGAAATTCAGTTCTGTGAGAGGAGAAAAATCTTCTGTGTATGTCAAACTACTTGAGTCATTTGGGCTATAATGAAGAACATGTTATCCAGCTTTAAGTGGATATTCATGTCAGGGAGAAGATTTCACCTACTTAGCAGAATTTGGTTATAGAAATCAGTCATTTCTCTGAAAAAGAACTGCTGATTAATCCTGTTGTGGCAGGAGTCACCAGGCAGTTTTGTTAACAGCAGCCTTGAAGTATTTTATTCAGAGAGAAGGCAAATCAGAATTTTTCTCTGGAAAAGCACAGTGTTGTTCTCTGTTCTCCTAAAAAGTGCCCCTTTGAGAGAAATTGTCAGATAGTGGAGAACTTGTTCTTGCATTTTATTCTCTATCTTTCAAGGAAATTTCTAGGACAGAGCAACTTTCTGGGAACTGAACTGTGGTTCATGGACTAAAGTTTTCAGAAGACTGGGTTGTGGTTTGCCTGAATATGCCCTTTTCCTTTGATGAGACTGGTGTGGGTATGCACAAAGTAAGTTAAACTCAGACTGTAGTTAAACTGTAAGTTAAACCAGACTCTGCTTCACTGGCTTCTCCTCCCTGAGCTGTTCTCTAAGGGCAATGCTAAGCACTCAAATGTACATAACTTATTAGAATAACATTGAAAGTCTGGCCAGTTGGAGAGAGCATAAATCTGAATTAAAATGTCCACTTTTGAAGATTTTTGGTTACTGACAGTGCTTGCAATAGCTTTGCAGTTATACCCCAAAAATGCATTTGTGCATGAGTGTTTGTAGGGTTTTAGCTGTACATCATTAATATTTTGTCTCATTGGCAGTGGGTACAGAAGGTTTGCAGTGGTTGGAAAGATGAGGGGAGGAGTTGGCTGTTCCCACTTCAGTACTCAGAGCTGCTAAACTTAAAATTCAAGCTACATTTCCATAAACATAAAATATGAGGGTGAGAAGTGATTTAAATTTATGAATGGGGAATAAAATTCTCCTGCTCTAAAACTCTCTTACCATTTGCTAATGGTAGAATGGTAGGTAATGATGGAATGGTTTGTGAATTTACTTTGTGACTAAACTACAGATTGAAGCAGTTCTGAGCTTTCAGAACATCAGAGTTAGATGACACACAGTACTATGTAATTGTCAAATATCACATGATATCCATAAAGAAAAACTCATTAAACAGCAGTGAAACTGCAGGTGATTTGAAAGGTATCTAAATGTTTCTAAATTTAGCTCAATTAAAATAATAGACCAGTGTGAAAAATAGTGCTTAAGAAGTCTGAGGGGAGAAAAAAATTATTCTAGTGATCTAGTAGTCTGTGCTCTGTATAAACAAAGCTCTAAAGATTCAGAAACAAGATACTGTAATTGAAGTCCATTAAAATCAACAGAGGAATAAAAAGCAGAGGGAAATAGCACAGGAAGGAAAACATGCCAAGGGAGTTTCAGGGTACTGACTGTACCAAGGGAGTTTCAAAATGTCGAAATTTCCACTGAATTTCAAAATACCTGCAATTTCCACTGAATTAACAAAAACTATTGATGATCAAGGACTGAGGAAGCCTTGGAAGTCTGTCTGCTGGTAAATTTTGGCATGAAGCTTTAAGGACATTATTCTGCTGACCTCGCTCAGCCTGTGATTCCACCCCTGTCCCTCTGTTTTTCCTTTTTACAAGGTGTGGACTATGAATAAGTCATAATGCTGAATCACACCCTTTCTGCAGTGCAACATTCTCTGATCTGCTGCATTTGCTTCATCTGAAAGGGCAAAGAAAAGTATTTATGTCTGTCCTTAGGCTTGCCACGAGTTACCCTGTCAGCACCCAGTATCTCTAAAAATATACCTGTCATGCAGAGAATTCTTGTTCCCACCCTGTCCTCTTCTCCCTCATGGCCATGAGGATCCTGAGGAGCCTCACCAGTTACAGGAACCACACACCAGCAGTGACAACTTTCATGTTCTGACTTCATGAGCCCGGCTTCAGCAGCAAAAGGTTTTACTTCTATTTGTGTTCTCCATTTGCTTTTTCATCTTCAACTGTCATTTTCATGACTTTCTTCCTATCCATGAAGAATGTAATTTTTCCCATTCAGGGAAATACAATTTTAAAGAATGTGATTGTCATTTTTGCCGTTCAGGGAAATACAGTTTTAAAAAATGTGATTTTAAGTGTCGATGCTTTAGAAGAACATAAACTGGCATGAGATTTATAAGATATAATTAAATGAGATTTTGTTGGTTTACCTTAGAGGAAATTTCCCCTTATTTTCCTGACTCTTCTCTCTATTAAAATAACACAAAAGCAAGGAAAAATCTACAGAATCCCATACAGTCACCATTTGAATTTACTGTGCTTGGGTACCCAGCAGACCCATTAGTGTGTATCATTACATACAGAGAGTGCTTATTTCAGGAAGAGTATCATATTTGATTCTAAACTGTGGAACACATATAATTTTAATATGCTGTATTGGCCAGATTAATTGGTCCTTCCTCTTACATTGTAAGTGGTCTCATTTATTTCAGTATAGCACAAAATTAAGTAAAGGAACAAATAAAAATGACAATGGGTCAATTTAATAGTCAGGAGGTTGCACAGCCTGCACCACTTTCCTGCTTCCACTCCAGACAGGCTGTTGTGATAATTTTAACTCTGCCTGGTTAATGATGATGTGAAATGCTGGCCAAGTATTGTACACCTTGCTCATGCCAGCAATCCCACTGAACCCCGGTGTTTATAGCAGTTTCTGTACTCCATCACCTGGATGCCATGAAATGAAGTAGGATAGTCCATTAATTTCTTTTAGTGCAGGACTGGCAAACTGAAGTCTGCACCAATTGATGTGCTGAACAGGGGGCTGGGAGGCTGGAAATGTACCTGATGCTGCATCTTTGCACGCAGCTCAAGTAAAAATAATCATTAATCAATAAACAGCAAAATGTATTTTTCAGAGGAATTTTTTTTCCAGTGAGAAATCAGCTGCTAAAATGGATGCCATAGGAAAGTTTTCCCATTTCAAGTGAGGTATTTGTGTAAACTGACTGACAAACAAAAGAAACAAGATTATTTCGCAGCCACCCTTAAAAGAAATTTTAGGCCCATCAAGCAAAGAGATGATGTGTTAGTGTGCCTGTGAGTGCATCCTTGCCTCAGAATTCCCTTTGCCTTCATTTGGTGGGCTAATTAGTTCCCATTTATGTTTAAGTAAATGATTCTTCACAGCATTCACTGACTTAGTCCTTATTGGATAAACATAAACAAAATTTATGGGTAACTCTAAGCCCAAGTCCTTGAACTGCTGAGAGGACTGTCTTGAGAATTCAGCCTTCAATTCCTAACTTCTTAAAAAGTCCACAGTAAGTAATGATGCTCAGTATATCAGCCTGATACTGCCTCTGCACATTAGCATTGCTTGGATGGTGTCCATAACTCTTGAAATGCTGAAGCCCACAGTAAAAACAAGCACCATCATCAGGCTTTTCTCCCTCAACAAAAATATTTCTTTGCATGGAGCCCTATAAACCTATATTAAAACAACGTGTCTAACTAAACAGCCATTTGCTCGATGGATTTTGGGGAGCAGAAAGGAGTAGAAAGGCACAAGTTTCAGTGGGCTAAGCTGCTTGTCTGGGTTTATTTCCTCTGCCATCCTAAAGATGCTTAAAGGTGGGTGACATTGGAAAAATTGATGTGGGAACTTGTACCTATGTATTATTTTCTCAGCCTAGAGAAGAGAAGGTTCTGAGGAGAACACATTGAGGCCTTTCAGTACTTAGAGAGGGTTTATAAAAAAGGACAAGGACTTTTTACCTGGGCAGATGGGGCCAGGACAAGAGGGAATATTTTAATCCAAAAGAGGAGAGATTTAGATTAGGTTTTAGGAAGAAATTCGTGGCTGTGAGGGTGGTGTGGCACAGGGTGCCCACAGAAGCTGGAGATGCTCCATCCCTGGAAGGACAGGGCTTGGAGCAACCTGGTCTGGTGGAAGGTGTCCCTGCCCACGGCAGGGGTTGGAACTGGATGACATTTAAGGTTCCATTCCAACCCAAAACATTCTCCAATTCTCTGCCTATGGAACAAAGCAATCTGGCATTTCATAAATATCAACAGGAGCGAAGTTTACTAACGTCCCTGTAAGTGGTCCCTTTTAGATCTTCAGGAAAAGGCATAAAAATTAATATTTATAAAATAAAAATAATGATTTTTATTTTATCAAATCATTGATTAATTATTTTAATAATACTTAATTTTGCATTGGTGGTATCTACTAATCACATACTGCCATTGCCTTTTGTTAAATTTGGGCAAGAAAAGTGAATGTGGATCTGTCCCATGGGCACTGTGCCAGTGTAAGAAACAAAAGCAGGCAGGTATTTAAAAGAAAAAAGCAGACAAACAAAACTACATTTTCACTTAGAAAAGAAATTTTAAAGACAAAATGGGAAACAGGCACTGTAAGAGCAGATAGGCAGCATTTTTAGAGAATATCCTGACTACAAGGGCAGTAAAATTAAAATAAAAATGGAGTGACTCAATGAAAAGAACAAAAGATTCCAAGAGCACTGGAGTACATGTTTTACATAATGAAGAATTCAAAGGAAAAGAAGAAAAATAATGAATTTTAAATACTGTTTTCAGTAGTACCTATCTCTAAGTCTCTAATCAAAAACAGAAGCCTTTGTACAGAGCACAGCAATTATAGTTATCAAATACAGTGTGCAAGTTTATTTCTTTGGACTTTTTCTTGTTTCTTCTTTTTCCTTTTATTCTTTCTTTATTTCTCAGTTATACCTTTTTCTCTCTTCCTTGCTTTCTTCTCCCTCACATGTGTACTCTATCCCCTTTTCATAATTTTTCAGTGTTTTTTCTTATTTTCATTAAGTTATTTCTAGAAAACTTTAAGATGACATAATGAAAACATGTGAACATGTGTAATAGAAAATTTCTAAAAGTGTGTTTGAGCTATGACTGTGAATAATTATATTTAGGTCAAAGAATGTAACATGACCCCAGTGGAACAATATTGCTTGTTACCTGTTGAACTGCATTTTGTAAACACAAGGATGTCTCCCAGGGGGATTAGATACCAAAGTCCTTTGGCGTCAGAGTTCTGACAACAAGATAAAATAGGAAATTAGGCAGGTGAAAATCAGTCGTCTGTAGCTGGGTTTCCATTGCTGAGACTGCAGACTCCAAAATAGAGTTTACATTGGTATCACCCTCAACACCAATGGCATCAGACAGGAAATGTCTGATATTATAAACTAGCCCATACTCAGCCCCTTATCAGCAATGATCACACCAATCATTTCAACATCAAATACAGAGTATGTAACCCTACAGCAAAAGTCTGAGTAGCTTTAAATCATTTTTCTTTAGAGTGGTTTAGCTTGTTGCTCTCTCTCTCTCTGTCATTATATATATATATCTCTTTTTTTTTAAGTCTCTTGCATAATTTAGCATCAGAAACAGTTGGGAACGAAATTTTCTACATAAGAAAAAAATTATAAAACAAGTAAGGCAAGTAAAGCAGAAATCATTGGTTCATTTTATCCCCGAATCTTACAAAAACCATAAAAAAAGTACTTCAGAATGTCTATCTCTGCCCAATTTGGTTAAGCAAAACAGAAGAAAACTGTGGCTAGAAGCAGAAAAGCTGCTGTTGAATAATTTACAGTGTAAAGAAACACATGCACATCTCTCCTTTCTCGCTTTTCTAACTGATGCCAAGCTTTGTGAAATAACACGTCTTGCCAGACACAGCTGAATGTCATCCCACCCCCAGGATTTCCTACAGAAGACAACCTAGAATGCTGCAACATTCATACATAAAATAGTTTTTGTTTTCTGCCATTATCAGGGCAGAGAAATGTTTTGATATACACAGACCAGTTCCTCACAACATCGCTGATCTCGTAAACATAGTAAATATCAATAAGGCAATATGAAGCCTCCAAAATTACTGATGTCCATTGACAAAAATTTCCACTTCAAGAAAACCTTAAAGACATTTTAGGAGGCTGATATACAGAGCTTTTAAAAGGCACTGCTGAAGACTGATCATCCTCTATCATGTCTGTAGCTTCTAAGTCTTCCAAGCTGTTCATTTTCAGGGAGATTTACTTTAGAGAGAAAAGTAAAGGGTTTAGATTAAGCATGAAGATTTTTAGATTACAAACAATAAACCAAACCTGAGTGCCTGAATAAACCAAATTCTTGAGATTTTCAGGCTCACCTACAAGACTCTTTCTTTTATCACTAGTTCTTGCACTTCTGATAATTCAAGTTTTAACTGGAAAGAAAATAAATCCATTCCTTCAAAACAAAATTATTGTATAATTAGCATAAAAGAGAGTTTAATATTTGTTTTTCAGCAAGATGCTTGATATGGTACTTTTTAAGTAGAAAAGAATAGCTCTGTATTTCCTCCACTAGGGAAAGACTTAGGAAAAAAGTAAAATTATGTTGCTTTAGTATTTCCATGGGATACCTCTTCTTTTTCACTTCTTTTATGATTTCTGACGTCCCCAAAAGAGACTCACTTATGACATAAAAGAGGAAAAAAATAGAAGCCATTTTCTTTCATCTTCTGTGGACTACACTGTAAGAAGGAGTTGCCTCTTTTTCACCCAAGAATCATTTTCACTCAGTTATCAATGCTGACAATTTTACCTGTTTAGGAAAGACATGATTGGTTTTGACAGGTCCTAGTGAAGGATGCACCCAATTGTGTGCAGCTCTCAGGCTCCCTGCTCTGATTCCTGTCCCAGAACATTAAATCTCTGTTTTCCAGCAGCTCAGGCGCCGTCCTCTTCTCCTGAGGAGATCAATTTCCTCGCGGCCGGTAAATGAACGAACGAAGACGCTGCTGTTTCAAAAATCATTGCTGGGCACTGGTGGTTCACACTAACAAGAGGAAAGAAGCCAGTGAGTGATTCCTGCAGTTAACCTTCACACACACACAGATGGGCCTGAGCAAGAGAAAATGCCACGGAGAGCAGAGCAGCAAAGGCTGATCAGAAAGACAAACGCTCCTGATGGAAAGTGATCTTTCACCATCAGCTCCTTGGTTCAAACCCATTCAAAAGCTGTGAGATCAAGCAAGGTTAAAGGACTGAAGTTACTGAGAGCCCAAGGCTCCAGGAGTTTCCTTGTCCTCTCTGTGTACTTAAAAGGAAAATACCAATACACAGCAATATCTGCTAAAAATTTCAGTGAAATTTGAATGCCCTTTGAATACTACGGAAAAATAGAGTTAATACATTTCATGTATGCTCCTCCTTCTAATGGTAAACACGGCCACATTGTCCCAGAAATTAAAGGAGTTAAAAGTTGAGTGGGAAAATGAACACTGCTCATAATAACAAAATGTAGAATGTGGTGATAAGGATAAATAAAAAAAGATTTGTGATATTGATGCATGTTTCTGAAGCTAATCACCACTAATAGATAGATAAATGTAATCAAATAAAATAAAAAATGGTGATAGGAACATTATATATTATTATTATTATTATATTATTTCCATTTCCCACAATAATATATACTGAAAGGTCAGTCCCCAGGACACCAATTGCACCTCACACCTCAGCACACACTCACCAATATTTTTAACCCCCATTTGCACTTCAGCTGGAGTAGAGATGATTAACAGAAGTTTTCTATCAAAAATACTAGTCTAAGAAATATCAGCACCTTCCAGATATGCCACTGAGTGTACAGATGAAAAGCACCTGCACAAGTACCCTCTTAAAATGTTTTCCTTACAGGAAATGCTAGGAAATTTAAATATGGGCCTTTTCTTTTCCATTCAGTCAAAGTTTACATTATCTGAAACTTTTAACATAACTTTACTTGTGGAGCAGGTCTTTTCAAGAGATTGGAATTGCTACATTTTTCTGTACTGCTGTGACTGACTTTTAGTGAAATTATTACTGGAGCACCTTTATTATCTCAGAGGAATTTTCAGTCTGTCCTTGACTCACATAACCTGGATAATGTGTGTGAACTGCCTCAGTGTGGGCAGTGCAGGTCATGGCACACATCTTAAGAAGGGAGTAAGGTCCCTGATTATAGTTAAATATCTGCATCTACATGACTGGGAAACAGGGATTGTACTGACCCCTATTTTGGTGCTTTTGGAAATTCTGCCTTTCATGGCATTTATTATTGTTGCCACTTAACTCTTTGGGAGAGGAATGACAAAAAATAAATTTCACATGTCAGATGTTGGTAAATTGATTAATGCACTTCTGAAAGTCATGCAGTTGATAGAAAATTAAGCTGATATAGGAACCTGCATATAACAATACTTCTTCAGCTCTTTTCCTAAAGTGTAATAATATGTACTCCCCACATGCAACAATCAATTTCACAATTCACCATGTTGGAAAATATTTAATTTAGAACTCTCTATATGGTTTGGGGTTTTTTTTCTTTGTTTTGGTTTGGGTTTTTTTTTTTTTCCCCACTAGCATGAGGTTTTAATGTTGAATCCTGAGTTTTGATGCATGGCTTATTGGATAGATGACAAAACCCAGCATGGCAATTAGCACAGACAAGTGTGAGGGGGCAGAATCAAGCTTTCTTGGCAGCACAGTGAGTGCTATGCCTCGATGGGTCCATTTTCTCCTTTGCTTGCAGAAACAACTGCACCATTTCCTCATGCTGAGTCTCAGTTAGAATTCAGGAGCAAATGGGGAGAAGTCATTGACAAGTTTTTTCCAGCACAGAAAGTTAACTTAATTTGCTAGGAGATTGTTTTTTTGTGCAAAAACACCATGATATCTGACATGAGGAGCTTTCTTCTGAGACCTAAATTGTTTTCACAAATTCTTACACCACCATTTGCTTCACTCTCCTTGATGGTTCAGTTACCAAATGAGATAGAGGAAAATACTCTCATATCCCTTTAAAATTCCAGGAATAATTAACCTCTAAAATAAACTTTTGTTCCACTTTTGGAGGAATCATTAAGCAATAATGGAAACAATAGACTTTTTAATTAAACTTCACTGGAGAGGCAATTCTGGTATTTGCTGAGCTTGTCAGATGCATTGATAGCAGTTCCCAGTTTTGCTGGCATTTTGCTGCTTTTTCTCCCTGACCCTCCCTGAACTCTAGCTTTATTTAGGGAATCTTGATGTTGACAAAGATGTTCCCAGCAAACTGAGTTTTCATCTTGCTTGCAGACACTTTCTGGCTGCCAGTGTCACCTTGTGCACTCCCAGTGTGTGGTGCAGGCTGCCTTTCTGAGCTCACAGTGGCAGGTCAGGTTTCAGAGAAGGAAACATCCGTCCTTCAGGCTTGGTCATTGGCTCTCTGCTCGTATTTTCTCATGAACCACCTGAAGTCCTGACTTATCCAGGAGCAAGCCAGATTTCTGAAGGTGTTTCCACTCTGTTTAAAAGAGATTGTCCCTTGACATTTGAGCCACTGCTACTGACCACCCCAGTCTCTGTTGAGGACTCACAGGTGGTTCGAGGAAATCAACCTGTGAACAATCTTCTGGGGAAAGGGCAAGGAGAAGAAACACCAATATGAGCAACTCTAGATTTTATCTCATTTTGAATAGTCTGTATAGGAGCAGAGAAAAAGCACAGAGTAAGAAGTTGGTGAAAGAGGCAGAGCAGTAAATTAAGATGTCAGGAGCAGAGGAGCATGATGAGTTTGGGAAGTCTGTGTTAGACAAGCGTCGTGCTTGAAATTCGTGTGTGACAGAAAGTTGCCAGACAAGGACACACACAGAAGAGAGGTCAGAGATGGGCCTATATTTAGATCTATATTTAGGTTTATTTTCATCTATATTTAGATGTTAGTGAGGGTGGTTAGACATTAATGGGTTTTCAAATCTCAGAGTAAAATGGGTATCAGGAGCTGAAATGAGAGCAACTCATCCATTCTCCCCAGGAGGAAAATAAAGAGAACTCGCCTTCCACAGTTCCTTTGGGTGCAACAGAAGGAAAATCTGCTGCCAAACCCTGTCATGTTCCAACCATCTGCAAAGACATAATGACGAAGGCACCAATACAAGTCTCTGTTAGTGGCACAGCTCTCCTAAAAATGGGTCTTTTGAAGTTTTGGGTAGACAAGTCCAGAGATAAAGGCAGGAAGAAAGGAGACAGCTCAGACACAGCACAACAATTAGACCTTCTCACCCAGTCAGGTGTAAGAAAATGTAAGGAAAAGCCTTATAAGCTCCTTGTGGGGAAGTGGAAACCTGGGTTAGACAGGTATATTGAGGTACTATAAAAAAGGATCTCAGGAAAGTACTAAAAATTGTACTAGGAGATTATTGTGAAAAGGGAGTTATAAGTAATCAATAATTGTCTGGATGCGAAGAAAGCCTTGGCTGTGAAAAATCATCCAAAGGAAAAAACTATTTACTGTATTATAAAAACTAGTAGTATTATAAAAACTAGTCCTTTAACATCAATGTCTATTTTAGATCTCATAACTTCTTTCTGCAGTTATCCAAAAATTACAATTTGTCCATTGCAGCTATGGTAAAAATTAAAATAAACTTTTTTCTATCCCCTTCCACCACCTGTTTAAAGAATGGCATTCAGTTCTCATATAATAAGTGCAAAATATATAAATAATATGTTTGAGTTTTTAAAATTTCACTAAAGAGAAAATAATTTGTTACTTGAAAATTACAGTTTTCAAATACCAGGAGCTTAATTTCTGACCAGGTGATTTTAATGGGAGTGACATTGGATTACTGCCAGGCATTTAATGAAAAATATCCCCTTAAGTGTCTTCATTATAATTATGAAAACAGTGCAGTTCAGCTAAATTTAAAAAACTTATCCCTAAGTAATGGTGCCATGACTTTTCATTATGGTGCATTAGTTTAAAGCACACATTGAACCCAGGCCAAATCAATACTTGATTTAAAGAGGAAGAATGGAAAGTTTTGTAAAAGTCTGGAGGTGTCAACGTCTGTACATCTCTTTTTCCCAATAAAAATGCATTGCAGTAACATTTTCTAGCCCAGAAAACATTTGGTTGGCAGGTTCTAAACACACAAAACACAAACTTGACGCAGATGCTTTATATAAAGTCTGGAAATCCAGCTGAGACCCACAGCTGCAGGAGGGACATTTGAATAACAGAATAAATAGGGGGCCATTTTCTGACTGACCAGCTCATTTCTCAACGCCTGTAATTTGAGAAGTGCCGACTTTTCCCTTCCAAATCTTCCATCATCCAGAGCACACCTAGCAGAGTCTGATCTAATCCTTCCAGGAGTTAATTTCCTTTGTGTTCAGCAAAATGTTCAAGACTCCCCATTTAATCTTTTTGTCTGTTATATGAGCTTTTAGAATGGGTTCAGAGGGTATAGCAGTTTTTACATTATGTGCTTTTACTGTTTATTCTGATCTATGTGAAATCTCACTCAAATATTTTACTTAATTTTAAAATCCTATTTTTATGCCTTTTCCAGTAGCATTAACAAATATTGTGTTAGTGCATAGCTAAAATATTAGCATTAAATTAATGTTAAATACCTGGATGATTTCCAGTGTGAACTTCACCTTCAGCTGTTGCTGTTTAATAGTCATCAATCCCTGGGAATTGGAGGAGAGTTCAATTTTTCTTCCTAATTTCTCCCTTACACATTTTCAGCTTTCAGAATCTGTGGCCTTTTGGGGGAATATTCTCCTTTCTAGACATACGTGTTACAGTGCTGTGGCCATGGAAACTGGAGTCCCAAACAAGAAAGAAAAGCAGAACAGGAGTTTTTGCCTCCTCCAAGACCCAGCACTAAGTCCCAAATCATCTTCTGCACTTCCCTTCTCTTCCAAATAATTGTTTGCTTCCAACTATTTATTTTTCTCTTGAAATGGTTTGGTTTTCATCTTAGTTTTCAACTATTTTTAAAGGTATAAAGATTGATTACTTTCTCTCTCTTTCTTTTTAGCTGCCATTTGTCACTGTTGTGAAAAACATCAGCATGAAGGCTACTTCTATTAAGTGGGAAACACTATAATTCCCATGCAATTTGTCCTTGTATAAGAAACAAAAAAATAAAAGGGAAAAAAAAAAGAAGAAATAGCATTTCCTCCATGGCTAGATTTGATTTCCCCACATAAATCCACACCTTCACACATCCCACCCACACATCATTTCATACATGCTGCCGAGTTAGTGAAATGCCGCAGACTACAAGGAAATATTTTAGAAACAATTGCATTTATCTTGTGAATGGCACCCTCTGATTAGCTTCCTTACAATCAATCACACTGATATCTGATTCACAAAAGCCCAATTATGCCTCTGTAAAAGCAACTAGATGGAGACCTTAAAAGAACAGATTAAAAGGTTTGAATACTTGGAGAGAGTAATTTAAAAATATTTAAAGGAAATTACTTTTTAATTTTATGTATTCATCTATTTGTAAGTTAATGAAATTAATGAGGCAAGAAATGAAATGGAAATTCCACAACTTTGCATTTCTACAGTTAGTTTGTTTGCCTTGAGCAAGCAGAGAAAGCCATATTTACTACCATTCTGGAGCTAAAAATAATAAATAGTGTATAATTGCAAGAGTAATTCTATTACATATTTTGCCCCTTTTCTCTCATGTAATCTACAAATATCCTAAACATCTCCCTGAAGGAGTCTCTGTTGGCCAGCATGAGGCTGAAATTCTACTGTAAATGTGCATAAAGCGACTCTGGAAAAATCAAGCATTTCTATTAAGATTGGTTTTTTCCCTTCTGCAAACAATATCTGCTCAGCTTTCCGTGTCAACCTAACTTTGAAATGAATCATTTGTGGAACTGAAAGATGTGGCCTAAGAACTGTGAAAAAAGCAGTTTTCAGAAGATATGTGTGTACTTGAAATGTTTTCTTCCTGCTTCAGATGGGGAGAGATTTGCTCGTTTCCTTCGTCTTAGCTTGGAAAAATCAACACCATCAAAATAAATATAAGAGATGGGCTGAAACTCAACCTGCAGCTCTTTTGCAATCACTGAACATCCCTAAGTTTTGATCAAGCACCCAAGCTAGGGAAGAATTCCAATGATTGATTAGCCCAGTACTCTAACGAGGTATCTGGGCAGCATCTCCTTCTGCTGACATCTTCTATAGTTCACTCTTGGTGGGCTGCCATCCTGATTTCTTTTGCTTATAAAAAAATCATGATTCATCATCCCAATGCAGGGACACACTAATATACACAAGGTTTTAGGGTCCTTGGTTGGGTAATGTTGTTTATGGGTGGTTTTGACGTAGGCAGGATCACGCCTCTGGATTAGGATGGGCCATGGGAGGAGATGGGAGGCTCCTAACAGACAGTGACTGACATTTTCTTGTTGTTTAGGCCCAAAAATCCATTGTCAGTGGGTGCAGACACAGAGCAAGAGAATAAAAACTGACAGTGTTGAAATGAGGCAGGAACCACTGCTCTTGAAAATTCTCCTCAGAAATGTGAGGAAGGTCATTAAATAAAGCCTTGCTCAGGGAGGTACTGATATTTGATAAAGTTCTGAACCTCAGGATCTGACATTATTGCTCATGAAATTGGTGGGAGCCTCTTGGTTGAATGCTAAGCTCCTTTTGAGAATATCCTTAGAAGGAGCAAAAAGGGGAACCAGTAAAGCATCAAAATCTGAATGATTACATCTAAAGAGAAAGGGAGTCAGTGCAAATATTCAAAGAAAGTGACATCAGTAGCCTTTAGGTCTTGTGAGAAACAAAATGATAACTTTTGAAAAAAGTAAGAAAAAGTACATCATCAGGGCAGATGTCCCAAGCTAATATAACACCAACAGAACATATTTTACTTTTACTGGAAGCCATGAAGCACTTAATTAAAAAGATCAAGTTGGCAAGAAGCCTTTTTATTAGTTATCTCTAATTACAAGCAATTGCTGTAGTATTAAACAGGTAATATAGCAAAAGTGTCACTTATTATTATGAGATTCTGTGTAGTTTAAAGCTCTGTTTAATAATACCAACAACAGTGATAATAACATTAATGTACAAAGCATTAGCAGGAAGCTTATGAGGTCATTGTCCCTCTTGTCCTGCTCAGAAGGAATCCTTCTGGCAATTTTAGGTCTCTAATTGGACTTGCAGGACTCAAACAAATAAAAAATCTCTAAGTTGCAACATTTGGGTCTCAGCCCATCAAATACGAATGTTTTCAAGCTTGTCTATATCTCTTGCTCTTGATCCCTCATCCTTGGAGAGCAGGATGCAGCATGGCACCATCCCTAGGATCCCAGGATGGGAAAATTCTTTACATTGGTATCTTTTTTAAAGAGGATGGTTTAAACCAGGTGGTTTTTTTGATAGAATAGCTCCTCTAAAATGAATGGCTGGACACACAGCACTACAAAAGCAGCAGACATTTGGCTTTAGATGCTCATTAGTTGTTCTTTGGCTGGGGTAACAGAGGCATCAATCTGGATTTCATAGGGAAATCCTGTAGGTATTTATTCTCCTAACTTTCCCCACTACCTTCACACATAAACTCTGACCCTACACTCCTTCCTGTATCCCATTTCTCTCCTGCCAAGCAGGAATGCAAAATCTCACCTGACCTCTGAGCTTCCTTCTTCTTTCACTCATACCCCACTGCAATGCTGACCACAATGGTGACTGTTTCAGGTCTGGTGGTGGTCCACGTGCCTGAATGGTCATCAAACTTTAACAACTTCCCATCATTTCTAGCCAAAATTATACTAATGGAAAGCTGCACAGAACTCAGATATATCAAAGCATCAAATTAAGGAACAATTTTAGACTTCCACCCAAAATTCATAAATTCAGCACGAACAGATTCCTGGAGCCATCCCTGTTAAGTCAACTGTGAATATCTGTGGGTAAGTGTAATTGCTTATGTAAGTAAAATAAACAAATAAAGTAGCAGATGACATCACATCTTTAGTAACACAAAAATAAGTCTTCAAAGTAGAAATAGGATTCAGTACGTATTTGTGGGAAGACAGAATCTTGCCTAAAATGTTAAAAAACATTTAAGCACATTAACAATGCCCAGCAGTGCAATAGTTCATCCCCCTGTTTGCAGCAGCCCACTGCCCACACTGAAAATCTCAGGCTTTGCTATGCAAAAACTTGACTTGGAGAGGGTTAGGACCAAATTGAGTCAGCTGCACAAAATAATTCTACTGAAAGAAACCTCTTATTGTATATTTGATTTTAGATTTGAAGGACAAACCCTTTTAAAGTTTAAATCTATCCAAATCTTTACTTTATTTATGATCTTTATATTATTTTTGCAGAGAGAGGTTTTGACTTCAGGAGCCTGTAAACCGACAAGATATCTTGATATTCTCACCTACACAAATTGTTATATGTAAAGTCATGCTGTCTTCTTTGATGCCTTCTCATTGAAATTGGCATCATTGATATTAAATATATTGACATCTGTGTGATTTTAGGTGCATCAGTGCATCCTTAGGTATTTATTATTTTTGTATTTCTCATTGCTATATTGTGTTTTTCTTGGCAGCAGCTTTCTCACCTCTGCTGACATCATTGTCTGATACAATTAATGAGCAGGAAGTGCTGGTCTCTACAGTCACTGACTCATAACTATCATAAACACTCCTTCATTGCATCCTGAAAACATAAAAATAAAGATATCAAAGTGTATTTCTATGAGTCATGCAGTTACTTCTATGGAACCAAAAATACATTTTTTTTTTTGTGGAAAAAAGAAATGGATCTTTTTGGCAGAGTTTGATTTCCAGGGAAAGAATTCACCATATCGCTGTAATTCTGCTTGTTCTTCATTTGCTTCATGGATGATTATATTCAGATTATGGATATTGTAATGACTGAATCTTTATTTCAATGACAGTTTGAGAATGAACTATCTGAATTTACTCAACAGAAAATAAATTCACAGTAAATAACACAGTACCTTTGTCTTACAAAGCAAACTAAATAATGGATTCAAACTTTCTTGAGAAGAAGTATGGAATGTTTTCAAAATGTTAATTTAGAAAATTGGATGCTGACATTTGTTTCCTACGTTTCAGGCTGATCTGCAAGTGGAATCACTTCTCAACCATAGCAGGAAAGAGAAAGAATAAATTTCTCAGAAATACTTTAAGTAAACCTAAGTAATTTTTTTTTTTTTACTTTGAAAATAATAATTAACATTGATATAAACACATGTCAGTTCCTGCTTTTGTGTTTTCCTTTATATTGGCAACTTTTGCAGTGTGATCTTAGCTCCACTGAAGTCCATAGTACAAAATAAAATCCCTCAGTGGATAAACACAAGCACACTGTGAAAAGAAGTTGTAGTCTGTAAATGAGGACCTTGAAAACACAACAAACTTTTTCTTTTGTCCTGCTTCATCATTTTTACCTCTGTGAGCCTTCAGAAACCTACAGCTTATTTTTCATGGAAATTATGAACATCTTTCTCTCTCTTGTCTTTTAATCATCCACCAATGCAGAGGACAACTCTTCTCTTCTTATTTGCAAAGCAGAGCTTTACAGCTATTATTTCTCCCCCCAAAAAACATAAACTGCTTTTGTGATCTTCACATTTTGCTCCAAAATACTGCAATCTTTGAAATAAATGCTGGAGCTGGGAAAGTCCTACATTCACAATCCTCTCAATAAGGCTAAGATTTCTTTAGTGGTCCCTGCCAATAAGACGTGACATTTATTTTGGCCAGGATTCATATGTGTTGACAAGGGAATGAGCAAAGTCCTAACCCACTTTACACAGGCCATGAAATATTCCCATCAAAGGGCTGCACTGCTAAACTAAGACTGATTTTAAGAGGTGAAGAATGCTGTCTAAGCATGATTCCTTGGAGCAATTATAACCTTCAAAAGGCAACCGTGTAACAGGATTTAATCTAGAATAAGAAATAAAAGACCTACATTCTTGGGTCACATATGAGATAAAGCTCAAATTCTGCATTTTTAATTTTTCTCCCAAGAAATGATTTGAAGAACATCCACTTTATTCAACTGCCAGACCTAAAGCTTTCCAAGCTAATACACTGCCTCCTTTGATCCTACTTTGGCGCAGGCACAATTTGCCTCATTGTAATCTGAATCCTCTCTTTTGTTTTCTGTTTAACATCAGACATTTTAAGAGAAGAATAAAAGTCCCTGTTCCATACAGGTCTCAAAAACCTCTTTGCATCATTTGGCTTTACCTCTGAAACTGGCAGGTCTCACAAGTGTAAGACTCCAGCTACGATTTTCCAGTGATTTCTGGAAGTTTCCCTGTCCCTTAAAATACCCTCTGTCCTTACCTTCTGGAAAAAAAAAAATATATATAAAAGCATTAAATACTTCCAATTCTCTACCACATCAAGATGGTCGAGTTGAGGTTGCTGCCATGAACTCAAGCCCTCAGAATATTCACCCTGACACCCAAGAAGTCAAGCTTTGAATCTCAGCTCGCTATCATTGACTACCGCTGGGATTTGTGGCTTAGCTTCTCTGTATCAAAGAATCATTACTGCTTTTCTGAGACAAGCTGGGCTTTGCAAAATCACCAGCATTGTCACATTTTCAAAAATGTTCATAGATTTCCTCTAATAGTCATTAAATATTGCCCAGGCTCTTGACCCACCTGGGACAGAGCAGAGTCTAGTTCTGCTCACAGAGCAATGTCACAGCACCCAGTAAGGGGCTTTTTCAGATAACAAATCCCACAACAAACAAGTCCATCCCTGCAAGTGACCACTTCAGATGGTACAAGTTTTGTGATTATGAATCCCTGGGGCTACAGCGGAATCACAGAATAACAGAACAGTTTGGTTGCAAAGGACCTTAAAAGTCATCTGGGTCCACCCCCCAGCCATGGGCAGGGACACCTTCCACCAGACCAGGTTTCTCAATGTGTCATCACATCTTTCCCTGCATCTTGTCAGAAAATCTTTGTATTGTTCCTCACTAAGGAGCAATACTCCTTTTAATTACTCTTTTAGATACGATGGGCTCAGGTTTTCTTGATTACTTTGAAAGAAAACTCTTCAGTTTTTAATTTTTGTTTACATTTCACTGCCAGAATTTCAAGGAATTTGGACGTGTCTATATTATGGAGAAATCTTTGTGTTGGAATTTTCGTTATTGAGAATTTTGGATTTTTTGTGTTGACAGGTATTGATTTTTAAGGGAATATTATATTTGACTTGAGGTTGTAGAGGAGGTCTTTAAAATTGAATAATACATCTAAGATTATACATGTATAGTTTAAACAGAAGTATGTAATATTATATAGTAGAAAACTTAGAGTTTAAATTTTTAGAATATAGTAATATATATAAAGTAAAAGTTTTAAGGTAGAAAATAATCTTTTTTCAATGAAATTTTTTTTTAATTTTATTTTTTAAAAATTTAATTTTAATAATAGTTTTTTTTGCATGGCTGAGAATTTAACAATTT
This sequence comes from Ploceus nigricollis, assembly GCA_013399945.1. Taxonomy (NCBI): domain Eukaryota; kingdom Metazoa; phylum Chordata; class Aves; order Passeriformes; family Ploceidae; genus Ploceus; species Ploceus nigricollis. Next base: position 342,695 of record VXBC01007699.1, read on the forward strand.
GCAATCCTTGCATGGCTGAGAATTTAACAATTTGACTGCGCAAACCAAACATTTTCAGAGTGCAGAAGCACTGCACATTCTTGCCTCGCTTGCTCAGAGGAATATAAATGAGTGGGTCAGATGGGAATCTTTATTCTTTCGTTTTTAAATATCTCCTAATGAAGCAATTGTCAGAAGGCTGAGTCATAATGTAAATGTGTTTCTGACCAAAGGTCTGCCTGCTCCAGCACACTTCAGAGTATCCGGAGGAGTACATCTAATCTGCATCCACTCTAGTTATTCATCAGACTCCTGCAATTATCTCAAGAGTGCTGGAAGGAAACAAGCAGACACAGGGAAATTCTTGGAGTAAATTTTGATCTAACTGAACTGAAGCTGCTACTTCTACTACAAGAAAGATTCTTTACAGAAGCCAAAAGCAATTACAGCAAAATATGTTAGAGGTCATCCTGGCATCAGAAAGGTGGCTAACAAGTGTTTAGAATAATTTCTCCTGGAAGGAACCTTTAAAGGTCACCTAGTCCTACCCCCTGCAATGAGAAGGGACATCTTCAATCAGATCAGGCTGCTCAGAGCCCTGTCTCCTAAGAGGATGCATAAGTCCATCCCTTTTGATGCACAGGGGAGGGAAAATAGCCACCAAAGGAGAGGGAAAAAAAGGAGGGAACAATGGCATTAATACAAAGAAGAACCAGCACATTTAGTTCAAATCTTTCAATATGATGTAAACTAACAGAAACCAAGTTATATTTGAAATTAATACAAAGTAAAATCATAAGATATGGTGAGAAAATTTAGCATTGCTCATGTGAGAATAATGATGCTGATCCTTCCTCTTGAGAGTATGGATCATTCATAATTGTTACTCCAATTTAAAGGCTTCTGAACAGTTTTCAAGCACCTTCTCCAGATGGTGGATATAGGAAGGTCAGAAGTTTTATAAGTATATAGGAAAAGAAGGGACAGCTTGCAAACAGAAGGAGCAGAGAGTGAGAAGAGATGTTAAACTGGTAAAAAGAGAGATATTGGGATATTTGGTAGCTCCTCCTGCAAATACTGGAATGGTTTGCAGAGGCAAAGACCTTCCCTGAAAGACTTTTTCAGAGCAAATATATGTTTGCAGTTTGGTAAATCCTGAAATCAACGTGTGCTTTCCTATAGGTCGACACATCCTCACATCTCCCTTCCACAATTTCAAAAGATATTACCAAAATATGTAAGCACAGTATTTATTTCCTTAATGTTAATTGTTGTCAAAGACCATGATCTGTTTTGACAGCCAGGGTACATTTCTATGTAGCCTCTCAGCTGGAAAGGAGCTGAAGCAGAAGGAAGGATTTTTCTGGACCAGCCTGCTAGGACACGAGATTTTGGCTGTACAAACAGGCTCTGACTCTCAAGTAGGTATGTGCATGTGCTTGCACAGTGTTTCAAATATTTTTAACTTTGGATTGCCACCAACCAGTAAACTTTCTGTGTGCCTGTGCACATTAATTCTTTTCCTCACTCTAAACTTCCTCACCTTCAGGGAAGAAATGTCTTGAGATTATGTTAGGAAAAGAAACACACTTGGCCCTAGGTCTAGGTCAGACATTGACTTGGAGAAACAATAATTGTGTCAGTAAATTATTTCTGGCACAATATCTGTCACCTGTTTCAAAAGAGTTGAAGGCAAACATGCCCATTCCTCAGCTTAAACAAATCTGGCCTCCATGCTGCTGAGCTGGCAAGAGATGCTTATATTCCTTTTCTGCTTTTTTTTAATCAAGTTTTAAAAGGTCCCTGTTGCCAGGCTTCTAAACAAGCCATTTCAAGCCAACTTCTGGTTTCTTCTTTGTTTTCTCAGGGGGAATTTGAGGGTTTCACTCTGAGGGAGTCAGACTGTCATTCTCCTGTGCTTATGCCTCCTCTTCTGCTGAAGAGTCAATATCTGGGAAGGACTTAAAATTTGGGGAGTTGGTAGGGACTAGCAGTCAGAGTACTCAATGGAAGTATTTGTGTAAAGATGAGGAAATCAAAATCCTAGATAATGTTAACATTATTGTATAGGAGAAAAACAATACTAGATAGCTGTAGCCACAGACCTGCTCTGGAGAGCTCATTTTAAATTGATTGTTCAGGTCTCACCAAGTGCAGCAACTTTTTCTGTTGATGCTTTTACTAGTTTGAAGCTCAAGTGCAATGTTATTATTAGTTGCTTCTCAGTTGGTTTCTCACTTTACCCGTTTCTGAAGGATTTTAGACCTATCTTGTTATTTTTCATACTAAATGAGGAAAACCAGATGGACAAGATGGATCACAGACAGCCTTGAAATTATGCTTGTTCTCCAAGGAAGGGATGAAATCCTGCAGTTATATCATTTATGAGTGGCTGTTTACTTTTACTGCCTCATAACCAGACCTTGGGATTCATTAATGTCTAGAAATCACACACCCTGTAGCAACCATTTATGCAAACTTTAGTGAGCAAAAAGAAGAGTAATCTGTATCTTTCACGTTATGCTATAGGAGAATAATAATATCAAATAACCCAGAATATGCTGCAATGTAAAAGTATCAGCTGCAGGTCTGCATACAAAAAAGAAGACACATAAAACTTTATAGTCGATGTCTTTTTAATATTCTAAATTAACACATAAGTGTAAAAAACTACTTTGCCTGTGTCCTGTTAGCCAAGGAGGGCAGAGGTCTAATGTTTCATCTCATAAATTTATTTTAAGAAATAAGAAAACCTGCCTTTGAGAGGTATGTCAATGCAAAAATAATTATTGCATGCAAGCCCCTCCGCATAAAATGAAATTAGACAAGAAATAAGGGAAATGAAACAATACTATTTGAATGATTAAATCAATTTTGGCTGGGGTCATGTTGCATTAAGGGAAGACATTATACAGGCAGGACTATATTTTCCCTTCCTGTCAAGAGGACTGCAGTTCATTTGACTCCTACACCTCAGCACTGCACGTGGCACACAGGAATGTTGTCTCCCACTGCCGTTTTAGTAGGAAATGAAAGCTGTTCCTCTTCAGTGCCAACCTCATCACTGTGACCCAGGTATTGTTGAGTTTGGGTTGTTTGAAGAGGTTATACCAGTAGTGACCTCAGCAAATTCAATTATCAAGGGCAATCATATCTCCCCCTCTCAGTGTTTGAGCAGAAAAAAGCCTGATTTTGTAAACAAGTTCTCCTCTGAGATCCTTTATCCCTTCTTGTAGCAATTCTGGTCTGGTTTCACCATATCTGAGGAGGGATAGCAGTCAAGGCGTGCAGCAACACACTTCAGAGTCCTACTCATTAAGACACCTAAATACTTAATTATCTTCACTGGAAAGAGCCTGCAATTACAGCCCCACAGAGCAGTTTGTAAGCAGCTGAATGTGATATCTTATATTTTCTCAGGTGTCAAACTGATGATTTCATCACCAGCTTCTCTACCTGAAGTAATAATTTTCCATCTTGCAACATATCAAATGTGCTGCTGAAACTCAACCCCCAAAATATTATTTCACTTTTCATTTTCTTTTCTTTTTTTCCCCAAAACACATTGTGTCTAAAAAAAAAATCATGATGATAGAGATAGTAAATTTATTTTGCTTTTTTGCCTCATATGCATTTTTTTCAATCTGAGTGCAGATAGAGGTGAGCCCAGCAGATGTACAGCAGTGGTTTCACATCTGCCCTCAAACCTTTTTTTTTTCTCCTTCTAGGAGCTGTAAAGGCTACATCAAGATGTCTAGGCAGTGTTTGTGTGAAGTTTTGTGTCAACAGATTATTTAAGATTCTAAAGACTCTTAAGTTATTGGTTTTTTTACATGGTGGGTATCAAACAATTAGGCCAAGGAAAGGCCTGGGTTTGGGACTATGCATCTGCAATTTGTTGAACTGATTGCAGTACCCAGGGAAGGAGTTTAGAAGGATTCAAATGAATGATGAGCCACGGGTGTGGATGGACAGGAGGCTGACTGAACATCCAATAAGGACACAGTGAAGGGCTGTGAGGCCTTTGCTTCAGGCCATAACAAGAACTGCAGTGCTTAGGAGGAAAACACTGCTGTGACTGGGTCTTTCCATCACCACCAGGATTATTGGATTTTCTTATTCTTATCAAACAGTGCCTAAAGAGCAAAGGATGCTGCAGTGGCTGGACTATAGGTTGTTGGACTATAGGAATATCACAGTTGTGATATTCCAAGGAACAAACTCAGAAAATCAACACTCATCAGTTTAAACATCTTAATCTATTCTATCATTTATTCTGCCTATTCTGTTTGTAAACTCCATTAAAGTGAATTAACAAACTATAATACTGAAGGCAGACAAGAAATCTAATTATCTTTTGTCTCAGAGCACCATATGCTTCTTTTAACTTCAAATAATAGGCTGAAAAACATTAGTATTTTAAATGAATCTTTGATGAAGTTGAACAAGAGAGAGGAAAAAAAAATAAGCTAACCAATCCCTTCCAGTTATATTGTTTTTTGCTAGATGGGTTTACCTTTTTCACATGCTTGTTTTGCAGCATACCAAAGGGCAAATGAAAACAGGTGACAGGGTTACTCACTTTTATGTCAGACATCATTTTGCTCCCAGCTGTGGCCCTGAGGAAGGTTTTGTTCATTGGTTTTTTTATTATTACTGTATTTTTGGCATGCTCATCTAGCTGCAAAAGCACCAGATGTCTCCATTGACTTTTTGAATAAACAAGCAAACTAGAAAATTATAATAATTTTAAATCCCTTCATATGTTGCACACATAAAGGAGGGTCCTGTTCTTCAGGATTTATTTTTTACTCCAAAATGTTACACTGCAAAAAAATAAGGAGCAAACAACACCCCAACCCACCAAAACAAAACAACCCCCTGGAGCAATACCTTCTCCTGGCTGATGGCAAGTGTGGATCCACTGGCCTGGAGAGCACTTTCTCAGGAGTGAAACCCAGGCATTGCCTCTCCATCCTGCTGGGTGTCTGAGTGCACTGAGGACAGCGAGGCTGTGGGTGCAGAACAGCCCTGACCTTCATCCAGGAATATTGGCTGGACACCAACGAGGTGTCCATTCCTCCAGGGGCATCTGTAAGGAGGAGAAACCTGTGTGGAAAGATAGTCAAAAATATTTCTGTTTAAAATATTTCTATTGAAAATATTTCTATTGCGTATCTATGACTTTTTCTTTTCCCTCTTCCTTGTTCACAGGTTTTACCTAAGAGTTTCTGAGATTTATCTGTTCAGCTCTTTCTATCAGCAGCAGCTATCAGAATTTTTTTAAAATGCATTATTAGTCTTCTATAGAATAATCCACAAATAAACAGAGAGGATAAAAAAATGGCTGTTTACAATACTGATGATAAAAAAGAAAAAATCTATTTCAGATACTTGGCAAGACTCCTTTTTGCTTTGTCTCCAGGCAGGAAGAGGACAGGAACCATTTGGTGTGTCTGTGCTGGTAATGAGGACACACACATGGACAACCACCAGCTCTGCTTCATGAAGCCATTCTGTGCTCTTCAGGTGATAAATAGAAGGCTTTATGGTTGAGATTTAAGGAAGAGAAAGGTTTTCATACATTTGCTCTGGTTTTCTTTTAAAGGATTACTCACATTCTTTCCAAAAGAAGCTGGCAATACTTTTTCTCGGAAAGGAAATTAATTATAACAGCAACTTCTGGTTTCATTAAATATATTAGTACTTTAATATTTCATATTTGGTTAAGATCTGAAAAGAGAAATAAAAGCTGTTAAATCTTTAGCACATCACTTCAATTTCCTCAGAAAGTCTGAGGAAGCAATTCCATCTATTCTATTCATTACATAAAGGAAAAGAGGATTATTTCAAATGTATTCAGAGACCTTAACTATGCAATATCCTGGTGGAATTTGCATGTAATGAAGATTTTAGACCAAATTATTCTTTAGGATAAAGTCACAGTAGTATTTTTTGATTTTAGGACTGGTTCAAATCAAATCAGATCTTGACCATCTTGAGCTCTGGCAGGTTTTTGGGCAATGCTTCCTTCCCTGCTCTGTTCATATGGGTCACTCCTGCTCTGAATGGAGTCTCAGGGATCATCAGTCACCTGCAATATCCTCTGATTCTGAGTGCAAAGTGAAAGGATATGGATTTAGATAAAGAATTGGTTAACAAAAGAATTTTTCTCAAAGCAATAATCCACAAATACAAATATGTTATACTAGCCCTAAGAGTGCCCTTTTCCAGTTTCACCTGCAGGAGAGGCACAACTGGCTAATACAAGTTCCAGACTGGAAAGAAATATTTTCCTTTCTAAGCATTTCATTTGGATCCTGACAGTTATTTCACAATTGTTTGGGTTTTCATCTCTCCACTTCAAATATATTATTCCAGGTAATAACTACAGTATTTGCCATTTTTATCTCCTCTCAGTGGTGCTATGAAAGTACTTTTTGGAGGTCTAAAATGTTTCTTGCAGAGCATCTGAGGGACACTGCAGCCCCTCTCAGCTGGAAGTGGGTGCTCAAGACACTTCTGACCTTTTTACCCTTTTATCAATGAGACTTTTGTATGCTCACTTTACAATTAGACCATCCATACCAGTCTTATTTGTGTTTCTTTATAAAGTCCCTTTGCTGCCTCCTCTTAGCAGTGATTCTTTTGCAGCTGGCCTTGCTTTTTTGGACTGCATGTTCTATTTTCCTGGAATGAATCTCATATCACTTCTGAAATGTGGAATGCTGTCAAAGGGAGGGATACTGACTGCATCTTCACATAAAACTGCTGAGAAAGACACAGAAAATGGATCTCACCCCTGGCTGAGGAGGACTTAGCCCCATCCCAAGACTATCAGACTAAACTCAGCCTACTAATAAAAAATGCCAAACCACCTCCCTTTTAGGAGTTCTACTCCACATTTAGCCAGGGATGCTGTTCTTACATGAGCTTCCATCAGCTGCTCAAATGCAGGCAGGTGATGCCTTTCTTCATTCAGTCCTTCCAGGTGAGATGCACCTGGATGTGGACAGGTCTACGAAGCCCCAGGTGAGAAACCTGTGCTGCAGTGGGGACAGCATGCAAAGGACTTTCCTCTTTAATAACTTACTTATTTTAAGTGGATGTGTCTTAAATGATGCAGTTAAAGACCTTAATCATTGAGGGGGTCTCCTCACTGTACAGTTTTGTATCCCAGATGCTTAAGAGAAAGGCTAGAATGCAAAGAACTGAAATCCACTTTTTGAAAAAATTAGGGCTTTTTTTTTTTTCCCCTTTCAGTTGGATTACATTATCATGGTAGGTCTCTTCTAAATCAAAATAATCTATTCTGCCCCTTTTAATGAGTTCAGTTTTATGCAACAATTGCACTAGCAGCCCATCATTCTATCTCTGGGTAACAGCCTATCTTCACTGCTGAGTAATACTCTGATCAACAGGAAAAAAACAGAGAAATGGACAATTTCCCCTAAGCCATCATAAATATTTCCTGCCAGAGCCCCCGTGATAAGATGGAGCTGCTGATTCCATATTGCAGCTGCATCCCGGAATGGCAAAAAGGAATTGCATGGTGCTGCTGCTTAGGGAGCCCATAAAGTCCTAGTGAGATCTCTGTCCCCACATGCCCACACCAAGGAGTGGATATGACAAAGCTTGGACCTCATCCAAACCCTGCTTTCTGTCTCCAGCTTTCTGTTTGCAGCAGCCGAGCCTCTCAAATTTATACCGGAATAATGTGACCTCGGGAGATCTTTATTTAAACAAATAGAATTAGGTTGTATAGCTATGTGGTTAATGACAGCTCCTGAAACACATTCAGCAGCAATTTGATGTTATTATTACAGCTAAGTAGTTTCCATAAGGTCTCAGTTAAATATTTCTCCACTAACTCATCAAGACAAAGAGTTGACCTCAGCTTTCTTTCGGAGTCCATCAATACAGCTCCTTGTGAAGCAGAGGGGCTGTTTAAAACAAAAATAAATCCAAGAGCTTCCACCTCCTCCTGTTCCATATTAGCTAAGCACACTGAGCCGGCAAGGCTGCCCATCCCCTGATGGCCCATGAGAGCTGTTTTCATTCTATTTTTAAGGGTAAAGTTTTCCATAAAGGTGGGCTGCCTGCTGGGCTCATGATGGATTTAAGGTGTTGGTATTCAGATTAGGGCAGAAGTAGCTAAAAAGGAAGGAAAATATGTTCTAGCCTTGCTGTTGTGTTCAATGAAAGTCTAATCACATCAGGCATTTTTTTTCAAAGCATTATTTGTGTTTAGCCTTCATTAGCGCAGTTTAAACTGAACAGTTGGTTACAGTAAACCCTACAGAAACAGGGACATGCTTCAGCTTCTTTGCAAAGGGGCCTGGGGGCTGCATATTTATAGAGATCCATGGAAAAGATTACAAATAAAAAAACACAGATGCTTTTGTGTGAATTTAATCCCTATTAGTAATGTGAAACTATCAACAAGAAGGAAAGAGATTCTGTTAATAAGGGAGCATCTCTGCACTTTTCAGCATGACAGAAATGTTCTGTAGATGGGTATTTTCTTTAGAATATGCAAATTGTAAAGCTCACCAAGCCTGACACTGCCCCAGAGTCTGGGTTCATATTCAGGGGCAGATACAGAATGGTTTGGGTGGAAAGGAACCTTAAAGATCATCTTTGCAACTCTCTGCCATGGTCAGGGATAATTTCCACTATCCCAGGTTGCTCCAAGCCCTGTCCAGCCTGGTCTTGGACACTTACAGGGATCCAGGGGCAGCCACAGCTGCTCTGAGCACCCTGTGCCAGGGCCTCACCTCCTCACAGGGAAGAAGTAGAAACACAAACATTAATTTCCCTCAAAGCACAGCTACATGAGACCTGCATGAATTTTTGAGGGTAAAACACACATTTTTTGCTGCTCAGCCTCTCTGGTCTTGGAAAGCTCTCCTGGACCCAGGGAATGCTGTGGGCTGCCAGGCAGATCTGTTACCCCAGAGGTGTCCAGCACTCTCAGAAGGGTTACCTGAGAAAGAGCTACCTGAGCTTTGTCTACTGCCTGGGAAAGTTCTCATGTCCATCTGTGAAGCTGCCCTGTTATCCCAGATGTCCTTGTCCATGCCTTCCACTTGCCCTCTATACTTTTAAGCCTGAACTAAAGTAAAACTACATCCTCCAAAACGTCAAGGCCCATTTCCTTCAATCTTCCCTTCATGAGCATTAACTCCTGAAGAGTGTGGGATACATACACTTTCCTGACTGGCACACAGCCCTCTCTTCCAATTCCATGTAAATTAACTGCATGAGCTGCTCTTCCCTCTGTTCAAGGTTGTAGCTCTGCACCAAGCCCTTGATGTCTGGGGACTAAAAAGGTCATGGGACGGTGGAACTCTGATGGTTCACCAACAATGGGGCACCTCTGGAGGCAGTGGCTGGCTGCTGGAGGCCCAAGGACAGTGACAAAATCTGCCACAGCCCCGTGAGGTTCTGCCCACCCATCAGCAAGCAGAGGTGATGGCACTGCAGGAGGAGTGAACCCAGCACTGGAGAAGGAGGACACCTCTGTGAGGCTCTCCACTTGTTCTCCGTGACTTAAAAAAGTAACTACAGAAAAATAAACAAGATTTTGCTTACAAATATGATTGAAACACCTCTGTGGAGGCTTTTACAGCAACCAAGGGAGCACACTGTGAGTTTGTAATCAGGCCACGCTGTACTGTCAGAGACTGAGTCCTTTCAGCAGCCGTGGCAATGACGTGCATGTGTTGAAAAGTGAAAAAACAACTTTATGTTTTTCCCCGTGGGGGAAAACACTGAAAGCCTTTTTTCCTTTTTAATATACTAAGAGGTGTAAAAGATTTCATGCTATCTTCAGATGTCAGCGTTAGATTGGGATGTGATGACAGAGGACATAAGGTATGGCTGGACAGTAAAATGCCTCTGGCCACAAGCAAGCCTGTCCTCGTTAATTTTATCTCAGCCTCATCTCTCTGATTTGTCACTGGCTCTGAATTCTTCAATCCCTTCTCTCCATAAAAATGTCTAGCTGTCTCTTAAATTCATTTATGTCATTGCCTTTTATGACCTTTCTTGATAACTTACTCTTTGTATTTTCTATCCTGAGTAAAAAGCTCTGCCTGAATGGATTCTCTCATTGGTCTTAATTTCTTAATTTTAGGGGTTTGTGGCTGTCTGTCCAAGCTATTCAATTCTGCACCAATAAGAGCATTATATTTATGGATATTTAGTTTTTTCACTAGCTAAAAAGCTTGGGGAGTGTTGTTTATTTATTTTTTTTTTTAATAGAAGTTCATTTACTGAAACACCCATGGGCAGCTTTTTTCATATTTTTTGCCAGATGTAAGTTTGGAAAGAGTTTTAGAACTATACATATCTATACTGTACCTGAAGCAGGGACTCTAGCAGGGTCAGGTGTGAGCCAGATAAACACAGCCCTGACTCAAGTTGCTGGTTTTGGCAAATTCCTTCCCAACCGACTCTTCTCTTCCCCATTCAATGGTTTATGTGTTTTAAACCATCATGCTCTACTCTGTCAACTATGAATGCAGCTTCTGCAAAAATGTTCCTCTTGACTGTCTTGATAATTTTTGCAGTACTTGGAGTATTAAAAAGCTTTGAGAAACAGTAATAAAAATACAATGTTCACATGTATCTCTATTCATATGCATCTCTATTCTTTACACCTCAGCTTGGGCTACCTCTGAAAGTCTCTCATATGCATTTTCTATTTCCAGACTTTGTGCTCCAGACCAGCTCAAAAAGCTTTATTATTAAAACTTTACCCATTTCATTTCTGTGCAGATTTCATTGTCCGTCATGGCCAATATATCTTCCCTTAATTTTCACAAAGTCCAGCCAGGTAGGTCATGACCAGATTCTTCTATAATCTTTTTATATATTTAGATACTGTAATGAGATCATCATCCAGTGTGCTTTTTCGTTCAGGCTAAATATGCTACACTTCTTGAGTCCATTTCTCATCCATGGCAAAAATTTAACTACTTACCTTTACTACACTGCTGTAAAAACTGACTCAGTTTTTGGGTGGCTTTTCAATTTTTTGAGTTGGTACATGATTTTAAAATTTGGTGGGTCCAGCTCCTTCCTTCCTTCCTTCCTTCCTTCCTTCCTTCCTTCCTTCCTTCCTTCCTTCCCTGCCTCCATGACACTGCTGAGTGTTGCAGAAGCTGCCATTTGGGAACACTAGTCAAAAACCAAAAAACCCCAAAAGTTGGCTGCTGTTTCCCAAATGCTGGCTGTTCCATGGGTTATTCTTACCAGCATCCAGCTCTTGGCTTGGAAAGCAGGATAAAGGCTCAAGGCTTTCTTGTTCCTGTATTATAAACCACACAGGTAACAGAGAGAATTGAGTAGAGAATTGGGTAGAGAATTGAGTAAATTCTCAGCAAAACAACTCAAGTTCTGCTCTGGAATGTGCATAATGCTCTCTTATAAAGGGAATTTTTTCTTCTGGACTTATTAATGAGAAGAAACTGAAATGCTGAACGCATGGATTGTTCTGCAGCACTAAATAATTACAGCAAGTTCTTCTAGTTCTGTCTGTGGGCTAGCAATGAAATTACTCTTTCCTTCCTCTCAGTGTTTAGCAATATTAATTCCTATGTCCCTGAGTTATTTGGCAAGAGTAAGCTGAAAATTCAGAGGAAATGCTGCATTTATTTTTTTAGTACTGTCTTCAGTCTCATAGGGCCAGCATGGTTTGTACCAAGGAAAGACAATCATTTGTTCTGCTTACAAGGAAGGAAAAAAGTAATTGGGGGGAGGTGGTATTTACCATTGTTGTATAAATAAGAACATTTTGATGTTGAATTTGGAGGTAGATGTGATTGGAATTGTCAGACAGGTATAAGAGTGCTGGAGCTGATGCTCAGCAGCCAGGACAGGGAGCATCAGGGACAAGGTCCCACAAGTGCAGGAAGGATGGTGGGCTGGTGCCTGTATTGCCATCCCTCCCTGCATGACTAGCTCATAGGCATGCACTCTGCATCACTTCAAAATATTTGTTTCCAGCTGCAATTCTGTGCATGAGCTGCAGCTGCTTTGCTTGGAGGCTGCATATCCTGCTTGGGTGTTTCCATAAAGATGGGAAAGCTTCTCAGCAGAAAAGGACCATGTAACAGATAAAGCACCACAAGCAAATGCTTTTTAAATATTATCAGACTAGGACTAGATTGAAATGATAATTATCAGGAAAAATAAATGCCATGATAGGCTTGATTTGCTCGAGTCTGGCTGATCATATGAGCACAGAGCTACACTTCCTCCAAAGCATGCCTGAGATCTATTCCTGAAACTGGATCCAAGTGGTATTCATTAACAGCTCCACCATGCATATTTATTTTGCACTGCACATGATAATGTGTGAACAGCAAAAGGGATAATGTCATTATGGAGGCACAAGTAGCAGCTCTGTACTTGTGAGCAGGTTTATGTTCTCATCCTCTTATTTTCTGCTGCAAAGATCTGTCTGCATGATCTCTTTGCTTAAAAGAGCAGACAAAAAACAAAAAACAAAACAAAACAAAACACAAACAAACAAACAAAAATTGTTCTAGGAAATTTAAATCCAGATTAAACACATTTCTATGCTGATTATTAAAACATCATTTAAGTATGATCTTTTGCTGTGCTTTTCACACAGATCTCCCACACTGATGAAAATTGCCAGGGCAGAGATGGACTTACAGCTTCAGGAGCAAAAAGAAGAGATGCAGTTTAGGCAGCCCACCCTGGAGATGGCAGCACTGGCCAGGTTTCCCGAGATTATGAGTGTTCTGTCCTCTCATGCTTTACTTGAGCAAAGCTTTGGCACAAACCCTGGTGCCAGGATTTATATCAGTAAGTGTGGAAAGCCCTCAGGGCTCCACTGAGCTGCCTTTTGCAGCACTGGTCTGCTCACGAGCTCCATAGTTCCAGCAGCTCAAAACTGCATGAAGAAAGATGTGTTTTTTGAAGGAAATCAAAGTCACACCCAGGAAAAGAAGATCTAAAATAACCTGAAGAGACAGAAAAATGTTAATACCTCAGCCCAGGATGGCTCTGAAGCCGATTTTGAAGCAAACAAACAGCCAAAGAAAGTTATGGGGGAGCTTTGAAAGGTATTTCTGTGAAAAAGCAGGCTGCTCCTGTGTTTGTTGCACATGAGAGGGATGCAGGAGCCTCGTGCAGGAGCCTGTCCTGCCTTGAGCAGAGCAACTGCTGTCACCCAGCCCCGAGTGCCAACTGCACAAACAAACAAACAAACGGGCTGGCACCCACCACACTCGGGAGTTCCTTTGATGAATTGCCACCAGTGGAGAATAATTTATCACAGCTGAACCATTTTTGGTAGAAAACACTGTCTGAGCAATGAAATATGTCAGGAAGTACTTTTTAGCTGGAGGTTCTGTTCAGGATGAAAAATGCCTTCCTTGAAGGAACACTGATACCCAGGACAGGAAACAGGGATGTACAAGGAAAGGTCCTTTATCCCAGGAGTGCAGTGTAAGGCTCAAACAATGGAATCCTAAAGCCTCTTGTCTGCACAGCCCCATGGTGAGGGATGCTCTTGGAAGATAGAGAACTGGCAGCATGAGGACAGGAGTGTGCATCCTACACTTCCAAAGAGAAGATGTCACCTCTGCCCAGGAAAATTATTCAAATCTCAATACTTCCTAGGAAGGGAAAATACTTCTCATGAGGGAAATGTGTCTCTCTTAGGAAGGATGTGTTTGTTCTGGAACAACAGCCAGCCAGCACTGCATTTCCACCTTTCAGCAGAAGTTCTCAGGAGCCATTGACTCTAATCACTTATTTCTTGTGCCATGTGTGTTTGCAGAATTTCCTCACTCTAAAATTAGTTTGTGGTGTCCTAGAAAACCTGGGCACCAGGAAAAAAATACTAGCCTATTGTTGGAGCTTTTTTTTTTTTGAGATTTAGGAAATATTACCATCTACCCTAGTGGTATAATAAACAAAGCATCTATTGGAACAAATGGACAGCTTTCATTTTTGTCTCCTCTCTGTAGTAAATTACAGCTTATTTGAAAGAAGCAGGAATTAGCTGAAACTAAATGAAACAATTATCCATGATAAAGGTTTTGTGACAACCAGGCAGGAAATAGTTTTCTGGTTTCACCCAAATTTTTTCAGTCTGGGACATTTGTGGCTGCCTGGAATGGGTGAGGGCTGAGATCTCACTCTCCATTACAAAGAGGCTGTGAGGCTGGTGGAGTTCTCATGAGTCCACCAAAACTTTTATTTTTCTCAGGTTTCATTTCAGTTTTGATTTTCTTATGTTTACACTGCAGTAAGGGAGAGCAAAGTATCAAAACAAAACTCATTTCCAGCCTTCAGAAAGCATATAAGTGGGTTTAGAAAGAGTTGGAATGAAATACTTCAATAACATGCAAGTCTTTCTCTCTGAAGAGTTTCACATCAATATCTTTGTGGAAACAAACATCTTCCTGATTTCAACAGGCCAGTGCTTCTCCTCAAAACATCTTTCAAGGCTCTCACCTAATTCAGAGTGTTACACAGACACAACTCCAGAAATCCTATGACTTTCTTTAGGCTTTTTGAACTTTCCTAAAACAAAGGCACGAGTTTCTGTTCCATTTTCTGGGACAGAAAGACATATGGAAAATTGTAATTGTTTAACATTCACTGGAGTTTTGCAGCAAAGGGTGAAACACAAACCTTTATTCTCAGGTTCTCCAAATCCCTACACTTTACAGCTGGGATCCAGAAGAGAGCCCCTGACATTTCCTCAGTGTCCTCACCTGGCACTGCTGATGGGCAGAGGCAAAAAGCTCCATGCAATTGGAATCATGCTTTGAAATCCATGACCCTTTTTGGGAAGCTGAACTTATATTGTTCAAGCTCCACCAGCAGAAGGAGGGCAACCAGCTGCATCCTCATTTCCCTCCCAGTGCACTCCTAAGAATCCCAGTGGGTAACAGAAATTTTGCTTTATTACAGCCCCTCTCTGTAGGGATTAATGCACTCACTGCAGCCTTCTAGCACTCCACTGCTCAAGTAATAGACTGTAATATCCCTGACATTCAGGAGGAAAAAAACAGAATACAATTAAAAAGAGAATACATAATATTCACTGAAATAAAACAGATTTCCAATCAATTAAAACAGACTCTCCTTCCAATAGCACCAGACAAATAATACATTTACAAAACTAATCGGTTCTACACAAGATGAGCTAATGAGTGTCATTTGGGTCACATCCTCAAATTGCAAATAAATGTTATCATTTATCAACCTAACACATTACTCAATAAATCTTCTGCACCACTGTTCATACTTATCAGCTGTGTCATTTAATATTCCTTTCTGGTTTAGAAAACTATTTCCTCTGGTTCCTGACCCTTTGTAATGAAAAACTCCTGAAAACAGACAGTAGCTAATTCAAGAATCATATAATTTGGAGCTAAACAGAGCTGTGGCTGGTGTTGAAATGCTCTAATATTAATTTTTCAATGGGTCTCCTCCCAGGTTGGAAATACAATGAGCTGTTGAGATGAAATTTTCATTTAAGGAAGGTCAGACTGTAGTCAATGCCATAAGAGGTTTTACAGTATATAAAAGCATGAAAATTATTTTTTGTTTTTTCATTTATGCAAGAGCAATTTGGACACTCCCAGTCTGAGGCATAAACCCTCTCCATCAGCCACCTGATGCACAACACAACACACGTGCAGATTGGTGATTCTGGTGATTTCAGCATCCCCCAGTCCCTGCTGGGATGGAAATGAGAAAGGAGGAAGCTTCCAAACACTCCTGACCAACATCCCTCCTTCCCTCCCTGACAGCCATGGGGCAAATAGGTCTTGATACCTGGGGGGTCCTTTCCTATGTCCCAAACTGCTTCCCCAGCAGTGGCATCCTGGCAGGGCTCACTGCAGGCTCACAGAGAGGCCCCTTTGCCCAGCACATCCATTCCAGAACTGAATTGCTCAGATTCATCTTCTTCACTGCAAGCACATAAAGCACAGGCACACAGCCACTGGGACACATCTGAGAGGGACATCCTGCGAGTGCCCTTCTCCAGGAGCGTGCTTGTGTGTCTCCAGAGCATGTTCTGAGTGACTGCTAAACACTAAAGGAGTCGTGAGCTGCAGTGTCCTCTTTGTGCACCTGCTTTACAGCCCACAGCACAGCTGGACACAATCCCTAGCTCCACATTTCACCAGAAGGGACCTCACCAGCAGTGCTCAGGGTAGCAAATGATCTGTTTGATGAACATGGCTGAGCTGGGCATGCTGGTGGTCAGCTGGCTCAGGTTATTGTGTGGATCTAACTCACTCCTCATTTTCAGTTCTCTTTTTCCTAACTCTTTCTGTTTCCTGCTATTTCCCCCATCTCGTGCCTGAAGAAGTGCCCTTGCATTGACTCCAGCCCCCTTTAGCACCATCATTGCTCCTTTCCTGTCATCTTTGTGGCTCCTAATGTTCTCATCACCTTCCTTACTTTTACTTTCAGCTCACATCCCACCCATTTCCATTTCCCAATGGACTACAGTCCATTTCCTATCACCTCCTTTGGTCCCTCTCCTTCGTGTCCCTCCTTTTCCTCCTCCTCTGTCCCTACCTTTCATCATTTAAGCCAGACATGTTTTGTGATCCCCTGCCTGCCTCTGGCACCTGCACAGCTGAAAGCAAGGATGAGACAGCATTTTGTTGTCAGCTCAAGCCTGATTGTGACAGAAACCCCCAAATGCAAAGAGATTTGACTGCTCCAGCAGCTGGGGACCCAAATAGAGTCACAGAATTGGAAGGGACCTTAAAGATCATTGGGTTCCAAACCCCTGCCATGGGCAGGGACATGTTCCACTAGAAATACAGACAGGCTGTCACCCCTCAGTAGGAGCAGTGGAAGTATGGACTGTTCATGCCTCTTGCAAAGCTCTGCAACAGCTCTCTGCAAAGCTGGGACACACACAGAGGTTTGCAAAGATTTTCCCTTTAGGGAAGTTGTGATTGCAAAGTCAGCAAAAAGCACCTCTGGTACAAGAGGATCTGCTGACAAATAACAAGCTCTCATAGCAGGAGATTAAATCAGAGTAATGTGGCTTAAATTGTGTAGCCAGAAGCAAACATAAGTGTGAGTAGTTATAAACAACTGAACATTAGAGGTTGATTATGGCAACTGTTAGACAATTTTGGCTTAAACATAGAATTCTCACTATAGATATGGCTCCCATATTGTTTATAAACAGGCTTAGATCTACTGAAATGTCCCATCACAGGGAATTCTGCCTCCATCAAAAACTGGCCACTTTTAAGTTCTATCTTATTTGGATTTCACTGAGAATGTATGGAAACAAGCAAATCTGCCATTCTGGATTTCCATATCATCAGAACACAGATAAACATCCCAACACCTCACTGCTCCTTTCAGCTGTAGTTTTGATCTTACTGCTTTCAGTGAGAGCCCTGGAAACTTAACAGCACTGGAATATCCAAACTGGTTTCTGCTGTGCAGATCTGAGGGGGAACTTTACACTTGATTGTTACATTTATTTTAATGTTTGTTTGTATAATTTAATAAACACATCAGTACTATAGATGGAATTTAGCAATGTGCAAATACCTCAAAAATAGTATGCATAACATTTATGGTACAGCAGAGTCATAACACATCAACCACTATTAAAAACCCATTTACTTGAATTTTAGGGTTGCACTTCACACTGCTAAATGTCTTAGATAAGTTTATCCAGCCATTTCTAATGTAACATGCAACATTAAAGTAAAGGCATTTGCAGTGCCTGTTGACCACTTTAACCAGTTTAATAAACCATGAATAATAAGGTACATGCACAGAAGTGTCAAATAAGTACCGGGTGAATTTTCATTTTTAAAATATTCATCTCCCCAACTAAAAGAAATACCTTTTCTTTGAATGACAACGTGCTGAACTCCTGTGAGTTAAAGAGTCTCTTTGTGCTTTCAGTAAATATTTTCCTTTGTGAGCTCAGTCTGTGTGCATTGTGAGTGGGGGTGCTTCGGATGAGTATTTTCCGGCAGTATTTACATTTCTATAATCACATCACCTGTAGTGACAATGAACAGTTGTTAAGCATTTTGTAAGAGCTTTGTCTTGCTCAGAACTACTTCTGCCACTTGTGCATAAAGAGACTGCT
Organism: Ploceus nigricollis; assembly: GCA_013399945.1. Taxonomy (NCBI): domain Eukaryota; kingdom Metazoa; phylum Chordata; class Aves; order Passeriformes; family Ploceidae; genus Ploceus; species Ploceus nigricollis. The sequence goes on from VXBC01007699.1 coordinate 360,813, forward strand.
GATTCCATAACTGAGTTAGGATGTTTGCATTTAGAGCAAACTTCACGTTTGTAATCTGGAAATATCTTGACTGAGTCATGTGACTTCAGGAAACTTTTAGGCAGCCTCGCATGGGGTGGACATGGAGCCTGTTCTGTGAGAGCATCTCTTTTCAGAGACATAGCAGGGAGACCTGAGAGCATTCACAAACCACGTTCTGCTCTCTGTGCACATTGCTGCACAGAAGTATCAAACAGATTTTCACAGGGACACGAATTTAATGCAAATTCCTTGCCTGTTTATTCTGTGGAGATACATTCCTTTGCTAAACAGTCCTTCATTTAACTACAACTTTGTGGCACATAATCATTACACCCATGCACAAACTCCTGTCTCTGTGCCTCCCCTTTGTCCTTCTCCCATTCAGCAGTGTGCAAAGCCCCAGCCTTTCTCTGCATTTATCATTCCTCTCCCTGCTGCAGCTCCTGCAGAACCTGGCTTGCGTGCTGAGGAACAGCCAGAAAAAGACACCACCCTACCATTTAACAAGACTTTGAGCTCCAGTCACCTGGATTTACTCTGTGGATCTTGCAACTGGTATTGATCTGGAGGAATAACTCTGAAATAGTAAGTTCTGGGAAAGTAAATAGAAACAGCCACCAGGGGTTTTTTTACCCATGCTCCTAATATCGAATGCTCCATTATGAAAGCCATTCTGGTTATAATTCTTCTCTTATCCCAACTTCTTTCTGCTGCTTGCTATTTTCAGTAAAACCTAATAAATAGTTTCTCTAGGGTTTTGTTTTCAAGGATACAGAATAATGGTTGTAACTTGCCTCAGGTGCCTGTTCACCATGGTTACCACATCGAGGTTCAGAGAGCTGCAGAACTCTGGACGGCGGGGACGTGGGCTGAGGGAGAGAGCCCCTGGCAGGACAGGGAAGCAGCTTGGAGACTCCTAAGGTGGCAGAATAAATTACAGATTAATTGCCACTGTCTAAGCAGTGACAATCATAATTTATTTTTCAACAAGAGATGACATCAGAAGTTTTAAAAAAACCCCCACATCATTTTAAAGCCAGGCAAATTAACACAGGTATGCAATATGTCTCATCCTGTGGTTATTTATAATTGCAAAACTTTCTTGACCTTCCCCTGAGATGTCAAAATTTTTACTCTGAACTCTGTCATTTCTTAGTTTTGCCCTTCTTCAACAGTATGCCTAGATTTTTAAAATATTTGTCCACAGCACTAAGCAGCAATCAAAGGGTGATGAATTTTAGACTTTGATTGCATGTAAAGTAGAGAGACAACAATGCATCAATATGCTGCTGCTCTGAGCAATGACGGAAGCCTATTCTCTCACCAGCTTTATGGCTGTAGGAGTCTGACTCCTAAGAAGGTATTTTATTTAGTTATTATATCACAGAGCAGGTTGTGCTCTGTATAGTGCAGCGTCTGCTGACTGAGTCTTCAAGATTAGTAATTATTCTCCAAAGATGAGATTCAGAAAAGCATCACCTAATCAGTGTGCTGGCTTTATTGCACACGTTAGTTGACATTAGCAGTCTGTTTTACTCCAGGCTCTGCAGCATTTTGGACATCTTTTTGCTACTACTTCAATAAAGTTTTGGTAGAGAGCTCAGGGTGTTAAGCACATGTTCAACATTAACAATAATGGCAGTCATGCACATATTGCTATCAGGACTTCATTTACTAATTACCTCCAAGGCTTTATATTCTAAACCAAATACATTAAGTGTAGCATTTGCCAGAATGCACTTGAGTTTCTTTCATTCATACTTCTGTTCCAGGCTCCAGACAGACCAAATATTCTGATCATGTCACTCTTTGATGCTAAATTGGATACAAATGTACTTGGGTAATTAATCACACTCAGTGTATATTGTGCATCTTTCTTATTATTATGCAAGTAGATTTCTCACAGCTTGTAGTTCATTATCAGAGTGCATGAAAACAGCTGATTACCTTTCTTCTCATATAATTACATTAACAGCAAGGCCAACTTCCTTTTCTCCATGTATCGTTGACCATGTGAAGTATTTGGGAAAGAATCATCGGGAGAAAAGAGAACTATTTCACAGGTTTCAACTACCACCAACAAACAGAAATAGCAGAAATACCCAGCATTCCCATCCCCACAGGAAAAAAAACCCACACAAAAACATAGGAGTGCAGAAAAAAACAAAAAGACTGAAGAATGAGTCTAGATTTAGATAGATTTGGCTGAAGAAACATGTTTCTCATGGATCTGTGGTTTCATTGTTAAATGATTAAAAAAATCAAAGATTACCATGGCCCAAGTTACATCAGTTCATTGGCTTTTACCCTCTGGGTCACTGGAGCTGAGATTTTTTTACCTTATGCAGGTATTGATTTACTCTGTGTGTACAGTCCTAAAAAAAGATCTTTTGGGACCCTTTGGAAATGGGTTCTCATTTTCCAGCCATCCCACAGCTCCCTGTGTTGTTTTGGCATTACCTGGGGGACCTGCCCAGACCTCTCTGTATTCCCCTTGGCCAGCTGCCTGTGTGCTCTGAATAAGATGTGGACATTCAGATCTGGAGCAGCAAAAAGAGAGGTGGATCCCATTTGGATTTCAGTTCAGCCTTTTAATGGTGATAGCATCTAAATAGCTTCACCTAAACTTATGCTGATGATGGATATTTTTAAAACAAAGTAAAAGTGTTATTTGGTTAACATCATTTGTATTTCTTCTTGAATGGATATGCAATTTTTTTCCATTAAATTACAAGAAAGTGCACTATGAGATTTTAGCTTTCTTTTTCAGTTCCCATAGTAGATCTTTTGCTTTGCATTGAATCTGCATTGCATTGTTATTCATAATTGCCCCATTTTGTCTGATAAATTACAGGGAAATGAAGAAGAGTGACTTAAATTCTGCAAGGAAAATAGGAAATTTGCTGGCAAAAGATTAACACCATATTGACTCACCTTAGTGTTTTTTTAAGATAATTATTAGAGGAGAATTCATCATCTAAATTTCCCCTAAATATATCAAGCCTCTGATATAGAAAAATACCACTCTTACTAAAAGCCATGGTAAACATAAACCAGAGAAACCTTTGTTCAAGGTGCTCTAATTGGCCCCATCCATTGAAAACAAGCACAGAGCTGCTGTGTCCCAGAACAGGGGATAGAATCAGCCTTGTTCTCCCCATGCAGCTTTTGCAGAGTTGCACAAACAGGTGAGCAGATAGATTTTCCTCACTCAATACTTCCAAGGGGAAGGGCTGCCAATCAAGGACCCGTTTCCAGGAATGATGGTAAGGGCTGCTTACAGCCAGGGCTTCTTGTGTTTGTAAGGAGTCTCCTCACCCCAGTTCTGCCCCACAGTGCAATTACAAATCCTCATTTTGTACCATGCACCTTCTTTTGTTTGAAGAACAGAATGCTTGAGCAGTTACTGTGCTTATTTACATATGGGCATTTTACAGCACATATCATCAACCCTGCTCCCTTCTGTAATTATACCAGTCCAGCTCTTTCCTGGGGCTTTCTTCTCCTTCTCATTATGCCTTCACCAGCACTAAAATTCTCTGTGCCTGCCTCTAAATTATCTTCTGGACCCAATCAGTGTTCAGAGCTTTAATCAAACTGAATTTAGACTCTGCATCCTTTCTCATTAGTTTGGTTACACTTTAAAAACTGTAGAAACAAATAGCAGTATTTCTATTATGCTTTGAAATTATTTAATTTCTATTATGTTTTGGAATCACTTCTGGGATCAAATTATCTTTCACATCTGGATGAAGCTGTTGACTTCACTGGGATTGCATGTGCAGATATGAAAACAGAGTACAGTGAGACCAATGGATGCTTAATAAATTAATACTTTCAGAAAATTAGCTCTCTTCTCTGATGGGATAAAGCAGTGGCTCAAAATCAACCACAAACATGTACTTACAAGACAGAGTCCTCAATTATTTTCCTAACATTTATTTTTTATTGTCTGTAAATTTACCAGGAGGGTATTTCCCTCTGGTAGCCCTTATGAAATTTCATAAACCTGTTATTTTCTTATTAATGACTTCCCTCTAGAATTTAAGGGGAAAAAAAAAAGCAGGGGGGGAAGGTAGGTCATGCACTGTACTGCTCTGGTGCCATATACATATCTAAACACTTCCTGCTTACACATGTGGATCCCACTCCAGCAGCAAGTAGGAAAGAGAAACTTTCAATCAGCTTCTATATTTCCAGAGTTTCTCTCATCACTGCTTTTAGAATTTTATGCTAGAGGGACAAAAAATGATCTTCACTGTTAATTTCACATATTAAGCAGATAGCCTTTGAAATTTCTGTATGGTTCCTGTACATATTTCCTGTGAATATGTACCATATTTTCACTGCTAAAATATTAGAACTTTTTCAGATGGCAAATTGTCCATGAGATTTATTCTTGCAAACAAGAGCATTATGAGTTCCTTCTTTCATTTATTTTCAAAAATTGGTATATGAAAAAAGAGAGAACTCTGCCCTCAAATAATTATTCAACTAACCTGGTTTCATCTTATATCAAAAGCAAGCCAATAACTATGGTGCAACAAGAGACATAACCTAGCATAAATAAAAGGGGGCTTAATTACTCCTATGATTATGTGAGATGAAGGTAAAATCACAGATCTCTGATGGGCAAAAGCTGTATCTCATCTTGTCATTTGTGGAAATTCAGGCTGTTTCTCCTTATGCTGTTTGGGGCCACTGTTTTAGCTTTCAGTCTTTTCCCCACTTTGCCTCCTCCAATTTTTAGTTTTATTTTACCAAGAGCCCAAATTTCATTTCTGCAGAAGGCCAGGTTAGAGCAGCTCACCCTCTATAAGTGTTTGAGTTCATATGCTGTGGGGCACTTTGGAAACATGAGACAAAATACTGGCTCATGTTTCCAAATACAAAATATTCTCTCCTGATATTCCCTGGGACTCAACACGCTCTGACAAATATGTTCTCAGACCCAAATTATCCTATTTGGATTAGCAGAGCTTGCTGCATCCCAGAAGGAATGGAGGCAGCACAGACCTGTCCTCCCCTTCTTCCTGTGTAAGAAATAAACCCTGGATCAAACATCCTCAAAATCACCACCCTTGTGAAAGAACAACAGATGGACAACCACAATTTAGAATCTCTCTGGAATTCCACTGGAATACTTAGCAGTGTTTCTTTTGTTGTTGTTGTTGCTGCTGTTGATTTATGGAACAGAGCAAGATTAAAAAGTATTGTCTCACTGGAGAAACTTGTAATGAGTTTCGTGGTCAGCAGTGATCATATTAGCTTTCCTTAAAACAGGATATATCCAAATTCTCATCTAATTACAGTTTCAAAATGAAGTAGGGGAGAGAAAGGTCACTGCATTATAGCCAGCATATTTTGTTTTCCTCTGGAAAGAGTACAAGAATAGTTTCAATGGAAGCAGTTTGTGATTATGCTTGATAATTTGTAATTAACTCTCCAGGGTGCTGGTGAGGCTTAATTAATTACTTATTGGAAAGCATTTGGAGATCTTTGGATCAACGCTGTTATAATAATGCCAAGAATTGTTGTTATTGTTATCATTAGGTATTTTCCATGCCTGAATGCAGTTAGGTGGAAAATGTACCTTTATTACTTTATGATGTCTTACAGGCAGGACTAATCTGCAGAAAAGCAGTATTTAAAAGCTGAGAATCATTTTCTCTGCAGTTTCTCTGAAGCTGGAGATGTTTATTCTAAACCTGTGAGTATAATTTATGAGTAAGGCAAACACATAAATTGCATTCAGGAGTTTCACAGTAATAACACACTTTATATTCTCCATCTGCAGATAAGCAGGTGCATCTATTTGTAGGATTTGTCTTAAGCTATGAAACTGTCCTCAGTGCTGTGAAACTAGCATGTCATGAATGCCTCTGTGTGTTTAGCATCCAGCATTCATTCTCAGGCCTGTCAACAGGAACATGCCACCTCTGCAATTAACCCAAACAGAAATGGAGGGTCATGAAGAGATGAGGGTCTCTATCCAAGCCAGGATGATACCTTGCTGCAAAACATCAGGAAACCAGTCCATAAAATATTTGTTTTTCATAGAATCTGTGTGTGCAGGGTGGGACAGACTCACGTGTAAAAAAGATGACAGATGCTGGCTTTTCTCCCAAATGTCAGAGAAGAGAAGGACAGCTTCAAAAAACAGCACCTTGCAGGAGGCTTGAGCTGGAGGAAGGAGCTGACTTTTGCAGTCTCTGCTGTTCAGATGAGCTGTGGAGGAGAGAGGTGAGCAATGGAACAAAAGCTGTGTGCAAGGACTCAGGAGCCTTCCAATGTCTCCAGACAGAACTCCAAAAATGTTCAGTCTTGGTATAGAAACTGAGGAATCTGTAGAGAACTTTCTCAGAATTGTAGATATTTTTCTCCCCCCACCCCAGATCTTATATTTTATGGTAGGTAAATCTAAAGCATATGGTTAAATTATGCTCTGTGACTCCTAATCATAGCTGCAAATTTATCTTCAGTATCAAAACCCCCATGGAAATACCTGCAGTGAAAAAGTATCTAATTGTGTTACACTGAAGAGTCTGTGAGATAGGAAATATTCCTGAGGTTTCCTCTCTGTGAAGGGCTAACAGCCTGGGAGTCTAAAGCAGGATGCTTTGCTATACACTGTTCAAACAAAGAAAGGCTGAAGTCTGAAGATAGTGAGTGTCTTTCAAGTACAGACTGACCCTGGAGGAACCCTGCCAGTGCTGGGAAAATGTGGGCAAAAACAGACACAAATATGCATATGATCTATGGAACTCATAATAATTACCCAGAGAAATATGGTTTACTTGTAGTAAGTATTCATGCTTCTTTCAGAAGAAGAAAGATCTCAAAATATATTGCTTTCAATACTTTGTCCCGTGTAGTAATACATTCATGAATAAATCTCAAGATAATCATATAACCCTCCTTTTTTTTTTTAATTTATTTTTTATGGTGTTGAATGTGTAGTTCCCTCAAGCATTAGCTGTCTCTAACAAGCAGGTTGTGGTGGCTCTCTGTTTACCTTGTCAACAGCACTCATTTCTGTTATCACTCTTCTGGAAGAACAAAGTTTCTAGATATGCCTCAAAGGTGAACATAATTACGCTGTTTACATTGTTATTCCTACAGGGACCATAAAACAGTACTTAGAATGATGTTTACAGTCATCAGCGAGGCAGAAATCACTCTGTACGTTGGAGAAAGGCAGCAAACAATGTCCCATCACCAGCTAATTACAAATGGGACTGTGCTGTGCAAAGATCCCCTGCCTCACACGTGATCCAGGTGTGGGTACAGCAGTAGCCTGAAGCATTCAGCAATTAATCTGTCCATCAAAACAAAATTTCTCTGAGGTGTTTTCATTGGGGCCCTGCAGACAGAGTGACTTACCAGTCTCTTACCTGATTTTCAAGGCAAAAAAAAAAAAAATAAACCAAATATAATGATGTAAGCTTTAATGTACCAAAACCCCCACATCCTTCCTCTGTGCCAAACTTTCCTGGTTTTCTGCTAGGCTCAGCAGCGAAGTAAAGTGAAGCCCACAGGATAATTTCTTTTAACTTCAGAGTGGTTTGGGTCAGAAGTTTGCAGAGGGGCTCATGAAAAACAGCAACGAAGTGGAAATTCTGCTGCAGGGGTGTTCACACCACGGGAGCACAGCTGCTCCTCCTGCCCTGTGAGCTGCCTGTGAGATCACAGACACAGCGACACTTTTTAAAGTTACTTCTCTAAAATATACAAGAAATACTGATTTAAGACAGCTTAGCAATGATCATTCATGCTTTGCTTGAGACTAAAACTTTGATTTTTGCACAAAACCAGGTGTTTTCCTTATTTCCTCACTGCTAATCACCAGCAAGCCTGTTCCATTCAACTGTGATGTTATTTGATATTCACAATCTTCCTGTTGTAATATGAAGTTTATCCTGGCTGACACTTTCCTTCTCTCATTTGATGGCTTGGTAGTCAAACATCATTGTTGTTTGTGGAGGAAGAGCACGGGGGAGGCATCAGCTCCATTGCACATCCATGGCAACGTCAGCCACAGAAGTTCAAATTAATCAGCCAACATCATCAAATATCTATCATAAAAACCCAAAAGCTATCGCTTTGGAGAGAAGAAAAATAATAAAAGGAGTACAGCATATGAAATGCATCGAGGATGCAGCAAAACCAATTTTTGTGGGAATCCTTGGACCTTGTCAACACAGCTCTGTTGTTTATGGAGGCAATTATGCCAGTGTAAACACACTGCTGAGAGAAAAGTGCAACTTTTGAGGTTAAACAGATGGAGGATGAACCTCTGCCCTGGTTAACCTGGACAGGATGAAGGTCTGGGACAGTCATGCTGTGCTGTTGGTCACCTGTGGGCTGCACTGGAAATTCAGCATTGTCCTGGGGTGCCAGTCAAAGGACACCAGGGCAATATTGCTACATCTGGAGAACATAAAGCACAGAATCATGGAATGGGTTGGGATGGAAGGGACCTTTCAAAGGTCATCCAGCCCAGCCCCCTGCCATGTGCAGGGATGCCTTTGTGAGAGCAGGTTGCTCCCATATAGGCTGTCCTTGAATCCAATAATGCTCTGGAAATTGCTGTCCAGAGACCAAAAAGGGTTTTGAGAGGTTTTCAGTAATTTGCCTTATTGTTTTTTTTTTCCTTTTGATTCTGTGTAAGAGTGAGAGCTGGTGAAGTCCCTGAGCACATAACCATGGATGACAGCAAGGTCAGGGTCTCCACCAAGCTGTGAAGTTTGTTCTTAGCACAGCACTTCCAGCTGCAAAACACAGGCCAAACTCAGGGTTACTGCTGTCACATATATTTAAGAGGTGACAGTCATGAAAGAAAGGGCAGAGAGTCCACCAGAGGTACAGTTCATACATTAGCAATTTCACAACCCATCTGTTAAATTCTTATCTCTTTAGATTTATTGCCAGCTTGACAAAATAAAGCTCTAAGAAGACAGAGGCATCTTCTAATCACTCAGAAGGCTGAAATAAAACATTTCCATATCATGGTTTGCTGTATCTTTTTTGTCATTTTTACAGGATGTTACAGTCTCAGTTACTCATGGAGTGTTTATTTTAAGTGAAACTGGAGACAGAGTTGTCTGCTTTTCTCTTGAAGAGTTTCAAACTAAAGAACTTATCAGGTCTCAAAAAATTCAGAGTTCAATCTGGTCTCATAATATAAAAAAAGAGGAAGTTTTGGTGTTCTTATCTTTCCAGAATACTATTAATACTCTCCTCTGAAAATGGGGAGGAATTTAGAAGCCTGCACCACCTCTAAAGCACTGACAAAATTTCTGACATTTCTGGTTGACATATATGTTTTTCTTAATTATTTCTTATTTTATTGTAGACCAAACCCTCCAAGTTCAACAGCCATTCATATATAAGGACTCTCACTGATTGTGATTAAATTCTTTCTGCATCTCAGTAATGATGGATAAGTGCTCCAATTAATTATAGAATTAACTGTTCTCAATACCATTATAGAACTACTTTTGAAAACTATCTACATTAACGTGATTTAGCAATTAAGATCAATATAATGAAAAAAAAATTGAAAATTTACAAAATTGAGAGGATCTGCTCACAAACTCTCAGACACATGAACAAAACACAACTGGAAGCTGAGGTGGTACAGATAGAAGGCTTCACTATGGTGCTTTCACAATTTGTCCCCCTCTCTGAACAACCATTCTGTTTAGAAAAAATGGTTTTTTATGGCCCCAACCATATCTTCAAATTAAATTTGCTATTGCTGGTTTAAATTCTGACTATTTTCGTTTCCTGAGTAACACCCTAAATTTGTTTGTTGCAATAATCTTTTAATTTGTATGTGGATAAATCCGTGCACAATTTCTTGGGTGGACCAGGAGGATGAGAATATATTTTAGTAATAACAATCAAGCCTGTCTCATTTCCTTGGGATTAATGATTAGCTGGGAGAGCTAATGGCCTCAAGTAGGAGTCATTATTTTATTAGAGGTAATTGTTTTGTTTTTAATTAGGCAACATTAGAAAAAATCCTGACTTCTTTGTGTGTAAGAGAAATGAAAGCATCACAGGAGAAAAAAAAATACAATCTTTCAGACAAGGGAAAAGGTCTCTTCAAAGTGTTTGATAACCTTTGGTAAGATAAGCAGGTTAATACTGCAACAAACCAGTATTTTCTGTGGGTTTCATTGTTCTCTCAAGTGTTTGTGTTTCTCTGCTCCCAGTGGGGCTTTTTGTTGATGTTTTGAAAAATGAAGCATGTAGATTTTGAGAAACATTTGTAAATTTATTGTGCGTGCTTGGAAAAGGTTTTACAACATAATCTTTTATGATGAGTGGCTCTGTCTGACTTCAAGTCTGTCAGCTAAAATGCATTGCAAATGGGTGAGGAAAAGGAAAACTGGAAAATGCCAAAGACCTTTAAAACATAAAAACCCACAAGCCCCTGGGGAGATAAAAACCTAAACCAAACCAAAGCACAAAAGAAGAGTGAGTCAGAGGTTTACAAACCAGTCAATTTAACCTCTCTTAGCAAGAATAAAAAATTAGAACAAATAGTTAAATTAAGTCATTGCAAGTACCCAGAAGACATTAGGGAAATGGGTAACAACCAACACAAGTTCATCAAGAACTGTGACATGATTGTGACAAATTTCTTCATTGTCAGTTGTGTCAACTGTTTTCCTGTATCACAGTAAAAGACTTGTGCTACTTTCATGTGCTTTTCTTACACTAAAACAACTTAAATGAGCTAGTTAGGATGGAGATGAAAAACTGCCAGCAAGCACACACTGAGAGGGAAGGCAGGAGGGGCTGGAGTGTCAGAAGGTCAGACCTGGCAAGCAGCTCCTGAGAGAGCTGCAGCATCCTCAGGTTCCTGTAAGGACAGGTTTTATCAGTGACCAGGGAAGGTCAGAGCACAGACTTATAAAATTTACACCTAACAAGAAGGAGAAGGGAACTGCAAACACATTGGAATATGAAAACAAGTTTAAAAAAAAATCCAGATGATCTTGAGTGGTGGAGTTGATCCGTAAAGAAAAATAAAGGAGGAAAAAATCAGCAGGAAAAAATCAGCAGTTCCTGTTTAATTTTGCCACCAGAACTGGGCAATCGTCTGCACAACTACAGAATGGTGAAAAGCACCCAGTTATGGATGGTGTAAATCCAAAGAAGTTGTGGAGCTCAAACAAAAGTGTCTGAAAAGTGCAGAAGGTATGACCAGAGGTTTACACAATGTGCAGTTCACATAGGCACCCATATACAGCTGCCATCCCTGATTTTGGGGAAAGAAGAGGCATGGTACTGTAAGACAAGGTGATACAGGGATTTCATAGATAAAGACAAGGGCAAAAATACTTGAGATCAGATGGATTCTGAAGACAAGTTTTTCTAACTATGCCTGACCATGTTGCTTTTGGGTTCCTTGGCAGTTTTTTGCACTTCTCAAGAAATGTTGTCAAGAAAAGGGAAGGGAAGAAGCCTTCTTGGTGTGTCTGACAAGCAGGATCACACATCCTGAATAAGAAAAACCTGAACCCACTAGAAAAACTGGTGTGCAAAGTTCAGACCAGTTTGATCTTCGTTTTCCAAGCAATTTATAAATTAGCTTCATCCTGCAGGTTTTCACTCTCCTTAAATGTGTTATTTATAACTCTAAGTGTTGCAGCTAAGGAGAACCAGTGCCCATGACAATGCTGTTTTCAGTTCAAGCACACTCTTGATGACTTTGTCTTTGTTAACTTATTTGTCTTTGCTTTGTGAAATTATCTGCCATTTGCTCATCATGTTCTGCAAATCCTCTGCAGTAATAACTACATGCAGCAGCCCTTCTGTCTAGTCAGCCGAGATTTGACAGCCTCTGTTTGTTAAACGAATCACTTCACTGAGACTTTGGAACACACTTTTCATCTCCCTCCATTCTCATTATCCAGCTAAGGTCCTTATAACATATGGTCCTATTTTCCTAATTGCATCCTCGGTTCCACGTCAAACCAAGCTAATCTTTCAAACCGTCAGGCTAATCAGTACAAAATGCATGGCCACTGTTTGCACACATGCTGGTAACAAGAGGGGAACAGGACCTACACAAATCAGAAAATGCCACCGAGTCCCAGCTGCCTTGTTTATTCCTCCCTCATTTTCTAAGATTATCTGAAATGCATCTTCTTTCACATTTACATTTTCCGAGTGATTTTCTCAGCAGAGAACCATTAGCACTGGTGGCTGACCAGACCTCCACCATAAAGTACAATTTCACTAGTGATTCCCACGAGACAGATCTTCAGGTGAAGGAATAATGCTGTATAAAATGTTCCTATTATCCACAAGAAAAGACAACATATTATTTAACCACCTTTAAGGCAGCAAAAAATGCAGTTGGTGTGGCAATTACCACTCAGTTGCAAGTTTCTTATTTGGTAAAAATAAAAGGTAACATGTAGCTTGTAATCTACTTATCATAACTTTGACATGATCTCAGCAAGCCTGATCATTCCTCTAAAGCAGGCTGGCTGGGCAGCTAATGCAGAGAGGGGCTGGAGAGATGCTGGTTTGCACATTTAAGCACACAGCTATAGACTAAAAGAAACAAAGAAAAACTCCTGCCTTGCAGTTTAAATATATTTTTGGTATCTGGGCCAGCTGATACATCATAGACAATTCCATCAAAGCTGTATGAATTCAGTAGGCCTGACCTAACTCCTGGTGCATCTTCAAACTGAATTATCTTTACTCGTGAATAAATGCAACAGAAACATGAAATTTGAGACAGTTCTGAATTAGGATTTTTGTCAACTTTGGTTTCATTCCTCAACATCCCATAAGGCACATTTTGCCATTGTGCCCCATGCCCCTCCATGTATCTGTGGAGCCTTTAACCATACACACAAACAAAACCCACCCATCTTCTGTGTTTGGTCTGCAAACACTTGTGCCTGTGGGGAGCATTTCTCAGAGTGCTGTTCCACAATAGCACAGGAAAAACTGAGAGCATCTTCTCAGTGAGCAGCATAAAGGGGGTAAACCCTCGTTACATTAAAATGTGGGTGCCAAGGGACAGCTGGTTTATATGATCAGAATCTGGACTATCTTTAGGTATAAGCAAATGTTTCAAATATAATTAGTACAAATCCTCATAAACTTACCTTGAAAATTAGTTCCTGTAAGAGCAATTTAGATGTCCCCACTCCTGCATCATGGACAATCCTGTAACTTGCTCCTGGTTACACAGATCCTGGTTTACCTGACCTTGCAACATCAAGGTCTCTTCCTAATCCCTGATAATGAGCAGTGAATGAAGGAAAAGTCTGTATTTTCTCCTACAAAGGGAAAAAATACAGAATTCAAGGGTCCTGCTCTCGTTTCATTCACGCCTTGTGTGTCTCGGATTTATCTGAAACAGGAATTGTGGAACTGTCTCCTGTAAAAGACACCTAAGTACTGCTCCATGGAAATGCATGTATTCACACTGGGGCCCTATTTAGTGCCTTGGTTTGATCTCCAGTCTAAAGGTACCTCTGAAGTACCTCAAAGCATGATTTTAGAACAGTTTTTCTTACATGTATTACACAGAGTTGACTTTATACAATTCAGCTGATACAACTCAGACTAGAAACCAGGTAGGGAGGTATTAAATGTGAGACACATGGCAGTGCTAGGAGAGGCACATAGGAGAGGAAAAGGCTGCTGGATCTATACAGATGTAGATACAGCCTCTGAGTAGAGTAGGGGGGGATTAAATGGGCTGGTGTGCAATCTGCTTGGGAAAGAGACGGCTCAGGTGGGATGTCGCAGAGGAAAGTTATGAACAACACAGGAAAAGTTAATAGGGAGTAATTATCTGCTACTTCCCAACACAGAAGGGTTTGGGACAGTGCACTAAATTAATTTGTGTAATTTAAGAAGAGGCAAAGGGCAGCTTTTTTTTCATGCATTCACGATTAAACTGTGGAACTGGTAATTATAGGGTGTTACAATCATAAAGAGGTTCAAAGGCAATTAAACTAATAGAGGGAAGAACCACACTTCTGGGGCCAATCTACAGTGATGTGGATGCTGTGTGGGTGAGAGCAGGGGAGCCAGGCTGCAGGTGTGCTCTCCTTCCTCAGGCATTTTCTGACAGCCACTGCCAGAGATGAAACCCTGAATGGGATGACTCCACAGCCTAGTCCATCACAGCCAGTTTTCTGGTTTATATTCTGAGTTTTCCCTGTACACAGAGGAGTCTCAGCAGGTAGTTCCAACCCTGGCCACTCCAGAGCCTCTGGTAGGAGAGGGCAGTCACATCCCACAGCAAAAAAAAAACCCCAGTGCTGGGCAGGCAGCAATGCCTGGCAGTAATTAATACAGGTCACATAAATATAAAATCATTTGCTTCTAAACACATTACTAAAGTTCACCTAATGGCCAAAAGAAAACAAAATGTAATTAAGTAAATTATGTGCTTCTCTGTATTTTTGAGGCTTTCTTAAGAAGGGGTGGGGGGGGAAAGGATGCTTAGGAGCTTGAATTTTCAGCTCCAGATAATTAAGTTCTGCATTTGAGGCTTATTAAAATATATTGCCCAAGAGACCAGACAGAATGTGAGATGGCTGGGTACAAAACTTTCAGAGATAAAGAGAGTAAAGCTGCGAGGCCTAAATGACCTTTTATCATTCCTGAATACCTTATGATGTTGGGAAATGAAGACTGTGAAACAGATGGAGCTGTTAACGAGTTTAAGCAACAACAAGAAAGCTGCTGCAGCTCAGAAAGGCTGTAGCAAAAAAGCTTGAATTTCATATTAAAAACTGTGGGTCAGTTAAGATCAGGCAAATGTAGAAGGGAAAAAGATAGCAAAGAGTCATAACTTGTTCTATTTTTAAAAGCCAGAAGATATAAAGGCTTCTGCCCAAATAAGCTGCCACTTTTGCTCAGCCAGATGATGCCCCAGCTGCCCCTGGTGGGCAGGATAGGCTGGGGAATGTCTCAGGGACCTGAAACTGGTCTGTACCAGAGCTACCTGCTGTAGTTTATGCCTAAATAAGGGAATTGAATCATTTAGCAGAATTCAATCAAATTCAGCACAAAACTATGGACATTGCACCTGCAGACAATTGTTTCTTGAGAAAACTAAAAGCACAGAGTTTTTTTGAAAACTAAGGGCCTAGTAAGAGCTGAGATGAGGTCATTTAGGGTCAATGCTGTGTCAATGCCTCTTGCACGTGTCTGAGCTGCTGAACTTGGTCTGTCTCACCAAACTGCACCTGACAGAAAGGTTAGATAAGCTTTCTGTTACATTTCGTACCCACCACACACAATATAGAAATGTTAATAATTTATTACCATTTGTCATTAATATTGCAAAGTCAAGCATTCATAAGCTGGGTTGTCTGGGCAACCTCCTCTTTTGCTCTCTTGTGCACTGTATTGATGAGTTCTGTAATTACAGCAAGACTTGCCATTATTTCTGCAGGACCCTCGCCTCGTTTGGTGCGCGGATCAGCCACGGCTCCTTTAATGAGCACAGCTCGTCAATATTTTATTTCAGCCCCACTCTTAATTGTGTGGCTGCATCACATTTACCAGCCTTGTTTAAACATGGTGCTGAGGGCTGACCTGCCGGGCTCCCCACTGACTTTCAAATCACATTCATTATTCCCCTGCTTTTGTGCAGAGCAACTGTCTGATCCCCACACCGACATGGCAAGGACGGGGCAGGAACCTGCTCATTTCCTTGTGGGACGCTGAAGTACCAACAGATGAAGGTCAAAACAGTTTGCTAGTTTTGAATGTCCAGCCTGGGGCCTCTGGGAGGTGAATTTTTGAGTGTGCTCAGCATTGTGTGACATGAGGTACGTGCAGTGCACCCCTCCTATTGCCATTAGCTGCACCTACGAGCACTCAAAATTTCTACACCTCACACAGTCAAAAACAATGACCAAATGGTAAAAATATCAGAACTTGAAAATGCTGCAAGACTTGCCACATTAGGTTGAATTAAACAATCTTTCTTGTTCAAATTATGGTGTGTTTCTATCTTGTAGATATTTTACATTATTCAGACTTTCCTTCTCTTGCTCCCACACAGTCCCAAGCATTGCTGTCCTGATGCTGCTTTCATGGAGCAACAAACCTTTCAATGGTTTTAACAGAGCCAGGCTTGGCCTGAAATGAACAATATCTAATGCTCTGTTCAATTTGGTCAATAATGTCTCCTCACAATACTGGAAACAGGGATGGACTGACCCATGCAGTGACCCGTGTCCTCCTCTCATTCCCCTGCCTTCCACCACGCAGCTGAACAAATTAATACAACTTCAAGGCAACCAAGTTCAGGAAGAACAGTAAATGGTGTGTTCTCTTCCAAACCCCCAAATAATCTACATTTGTTTTGGAACACTACCATGAATCACTTTAATCTTTCCTTTCTTGAGATATTTTTTGATTTCTTTCTATGAATTCCATCCTTCCTCAGCTGAACACGTCTATTCTGGGTGCATTTGAAAACTCCTCAGATGAGGGTTTTAGTCATTTGCTTTTTGGTGAGTAATTGTGCTCATTTTCAGCCAGAAGGCAGTTAACCTTTTGAGACAGTCAATTGCCCTCTCTGTGTACCTACCGCTGCTCTTACGGGTGGTGGAAGGCTAAAACTTAATAACCTAGAAAAGATGAAGCATTAACTTCGCTCTGACAAAAAAACTCATTCTAAGTTTTAAGGCCAGAAATTTTCAAGAGAACCTGAAAGATTTGGTTCTCAGAGAACTATTGTAGAGCTGGAAACCTGACTGACTTAGTACTTACTAAATCACAGTCTGTATGACTCAGGCAGCATCTGTGACACTTTCTTATATTTGATTGTGATAACTATGTGAGTTTGAAGACATTACTGAAAGATAATGTAAAATATAAGGAATGCATGGATGTATATATCCTTTTTATCAATTAGAAAATCTTGCTTTGCTTCAGAAAAAGAACCCTATGCTTCAGAAAAAGAACCTTAAATTAAATGATGGCAATCTTTAACAAACACACCAGGAGACTGTGATTACCTATAAGCACATTAAACTGTGCATATCTTTGTAAAAATCCCATTTTAAAAGCACTATATGCATTATATATGCAAAACAAATATTGCAACATGATACTCTTAGAATACTACACGTGATAGCAGCCAAGTTATAAAAGATTGGGCAAACCCAGCAATAAATCTTTAACACTTTATAAGTGAAACTCTACCCCACCTTTTGGAAGGGCTCACAGTTATGCAGGCAAGTCCCAAGTGGCCTTTAAAGATAAGAACAAGGGGGGAGGCTCTTTATCTGTGCCCTTGAAGGTGAGCTTTAAGCACCTACATTTCCTCCTTGTTCCTCCCTTTTTACCCTGGGGGGCCACCAGAACTGGGACAGAAAGAAACTGGGGGAGGTCAGAGGGTGATGAGACCCATCCAGCATTAGTGATAAAGTGAGGGAAAAGAGAGGACAAGAAAACCAGGAAGAGACAAAATCCTGGCTTGGGGAGCTCCCCTCTGTCTGTCTGGGAGTCCTGACACAGCCTGGGCATATTCATAAATTCTGGGAGGTGGTTTTGAGGGCGAGGAGGTGGGAGAAGGTGATATTGAGGAGACACACAGGTAGAACTCTTAATCTGAAAGTCAAAGACAGAAAAATAACTAGTTGTGGCTTTGGGAACTGTTCTTTTTTGCTTTGCTTTTACTTTTACTTGATAGGTGAAGAGGAAATGGAATTTCCATTGGGTTTGGATTTGAAATGGATCTGTAAAATAATTCTTCACTTGACAGACTTGGTCTCCTGGGTGGGAAACTTTCAGAAGACGGTTAAAAAAAAAAAAATAACCAACCAAAAAACAACAAACCACCAAAACAACCCAAGCCAAAACCTGCTTAATATCCCCATGAGTATAAAATCCAAATAGATCTGTGTGAGAGATGCTCCTACCCCTGGCTGAGCAGGCTGATGATGATGTTGCTGTCTCAGAGAAGAGCAGATGTAAAGTTGTAGAGTGAAGGGAGTCTCTGATTCACACCTTCATTATTTCCCCGTGCATCATGAAAAATCAGGCTCTATCTATGCCATGCAGAGCAGGTGTTCTTTCACAGCTCCTCATCTACCCTGCTCTAATCTCAGTGTCTTCTCACCCCCCCAGCTTTGCCACCAGGTGCTTTTCCTGCTCCAGCAGCAGGAGAACAGCAAACCCCAAACTGACACATCCACAGCTTATCCCTATTTGTAGGAAGAGGTCTAATTTCTAGAAGCCTTTGTGTGGGCTTGCATAACTTAAATACAAATTAATTCTTTTTTGAAACACTCTAAATCCTTAATTCCTCAAATGCTAAGAACATTTGCTACTGAGAAATGTTTTATAGAAAAAAGTTTCTTACTGCAAAATCGTCTGTCTGCTTAAAGGTGAAAAATTACACACATTTCTTAACAGACCCCAAATGATATGCTCTTCTGAGGTGCCTATTTTCAGGTGTTTTGTATTTTGCTGCAGTCAAAATTACAAAACTTTTTAAAATGATAACTCAGAAAATTATATTTTTGGGTCTTTTTGATTTTCCTTCAACTGACTACAAAGTCAAAATTCTTTAGGTAGTCATTATCTGGCAATTTTTAAGCAATTTCCTTGCCAAAACTAAAAAGAAATATCCCTACAAAGACACTTAAAAAGAGACAATAGCTGCTTAGGTGATCACTCCATGCAAAGCCTTTGTGAGGAGTGAATTTAAGCAGACGTGCTTAGAGCTGGAAGTCTGTCTTTGTTAAAATAAGAATGAACTGACCTGAAACAGCATTTTGGCTCCTTTTCAACCCCTCAGAAACTTAAAGTTGTAGCTCAAGGATTGTCCCGCATGAAAGAATAAAATGGAAACTTTTACAATGCTCAGTAATTTCTGCCCATACAAAGGAAACACAGCCATCGAGCTCAGGAAAAATTATAACTCAGCCTGCACATGTGGTAGCATATTAACTAGGGATGACCTGATCCTGCTGGCATGGCAATTCCATGGAAGCACTGTGCAAAGGAAAAAAGTTAAAGGAATGAGGATTTTTAGCAGCCAGTGGCTGGCACAGGTGATGTCTCATGCTGTGTGATACGTGGTGGTGCCAGGTGAGCACAAACACTTCTTCCAAGAACTCTTGTTTTCATTATTTTCATTGATCTCTGATGAGATTTAATTGAAAATTCAGCTTTGACCAGTTCTAAAACTGTTTATTTCAAATGGTTTAGTATATCAAGCATAGTTCCTGAATTTTTGCATTAAGTTCTTCTGCACCTTTATAAGCAAATCCAGTTTTCCTTGTGACATCAGGATAAGATGCTCTAGCACACAAGACATTTTGGCCTTATGTCCCTAAGGACACATCCCTGGTCCAGGGCAGATCCACCAGTGGCCTGTTCTGCCTTCACAGCCCGGGCATGGAATTCTTCTTGATGAGTCCATGTTCCAGGTGGAAAATTTAGTTGCTATTTGGTACACCATCTATCTTTGCAAACCAATAAAAACACATGTATTATTTATTTATAAACACTTTCTGCTCTCTTAGATACTAAGCCAGGCTATGGCTTTCTATACTGCTCTTTTATTAAGAATGTTGTCACATTTTTTTATTGTTACCTGTTGGGTTTTTCCAACTATTTCTCCTGACCCAATGCCTGGAAATTCAACAAACATGAAATATATTGGTTTCTCCTAAAAAGCTTCAAGTATATCTCCAAATTCCCAGCAAATCAGGCAACAATTATTAAACACTTTTCACAAATCATAAACTGTTCCAGAAAAGCTCCCTTCCTTAATACATTCATGATTTAAGAGAAGCAATTATCACTGCAAAGGCTTATTTTAGGGCTGCAGCTGTAACAGACTGAGAGCACTGTGATTTCATTAATAATCAATAAAAGAGGCAATAGAAGCCTTCCCTTTGAGCATCCTATTCATCGTGAAGGAATCTTCTAGTCTGAAGCAAAAATGCAATGCAGATGGATGATGACAACATCACTGGAAATATCTTAAGGCATTTACATATTTTTCTGACTCCAAAACCCATTAGAGAAGTCAGGCACATTTTGCACTCACTTTTGAGCACTGTGAACACCAGGAATTTAATAACGAGAAATATTCCAAGTCAGTGCTAGTGCAGTGTTAAATGCAACCTGTATTTCTCATAGTTTTTTTCCCTCAGTGACAATCTTGACAAGTCTAGACAGGCTTTTTCTCCCACATGTTCACTGAATTCCTCCCATTTTGCCACTGAAAATTTCCAGCAGCCTCCACAGTGCAGCAGTGCAGCCAAAATCAAACAAAAAATGGTGTTACAAACCCTCAGTGGGGAGTGGTGGCGGAAAAACTTTTTTTTTGGTACAGAATTAGCAAAAATTAGTTAGAATTATTTCTATAAATAAATATATAAAATATAGCAAGAATATAAAACTATATAAAAATTAGCAAGAATTATTTATACCTTGAAAATCTTGTTTTTATGCATCCAAGTTAAAAAATCATAGACCCCCATCAGAGAATGGTTTGCAGATGGATAGATGCTTACCTTTTCCTGCTCATGTCATGATAGTAGTGTAAGAACTGGAATATAAGAGAGATGAGGTTTGCAGGAAAGGAGGAAATACCTTTTATTAAAACATAGCTGGAAGAGTGATGAATCTCTGTCTGTGGTAAAAGTTTTGTATCTGAAAGCATCTATTGGGGTTTGATGTTTTTTCCCCTGTACTGAGAGCAATTTTCTTCCTACAACCACTTATAACCCATTTACACCACCTATGTCAGGGAATCCTCCAACCCTCACTGTCTCTGACATTGCCAAAGACAGTAAAAATATTGCTCTAAAGAGACGCTCAGAGCTTCTTCATGGCCTTTGGGGTGAAAATTGTCCAAAAAACATGGGGAGAAAAACAGGACTGCAGTTCTCTGTCCTGGCTTACCTACCTCTGGAAGTGGGTGACACATAAAGAGGAATAAGCAGAGAATCATAGAATATTCTGTGTTGGAAGAGACCCAGGAGGGTCCTTTGAGTCCAACTGCTGGCCCTGAACAGGGCAATGCCAAGACCCCCACATGTGCCATGGTGTGATCAGCACAGAGGATGGAGGATGGAGGAGGATGCAGCCTCTGTGTCCATGTGCAGACCCAGCTGAGCTGAATGCAGCCAGGGCTTCGCACAGAGGAACCTCCAGCATCTCCCACCAGCCTTGTCCCCAGCAGACAGCGGGGAGAGGGCTGGCATGGGACCAGCCCTCCTGGCTCAGCTCCTGCAGAAACAGGCAGGGCAAGGAGGAGGGAACACCACTGCAACCAACACAGCCTTCCCTAACAGGGAGGTCAATGGAGAAAAAGACTAAGGGATCACTTTGGTTGTCAGAAGTGCCATCTTTTAATGAAAATGGCAAGCACAAAGTCACTTATTTTTCGTGTATTACATGGCAACACTTGTCTGGCAGTCAAGTATCGCAGGCATGCTTTCAGCAGGGCTTTTAATGAGGTGCTTGATCCTTATGTAAAATCAGCACCAGAGCCCTTATCCAGCAGGAACTAACAAGGAGCTATAAATGGCCCAATTACCAGACTGAAATGTCATTCACACATTCGTTATCTCCCACACCAACAAGGAAAAATAACGCAGAGACACAGTAGCTGAGGGCGAATTGAAATTGCTGTTGATTGAACTAGAACTCGTGAAGCTCTTCATGCAATTCAAAGCTTTAAAATTTAATGTGAACTATATTTAGTTTCAAACATTAGCTGGGTTCATTGATATTTTGTTTTAGCCTTACCAAAAGTCACAATATCCTTATTAATAATATTAGCAGCTACACGATGATGTACTGAACTCTCAAGAGGAGCTCTTTAGGGAAGTTACTTTGGGAGCAGCAGCCCTCAGCACAGAGGATTTCTGGGACATGTAGTCTTTGAGGTCAAATGCTCTTCCTTCAAGTCACCATCACTTTGGTGTGAGGCATCATACCTGAAGAAGGGATTTTGCATGTTTGATTTTTTTTAGCTGAACTTTTCATCTTAATCATTCTGTTGCTAAATCATAACGCTGGTTAACTTTGCAGAGCAGATGTTAATCCCATATTATTTAGACCTTTATATTGGCAGTACTATAATAGCAGAGCAACTAAATAATAAAATTATAGAATGGTTTGGACTGGGAGGGACCTTAAAACTCATCTTCTGACTGCCTGCCATGGACAGGGACAACTTCCACTAGACCAGGTTGCTCTGAGCTCCATCCAGCCTGGTTTTGAACACTTTAAGGGATGGAGCATCCACCACTTCTGTGGGTGAACAGTTCCAGAGCTTCACCACCCTCACAGTAAATAATAATAAATAAAAATTTCCCTGAAAGAAAAAGAGAGCTGCTGATAACATCATAGTCTTTAATAGTATAATAAAATTTAATAATATGAGCTCTCTCAGGCAGTGGGAGTGCCTTGGCCATGGCACAGCAACCCTCAGCTCCTCCCATCTTCCCCTGTTCCCAGGCACATTGTCTAATCCAAGCAAAGCTCTGAAATAAAGATTTCCTACTTCAAGTTAGCACAGGCAGCTCCCAGCAAGCAGACATCATCTAAATCCCTCACTGCTTTCTACAAAAATAAAGTTGTTTTTCCTCCTTCCTTTCCTGTGAGCTGTGTTGCTGCTGTGGGACACCTGGATCCATGCCCATGGGGGATGCTGTGATCCCCTCTAAAGCACTTTGGATGAAGCAAAGCTGAATGTCTCATTCCTGAGGTGCTCAGGGAAGATACAGGGCAATGTTCAGATCCCAGCACTGTCAAGTTTAAAAAGCTTGTTAAGAGAAGGGAAGAGTTTTGCATTCCCCCTCTCACTTGGAGCTGTCAGTAAATTCACTAATTGGGCTGTGAAATTGCTCATTTCTGGTGTTATCTGGAAGGCAAACAAGGGATGGGGATCAGGAGCTGGAGGGGAGGGTGCAGGTTTGAGACCCACTCAGTTCTAGACACACCTTACACAGGTGCATATCACACGTTTGCAATATATTTCTGTGGATTCCCAGCCAAGAATTTTCAAGCAGATTTAAATAAATGGGGTTAAATTTGCTTGCAGGAGCACGCCTATATTGCACTTTAAATAAAAACAAATTATGGTAATGTGTGTTGCTGAATGCAGAGAGCTATAAGCACTGAAAAGAATAAACATGTCTTATCTTCTAGCCTTTGTAAGTGATAATACCTCAGGCTTTTAATAGTGAAATAGCATTTTTTTTTTTACCTTTGGCATAGCATATTCATCCATTAGATTTCACTGAAGTTCAGTGAAGTGGAAATAGACAGTTTAATTTTCAGTAATTTTGGTAAATCTCAATTTACCACGTATTTTACAGAAAATACTGAACACATCATGCTAGGGACAGATTTGAGTCACAAAAAAAAAGTACATTTTTTCCTAATTAATTTTTTTTTAAGTAAAGATATTAGATTTTCAACACAACTATATATAACGAGTATATTGATGAGAATATTGCTATAAAACATCAACATCTTAAAATAAAAAAAGGCTCCTTTTTAATGCAATTTTATCAATTAAAATTTAAATTTAAACCACAAGTAGCTACTTACTTTCACAGAGTAGGTCTTTCCTTCTTCTCTCACATTTTTACTTCTGTTTTGTTCCTTTGGCTGGTCTTTTGGGGACTTTTCAGGTGATTATGGGGTGGCGTTGGGCTTGCCTTTTTTCATCCTGCTCCAACTATTAGGATGGAAGAACATGATAAATTACTTTTTCTACCCATCATTTTTCTCCTGGAGTATCCTTTGCATCAGCATTTCCCTCCAGCTAAACTCATGCTTCACCAGCTTTTTAAGCACAAGGAACAATCTCTGTGTTGCCATCCTGGAGCAGAGTCAGCCCAGCCTGCAGGAGAGGACATTACCCTGTGCTCCCCACCCTGCACACATCACTCCCCTGGGAATATGTGCTATTTTTTTGTTTTTATGGGAATATACAGCTTTTTTCTGCTGTTGAATGAGGGAAGATTTGGCCTTTGGGCCAAATGCCACTTGCAACACCCACTGGAACAGTGGTGTGTGAGGCGGATTTCCTGCAAAACCCACTGTATTATGGAAATTTTCCTTAGAAATACAGTGGTCAGTGGTCCCAGAAAATAACCTAATAAACCACAGATAGACAGAGGAAGCCATTGGAGTGGGCAAAGCAACTTCACTTTATTACTTTTTAAAGATCACCTGGGTGAAGGTGCCTGGCTTTGGTTTGGGAGGCAGATCCTCCTCTCAACCTCTCCTCTGATCTGCTTTTTTTGTTTGTTTGTTCTTTGGTGGTTTTTGTGTGTTTTGTTTGTTTGTTTGCTTTTGTTTTGGTTTTTTGAGGGGTTTTTTTTGTTGGTTGTGGTTGTTTTTGCTTTTTTTATATCATAGCATCATAGAATGGTTTGAGTTGGACAGGACCTTAAAGATCCTCCTGTTCTACCCCCTTCCATGTGACACCTTCCACTGGACCAGGTTGCTCCAAGCTGTGGCTGTGGACACTGCCAGGGATGAGGAATCCATAAGGATTGTCACAAGTTTTGCCTCTAAGCAGTGAAAGCTTACACAGAATTTTAGTTACAAGCAAACAAGCAGGAGAGTTTAAAGTACATCCGTGCTTGAGTCAAACAAGAACTTAATCCCTGAGCAGGAGCAGTTCCTACACTACAGCCTGACTTGTAGATTAAATTTGCCACAGGACAAGAATTTTCAAAGGGAGTAGATAATCCTATGGACAGCCAAGGTATCCAGAGACATAATTAGCAGCTCCTGAAGAAGCTGGAAGGAAGCTCAAACATTTATATTTCAGATATTAGTGGGCTGGATTGCATTTTGTGTCTTTGCATCCTGAATTTAGGGGAAGAACTTACTTTTTACTTTTTTTTCTGGCATCTCACCACTGACAGAGACAGATTGCTGAAATGTGTGGTCTTTAGGTCTCATTCAGTTCCTAATCACTGGATCCTCAGATGCAGTCAGGCAGCATTTTTCTCTGCAATCACATTACAATTTGTAGGTGAACTCAGTAACGCTTTCTAAACTTGTTTAATATTTCTAGTGCAGTTGTCAGCCGCCTTATGAAATGTTTACCTGTACACTGGTTTTCATGTTGCTCTTGCTGAGTTTCTTCTCTGGAAATTAAAGCTATCCATGATCTTGTGCAAAGATATTGCCAGTGCTGCTGACCAGAAGGAGCACGGAGTTTCCTGAGGCCACTTTATAATTGCATTTTGGAATACAAATGAGTTTACTCTCCGAAGAAGATATTTCATTTGAATTCTTCCCAACTTAATTTCTTTTATAAACTCCATCATCCAGTGTTCCTGCAGTCTATCCACAAATTAAACAGTATTTTGTGACTGTGCAAAGTAGCTGCTGACACGTGATTTTGTCCCTGGTTTATAGCCTGCTCTCTGCGAGGATGAGGGACAGATGAAGCAAAGTGGGCACAATCAAAAGCCTGTGTGACGTGCACCACTCTGCAGTGATACTGAAATTGCAAATCCAGAGGCCCTGACTTGCACAGCTGTGAGTCAAATCAAAATAAAATAGGAGATAAATTGCAAGTGAATGCTTTCTCAGACCACCCAGAGGCTCTGTGATGGAGCAACGCTGAAATAACGCTGTTCAGGTGGTGGCAATTGCTATTAGAGCTGCCCCACGGTGGGGATTTGGGTCAGAAGTCTCCTGAAATGTCAGAATGTTCTCCATTGCATATTACTGTTTTCTGATTTCAAAAGCTGTGCATGCTAAACCCCCCAGAAGTTCAGAAGGGAGACTTCTATAACTCAATAATTGTCTTGCCAGAAAAGATGTTGCCACAAATAAGTGGCGATTCTGTCCTTCTTGTATTCATTCTTTTTCTCTAGCTTTTGTGGCATTTCCCCCTCTTAACTACCAAAAACCACACTTTTGCACTAGGCAAGAGCTGCTGAAATCCTTGGTCTGTCTCCCTGCTCTGTGGTGTCCCAACCAACCCCAGCTGGCCACTATAAATATCTAAAGAGGGATTTTCTACTTTGTGCTTTGTGCTCACGTTACCTGTGCCAGCCCTTCAGCAGAGTTTTAATGCATTGAACCATTCCTCCATCCATTTTTACATCTTTAAGAATTTCTAACCATGGTTTTCCTTTCAGTCTAGACATTGATAGCTTGTTTTATCTTTCCACACAGTGCCTGCTTTGCCGACCTACGAACCATTTTTAGAGCTTTTCGCTAAACTCCTTCCAAATTAGTCAACATCTCCCTGCTAATGATGCATTCAGAGTTGACATAAAGGTGAAAAAGCATCACTAAATGAGCTCCTTTCTACGTTAGCAGTGACTTAAATGAAAGCAAGTTCAAGTGAAAAAGCTTATTTTAATGGCAGTGGTGTCTGAGCAAAGTCTGCTGGATGTGGAGCACCAGGCAGATGAATGGCTGAGTGAATCTGAGCAGGCCAACATGCTAATGTGGGAATGCCAATAAACAGAACCATTTGGATGAATATTTGATGGATTCGGGAGGACTTCATAAGGATTTAAATTTTATCATAAAGGTCTTGGAAATTAGAGAATGACTGAAATGTGTTCCCTTCCTTCCTGCTGCTTAAAGGGAGTTGTGGTGGTTTTTTCCATCCAAAACCATAAAATTTTTTAAGAGAAGGAATAGTGAGCATGGAGTCTCTATTGCTGTAGACAGATCTTCAGGGACAGCCTGGAATATTGATTCAGTCTGCAGCAGGAGGGAGAGCTGGGGCAGGGGGCTTGAGGTAGAGAAGGAAGCTTTCCAGAATATCACTAGGGAAAGCACTGAGTTGGGATGAACCACAACCACATGCTGTTCCTCTGCATTCACAGGCCACATTTCAGCTTCTTTGGTGTTACAAGTAAGCAGTAGAATGGACTTGTGTGGAATTACTCAGCTTATAAAAACTTGGTTGTATAGAAAGATGCCTTTTAAAGTTAAAATTGAATATTGTTCTGTACACGCCTTGAATGTAGCACAGCGCAGAAACAGAAGAAATTAAGTGTTAAAAACATCTGCTCATGAAACATCTTTTCAACAGAAAAGAGAATGCTAAACATTGGAAAACATTAAATGCCAGCAGCTAGATCCACAAATGGTAAAGCAAATTCTTGATATTTTGCACCTTAATTACATGAGTACTAAAGCCATGACAAAGAGTCTCTAGCTGGGCTAAGAAAAGTACAAGTAAAGCAACTTAGATTCAACATCAAATCATGAGAAAACTTCTGATGATTCCCACAATTAAGTTAGGTTAAGCTCAAAACATTTATGGAAATTCATAAGAAAATATAACTCTTAGTGAAAAGGAAAATGTTCTTGTAAATTTTTAATATGAACTATGCAGACAATTGCATTAATAAGATTTAATTATACCATGAAATATTTAATGTTTCTCTCTATGCTAAATATTATTTTGAACACAGTTCCAGAAAGATTAGACAGCTTAAGAGATACCAAGAAAGAAAACAAGAAAAAGTATTTAAAAAAAAAATTGAAAATGCATTAAATGTAAAGACCATTATTTCAGTCTTTACTTAAAGCAAGGGAACATTTTGGTCAGCTATTGCATATTAATCTCTTTATAAATACAGATATAAGAAATATTTTGTGTGCTATGTTTAATCAACAGAAAAAACAGCTCATGTCTTATAGGTCACATTTAACAAAATCTACGATTAACATCCAAGTTTTTGGCAGAAATGCATAACTATTTATTAGTGTATACATTTAATTTTTATTATATATTTATTATATAACTAACC